>CM021101.1:19967737-20085875 GCA_007115665.2 Sequoiadendron giganteum | reverse complement strand
CAACATGATGGCACAAGCTCACACTTATAATTAACTACTATTTTTTTATCCACTTTCTACTTTGAATCAACATGCTCCACATTCATCGGAAGGATTAGTATGTAATGATGCTTTTATACAATAATCTTCATGCACCGGGAGCTTCACATATCAAGCTAGACTAACAATAATAAAACTATTCACTTAGCACATGGCATAGCCTATAGGAAACTATCAATAATAAAACTAAAAAACTTATTCAATCTAACAAAGTGTTGCACAAATTCAAAATTAGTTTTAAAAGATGCATAAATAGACTTGAAAATTCTTAACATAAAGTGTAGCTTTTCATTCCTTTTGTGGCAACATCACTCCTAAAGCATACCAAACTCTATTTTAATGCCTTATCACTTCTTCGTATAACTTGATACTTGTTGTTTTTGATATTATATATTATATTGTACATTTTGATAATCAAGGAATGAGCAAGTATTGCTCTGTTACAGTTTTGATCTGCATAATTTGCATTATTTCTGATGGCATAATTGACACAGTAATCTAAAAACTTTGGGTGGATTCTATCTCCAAGTGCAAATGTGTTAATTGTGAGGTTCTTCAACTTCTCAATTTATTTATATAGTTTCAAGTGATTTGCTTATCCATGTCTAGCATTGCAAATATTTAAACATTATAAGTCATCATGTTTTGCTTTCGACTTCCATTTTTATCTTGTACTTCTTCTATTTCATTTTTTAAAAGTTTTATAAGTCCTAATAAGTTTCTAAGCATTTAGACTTCACTTTTCTCAGGACCAGACTAGTGGAAAATATTAAATCAAGTTTTATATGACCATAAAATCTGTATTTAAACAAAATTAAAAGTAGTTGAAATTCTAAGTTTGGTCACTACTTTTTTATCTGCTTTCTCCTCGAAATCAAAATGCATCATGCTCTCCAATAGGAACTCGATGCTTGCGTCACTTATTAACTGTTATTTTCATCTTAGTTGTTTAAAGATTTGTTTTTATTAATTTAGATTAGCTTTATTTAAGAGACATGACAAATTTATCTTTTTGGAATTGTCCCTTATTTGGTTTTTTATTAATTATTATTTCATCTTAGTTTTATTTTAGTGAAAAGACATATTTATTTGTTGAGTTGTCTAAGAATTTATTTCAGGTCAATTTTGGTTTTTTTATTATTGAATGAATCTAATCACTTTGGCTCTACTAAATCACATCAAAATTATTGAGGAGAAATGATTCAATTATGACTTTGTTGTTTTATCTTAGAATTCATTTTTTACCAACTTATTTTTCCTATTAATCAATATGATTAATCATCTCAACTCTATTTGATAACCTCAACTTTATTTAGTAGAAAGGATTGAACCACATCTTTGTTTGGTTGTCTAAAAACACTAGAAATTAGATTAGTGTAAAATATATGAATAAAGTTCTACATTATTATATGCCTTATGAGTCACTATAGGCTTGGTTGTTTCTTTCATTTGATATGTAACAAGAGGTACATTTTATGCATTCATCACATAAAAATATAACAATCATTTTTCAACTTTACAAGTGTTGAGGAAAAAAATCAACATGCAAGCCCCTTAATCCACAAGAAAATGGTAGTTACTAGATCATGTGCACCAATTGTGTCCTCCCATATCGTTCTTGTGGTTCATCAATCAAATGGTTAATTATAGTTTCGTAAGTGCTTTTGGTCTATGTGACCATTTTTTATATAATCGTAAATATGACACTTCAAATTATTATTAAACCATAAAAAATATTATAGGCATATATATATATATATATAGATATATAGATATATAAAATGTTTATGATAAAAATATAAATTAATTTAGAAGATTAAATAATTCTTTCTAATTTTAGTTATCATTGTTTTATATTAATATATATGATTTATAATATTTATTCTATATATATATATTTAAAATATGTTCAAAATAAAATCTTTTCGAGATGAAATATAATTCTTTTTAATTTTAAAAATATTTTTAACAATAAATTTAAGATTTTGATATTTATCATTGCTTTATATTAATATATATGATAAATATAATATTTATTATAAAAATATATATTAATTCAAAATCTTTTCAAAAAAAATGGGGCGGGGGAAAGGGCTAGCTTGATTGGCTAAAGCATCTTGTTGCACACAAGAGGTCACGAGGTCTAGTCTCCCCCAAACTTGTGATACCCCACCGATTCTTATAGTCTAAAACAACTTCATGTTGAAATTTTATTTGGCTTTTATAAATAATTTATGTTTTTAGATAGATGAATTTAAGAATTAAATTATTTTTAATTTTATATAATTATTTCTTGGTAGGTTTGAAATTGATATTTAAATATGATTTTAGATTAGATGAATTTGGGGATTGAATTATTTTTAATTTTATATAATTATTTAGGTTTGAAATTAATATTTAAATGTATTTTTAGATAATTGAATTTAAAATGTATATGAAAAATAAAATTAATTTGTAATATTAAATAAATTAACTCAAATAAAAAAGTTTAAATATCAATTTAATATAAAAAAAATTATATAAAAAAATATAATTTTCAAATGATAGATAGGGGTGGCCATCAAATTCCAGCTTACAACTACCTACTCCCAAGAAGACAACTTTCTCAATTGTCCTTTCACCTCATCACAACTAAAATTGATAAATAGTCTAATTTAAAAAATTTAAAAATGCCACTAACTATTGAATTATGTAGATGTCAAGAATAGTCACAAATATCACGATTTTGATATTGATCATGTGAATATAATTATTAAATTGTTAATTACACTTTTAATATTCTTAAATAATTGTGTTTAGAATATTGTTAAAAGGGAAATATGTGGTTATTAGTTCATGTTCGAGAACTATTGCGGAGGTTGGAAACATTAAACGGTTATTAATATGTCCTCATTCAACATATCAAGATTCAAAATCATTGCAATTTCTTTGGATGGATTTATTTCCAACTAGGTCATGAACAAGTTACAATTTTTTTAACAAAAAAATTGTTGGAGAGTGTTTTGGCGGCCTCTGATTATAGTTGTAGATGGCTAACAGGTGCATTCACAATTACCAAGATTAGAGAGCACACGAGACACATGCAGATAGACATTGCATTTGTAAAACAGTTCATGCGTCTTTTCTATGTTAGTGTTAAGTTTTAATTTAGGTTAATTATTTGGGTGGTGTTTTCCCATATCAGATAGTTTTTCACTCATATCATATTTTCATGTCTTTAAAAGGCCTATATACTATGTAATTTATCATGTCATTTTTTCCGAATATCAATCTTGGATATTTGGCAGATTTATGCTTTTGTCGTGTATTTGTGAGGGTGATTTGTGCTCGCAGGTTGAGGATCCTAAGAAGGAGTTGTCATCTCCTACATGGTATCAGAGCTCCTCTTTACGCTCACCCTTAAGGAGAGTTTTTGCCCAGAAGATCTAAACGATTTGAATTCTCTTTTTTGGCGTTTAGAAATCTTGCTCACTTTCAAAATTGTTGTTCACTAGGCCAATGCATGAAGAGGAAGCGTGATTCTGCCCATTGAAAGGCTGAGGTCTCTGTGGAAGGGGTGTTTTTTGCCCAGTTGTGTGCAATGATAGGTCACTAAAAAAAATTGTAGGCCTAATAACAGGCGTTCTAACCTATGAAGGGGGGGAACCAAGAGGCCTAATTGCAGGCGTTTGAAGAGGTGTGCGAGTCAAAGAAGAGATTGTTGGGAGGTGGTTTATTAGATTGTTAAATATCACAATTTTTTTGAGAAGTGGCCACTAAAGTTTGAAAGAGGTATAGAAGTCAAGTAAAGAAGAAGATGTGAAGACTGTTGAATCAATAATCAATTGGAAATCATTGATATTCTCGTTTGAAGGGTGTTGGTGTTAGAAATCTATGATAAGTATTGAAGTCAAGGCACTGCTATATGGAGGAAGGCTTTTTCTAATGCTAAGACGGTTTCCAATTGAGTCAAAAGGTTGTAGGAAAAGCTTCATGGGGTTGGTTGTGTTGGCAGCCTTATGCTTTACTCAATTTTTTTAAGGCTTCGTTGTTGCTTCATCGAAAATAAGGAATCTCTGTATCTGAAGCTTTATATTTTATAGTCTAGAGGTTGCCCACATCAATGGCGTAGGGTTTCATTTTTTTTCCCCATTGCTTGTTGGGTGTATATTTAAAGAGTTCACTATTTTTTTACCCTTGTTGCAAAACATTTATCCCACATTGGTGAGAAATTAAAAAAACTATTCCTTTTATAGCTATGCGCTCACATTGTTACATCATCTAAGTCTTGCAGTGGTGTTGGTTATCTCCTACCTACGTAGATCAAATTGTTTTTATCATTGAGGTTCGGCGGTGACTTGCAGAGGTGGTGCTTGTGTGGATCATGGATTATTTGCAAAGGTGATTATTTTTTTGTTGCAATTTTTCATAGACTCGGGTACATATTCAGTCTTTTTTAAATCTCAAGTGATATTTTTTAGATGTTGAAAAAATAAATCTTGAGAGGCTACATTGGTTGATATTTTTGGAGGTTTCAGTTGTATTTTTTGATTTCTTTTCTAGTGCAAATTGTTGTCATGGATACTCCTGATTCAATTGAACTTTTAACCCCCATAACTATCATACCTGAAAGATTAAAATGTGTAGGTTGCTCCAATCTAGGGGTTTGTGGTCGACATTGAATGATAATCAACCCACTTTTACCAGGGAGTATGAAACATTTTATCACAGAAAAAAGTGTGACAAAGCTATGGGTCTGATATCCTTGCATGTTTCTAATACTCTTCTTTTCCATATTGAGGAGTGTAAGACACGTAAGGAGGTATGGAAAGGGTTACAAAACCGGTTTGGTCAAATCAAAGAGTTATGTGCTTTGCAACTAGAGGCATAATTTACTTCTCTTTCCCCTAATACATTTCCTTCCATTGATGATTTCCTAGTCAAGCTCAAACCTGTGAGGTCACAATTAGTGGAATGTGAGAAGAGTAAAATTGATAAGGAGTCTTTTTTCTAATTTTTTCTAAGTTGAGAGGTCCATTTGCAGTTTTTTCTTCTACCTTATACTCCACCATGGATGCTTTGGGAAATGCATTTCAAATGCCTTCTTTTGAGACATTTTGTGATTGTTTGATGAGGGAGAAATCCAAACTTGTCCAATAAAAGGGGGTCTCTATGAATCATGCATTAGTTGCACACGCATCTCAAAGCAAAGGGAAGAAGAAACTTAAGGCTAAGATCTAGTGTCCAATGAGTCCTCCACCTCTTCAAAAGAGGATAAACCTAAGAAGGAGAATTTTAGTTGTGTGTATTGCAAGAAGAAAGGTCATGATGAATACCATTGTTATACAAAAAGTATTGATGAGCTTTCACATCTTCTTCAGAAGAAAAATATTCCACTATCCTCATCTGCGACTCCTTCTACAACCTCTCCATCTATATCACCTTCACCTTCATCCAAACCTACATAGGCAGGGAATGCAAGATTTGCAAATGGAATGAATGGTAAAGAAGATAAACTCTACATGGGTAAAGGACATACATTGGTAACTTCTACAGTTCATTCTAGTCATGATAGATAGTTTTTGAATTTAGGAGCATCTCATCACATGGGTTTTACTCCCTATCCTTTCTTGTGTCTTCATCCTACTGATAAGTTTCTATTTTTTTTTTGAGAGATGGTAAGTTTGTGGATGTTGTGGGGATAGGAAATGTTGAGATTGGTGATGGTTGTTTTAGAGATGTACTGTGTATTCCTGATTTTTACACAAATCTACTTTCTTTCTATCATATTACTCATGGTGAGGTACCTAAGACTATAGAGTTCACCATGGATTTTGTTTTCATTAGAGAGGTTGATACTGACAAAGTCATTGCTATTGGTGAAGTTGATCATGAGTCTCATCTCTATACCTTTTCTCATCTTTTTGATGATGATGATTATGAGCCTTGCACTCCTCTTTCTATTGTTGATAGCAATTCCTTGGGAGAGATTGGTCATTTGAACTTTGGAGTTTTTCAAACCTATTTTGGGTCATCTCCTGTTGCTTCACAGGTTGGTTCTTTAGCACAACAAGATTCTTTTGATCCTTTAGATCATTCCTTGTGGGATAGTCACTTGATAGGTCTTGTAGAGTTGTTTTGTGAATCTCACATTTCTAATTTGGATGATGCATTTGAGGGTATATCCCTTCTTTTTTATGACATTATCTTTAATGGTCACACCATTTGTGTCTTTGGAGATTTTTGCTTTAAAGTTTCCACATGGTCTTGTTCATCCACCTTCTTCAGTTGAGGTTGCACCTAATCATGATGTGACATTTGGTTACATGGAGGCAACATGACAATTTTTAGAGGCATCTTTCATGTTGATTCTTCCTATCCCTTCTCTTGTTTAAGAGTTGGAGTTTCTCTTACATCAGCGGTTGTTTCTCCCTAAAGGGAGGCATGTTGTTTACAAACATGGGATATTCTTAAGACTTCCAAGATCAACACAAGAGTTCCTTCATCATGGGGGGGATCTTTAACATTTCTACCTTTTTCTATGGGGGGCTACATAGTCTCTCTCCTTTTGTATTTTTCTAAGATCAATGTCGGGAGTTGTCCTTGGGGGATCTTGTGAAATCCACCTCCTTTCACTTTTTCAACTTTCTTTTCTCTCTTTTGGAGAGGAGTTTTCTCCCACAGGGTTTTTCTCCCTTTTCTCTACTTGTGAGAGATTGCATTGCATAATAGTTGTGCATGGGTACCTAACATGGCCTTGTAGCTGAGACTAGTCTTGCATTTCATTTTTCATAATAATCTCCATAAGTTTGCACTTAAGGGGGCTGCTAGTGTTAAGTTTTATCTTAGGTTAATTACTTGGGTGGTTTTTTCCTATATTGGGTAGTTTTTCACTCGTCTCATATTTTCATACCTTTAAAAGGCCTGTATAGTATGTAATTTCTCATTTCATTTTTTTTGAATATCAATCTTGGGTATTTGGTGGATTTATGCTTCTCTCGTGTATTTGTGAGGGTGATTTGTGCTTGCAGGTTGTGGATCTCAGGAAGGAGCTTTCGTCTCCTACATTCTATTGCCATCATTTTTTACTAGCTAGGGTTTTATATGGAAAAAAAGAAAAATGTAGCCACTATAGCCAATAGAACAATGGTCATCATTCAATTGTAGTGCACATTCATTGAGCACACTAATTCTCTCTTTCACGAGGTCGGTATAAAAATATTTCAGATCGTGTGGTCTAATTTTTGTTTAATTTGACTTCAATTCAAAAAAGTTGTGTTTTTATGCTGGAATGAGATGCAAAGATTGGATTTTCATTTTTTATTTTCTACCACAAGGGTACCTAGATGAGCAATTCACACAACTACAATAGTTGTAGGATGAGAGCAATCCTTATTTTTTTGTGGAAGTGTTTTCTCTCTTCTTTGAGGATGCTAAGAAAATCATCAATGCTTTGTCCAAAATACTATATGGTTTCTATCCAAAAGGAAAAAAGTTTATGTTTTTTCTTTTAGAGATTTGGGTCAATCAACTTTGGGTCCTAGTTGTTTGGGCCATGCTTTTTTTGTATGTAAGATTAGTAAGGTGTTGTGGGTCTTTGAGATTTTAATCAAAATTTCTATCCATTTCATTTCCTTCTTTTCTTTAAACTTCTACAATTTGTAAGGATTTGGGTTAATCAAGTTTGATGGAACTTAAAAAATCTGCCTTACAAATTTTACTGATCTTGCCTATTTTCCTGGTTTTCCATGGTGGTTTTCTATAAAATGGTTTGACAAAGTGTAGGGTTGGAGTTTTATGTTTGTTTCCAAGTATTCATGAAATACCCTAGCTTTGTTATATTTGGTCATTACTTTTTGAGAGGACTTTAAAATAACTTAAGTCCTATCGTCTCGTCTAGGCCATGTCCCTTTTAATTTGTCATTATCTTTTCCTATGGTCGGTTTTAATTCTTCCTGAGTCTAGGGTGACCCCATGCCCCTTTTAAAAACAACTTCATGTCATGGTTTACCGTCGACCTAGTCATTTCCCCTTTAATTTAATAAGTGTTTTATATTTTGCAGAGGGGGAATTACCTTGACCATTGATGAGGGATCATTTGATCTCAACCACTCCCTACCATCCTGTGATGACCCCACCATAGGGTAGTGATTAATTGTGATATCACGGGTGAGTGCTACTTGTCACAACTAGTGAAGCCGAAGGAACATTGGGAATGTTTTGATATATTAAGTCAACTTTAATACATTAACTGACGAGTAACTAAAGCGAGTATAAAATGCACATGTTTCAAATGGGTGGAAATGTTTTATTCCCAACAGAAAAGGTGCTCGATGTTTAAGGTCAGGGTTGGTAGTCGTCTGAAAGAGCAAGATCGTTGATGATCAAGATCTATGCTTGCCCACTATCACACGATCAAAAGTTGCGGGCTAGTTAGTGATCGTGATATCAAAGGGAAGAGGACATGTGGATTTACTTGATGATGTAGGAGGTGGTGGGCCATCTTCTATTCTGGAAGTAAATGTCAGATTGATTAAAATATAGCTATTTGATGATCCATCCAAAGTGAAGATCAATGGGTAATATTCAAACCTACGTCAAATACGATTGGATCCGTTGGTGAAGCGTGCGAGCGAGCTTTAATGGTGGATGGGATGTATTCTTGCCTGATTTGATCGAATAAATGAATTGTTTCCCTATTTTATCGTCATAAAAGCATTTAAGGAATTTCGCAGAGCAGTTTTGAAAGCCGAGGAAGAATTCATGAGCTATTGCAGTGAGGAATTAGGGTTTCTGCAAGATAAAAAAATGTAAGTTGAATTCTGCATTTCCTTATGAAATTTTAGCCTGAATCAAATATTTTGTTGTGTGATTGTTGGGAAATTGTTGAAAATTGTATTAGGGTTGTAATTGAGTCAAAATTTGTTTGAAATTGTAAATTACTTGTTTGTAATTTTGCACCCTTTAAAATCCCTAGTTTGTTTAAGGTTTGTTATTTAAGTAAACCCTAATTTGTTCAAGATGGCACTATCAAAGCACCATTATGATGAAATTGATTATTTGAAAAGGAACTTGTATGATGATTTCTTAGATCAATTGCCATTTTCGACAAATGATAGAAGAACAGGGCAGGTCTTAATGCAAGGCAAAAACCTTGGGGAGGGGTTAGTGTATAATTTCTTTAATGTAGCTGATGCTAGGGTGTCGATGAAGGGTTTGGAAATGTTTAGACTATGGTTTGGACAAAGAAAGTTTACCGACCCATTCTCAAATGGTTGGATGTATGACATGGGAAAACTGGTGGTTCCCAATGTGTTTCTTGATGTGGATTTGCTCAGGGTAGTGGCTGCAAGGTATGATCCTATCACACGGGTGGTCAGGGACAATGATGGAAGGGTTCTGCTGAGTATTAACAAAGAGTAAATTCAATAGGTTTTTGATTTGTCTAAACCTAGTGAATTTTTATTCCCTAATGAGCTTGAAAATATGAAGCAGGAATATCAGGTAATTAAACCTCTTTTTAGAGTTAAGATGCTCCCAGCTCATTTGGCCAGTACAGGAGGTTCAATATTTCATATCAGCCCTAGTGATCAAGATCCTTCCAGACTGGACATTTTTGCTAAACACTTCTTGGCTACTTTCTATTCACTAGGCCAAATATTGGGATTTAGCCCTAACATTGTGATGCTAATAGCATTCATGTTCATGGGGATGCAGATACAACATCCAAATTTCTCTGTAGTTTATGATTTTGCTTCTTTCCTAGCTCAGAAAATACATGAAGGGTTAGTGAGGCTACAACAAAATGCCACAAGCACACCTTTTTATTGGTATTCTATGCTCATGCATATGTTTTTGTTCAAGAATGTTGATTTCTTCTCTAAGAAAATGAAATTGAATAGATTTGTCAATGAAGAAAGGCTGCTAGTACAAGTTTGGACTGCTGACCTTTCATATAATAGAGAAAGTGCCAACTATGTATAGTTTGACAACTGTTTTGCATCAAGACTACGAGAAAGCTTGATGGTGAATTTACACAGGGTTCCTATAGGATTGCATGATTTTCTTAGGCCTAGAGATAGGAGGTCTGATTTGAGGATCTACCACAATTGGGGTGATATCATCCCATATCCAATCAACACTATTTTGAGAGTATATGGATTTCAAGGTGCTCCACATATCCTACCTTACAATGTGCAACCAATGATTGGATTTGCTGAGGTAATGTGAAAGATTGGCTACATTCATGAGGACAATCTCAATTGAAAGGGTAAAGGGAATCTATTCCCATATTACAAAGTGGTCTCTAATTTTTTTGTTACAAAGGGAGGCTGGGTACATTTTGGCAAATTCTTTGATTTGTAAAATTTAAGTTTCAGTCGTAGGAGATAGTGTGACCCTGAGGGTTTCTTCGCTTTGTTCAGACAAAGAATAAAGGAAGCAAAATTTGTGCATGAGTTCATTTTTCTTGAGGGCCTGATCAAGAATGATTTTGACTTGAGTAGGCAAGAATTGAATAAAGAAAAATGGGTTGCCTATGATAAGTTGTTGGCTATTGTACACAAGATGGACCCAAAATATGATCCATTGATGGAATTCACCCCTTTTCATGAGAAGATTGATTTTTTGATGAAAGATTTCAGGGAAGTCATGGATATTCTAAGGACAAAGAAAATCAATTTGGGGTTGGATTTTCCTAACAGAAAAAAGTTACAAAGAAATTGGAAGAAATGCCAACCTACCAACCACCAAAAGACAAGCCCATCTATAAGAGGGTAAGGGATGACAGTGATGAAGAGGAAGAGAATGGCAGGAAAGGAAAAGAGATAATAGAGATAGAGGAGCCACCAAGATCACATCTCAAGCCACCAGGAGCTATAAAGATTATTGATCTTGAGTCATCACTAGATAGGAGTCCCTCATCGCCACCATCATCACCAACTCCCAAAAGGTAAAGAATTGAGCAGTCCCAAGAGGAATTGATGGATGAAATTATTGTTACAAACCAAGACCTGCAGATAGGCATGCCATCCCCTCCACGACCAGTTGAATTGGTTTGACCAGACTTGGACATAAAAGGCAAGTGTGTAAAAGATGCAAGAATGGAAGCTTCCAAGGAATTCTTAGATGATGACACTTTTGTAAAGACACCTGCTTTCTTGTAATTGTTATGGAGGATGAAATTGGGAGAATAATAGGACAAGTGCAAGGAAAGAAGAGCTCAAAGGCCGGATAGGTCAGATGATTAAAATGATGATGAAGTGAAGGTTGAATTGATGAATGAATTTAAGAAAATCACTCTAGAAGAAGGGAGAAAATTGGTTGATCAAGTTGGTGTCTTGATCTTACTTGAATGGGACATTTCTGATGCAGTGGCCTTTAATGCTATTTTGAAATCAAAGTATCCCCTCTAGAATTCTGAAGGGGAAGTTAGGGTTGCACTGCAAGACTCTCCCTTCAATGAGTATTATGAGACCCTGGCAATATGGGCTTTGGCCCTAGAGGGAAGAAAGCCAAACATAACAGATATTAACCCTAAATTTAGGGGAGGGTTAATAATAAAAAGAGCTTCAGAAACTTCAACAATGGAGGCTACAAGTTTAACTGTGAATGTGGCCAAATTGGCACAAAAAATTGCAGAAAGAGAAGAAGTTGAAAAGAGGAATTATATGGAGAAGTATAATTTTGTGATTGAGGAATATAATAAGGTGCAGAAAAGGAATATTGAGCTGCAAACAGAGGTGGAAAGGTTGAGGTACAGGAAGATAGGGGCATCATCAAGTGCTCTTGTGATTAAATCACTACCATCTATTTTTTCCACACCAGTGTCTCCCATTGAGACTTCTATCCTTAGCTCCACATTAGAACCAATTGAGGAGGAGCTATAATGCTCTATTGATCCAACAAAGAAATAATTAATGCACAAAATTGCAGAGCTAAAGGATTCTTTGAAAGAAAGTGAGGAGAAGGCAACATTGAGGCAAAAAGAAATTATCACCATAGTTTTGTAGCATTTAAATGAAAAGGTTGATAATTCATTACCAGGTGTACATTCTTCTTATTCTTTATTAGTGGGTGCAATAAAGAATTTAGACATGGATTAGGAACTAGCAATACCATTGATTAAGAAATGGATCCCTAGGGCCAATGACTTGGATGTGATGTATAAAGCCTCAAGATTTGATGTAAATAATAGGGCACAGTCATTGAGACCTACTCAGGTATTGGTTAAATCAATGCAAGGTTTTCAAGCCTTACTAGATAACTTGAGCCAGAAAATATAGGAATTGGTGAAGAATTTTGATGATTGGAGGGATACATTATTGTCTGATATAATTGATGAGTGAGGTAATATCAGGTCTCTTCAATAGTGGAGGGATCGAGCTAATAGAGTCATTCATGCCCAAATTGCTTTATTTGTGATGACTTGGATTATGACTTACTAGTGAGCTTCATGGACAAGATCATCAACACTAGTTCATTTATGGAATCTTTTGAGAATAAAGAAAACCAGGTGGCAGTTAAATATACACCCTATAGTGCCAAGGTGGATGAGGTAATCAATTTCAATTGGCCAAGCGATGAAGAATACCAATGATGGATGGATACATATTTGACTAAGGAAGAGTAAAAGAAGGAGTAATTGCTAACATCTAATTAATTCATTGTTACAGTCATAACAATTGCAAATTATATTTTGCGGTGACAATTTAAAGGCACGTGCTCTTGATGATTCATTGCTATGTCAAACCATCCTTAAATGGAAAAATGGGAAGAAACAAGAAGATTCTCCGAGCGAATGTTTGTTGTAACTGAATTTTGAAATGTCACAAAGTGGTCCAATTGGTTGGTGACATGTGTACTTTCTAGCCCGATGCTTGTTTGCTCCTTCATTTTCTATAAGAAGGATTTCAAGGCCAGAAGTATGGGGTTAGCAAGTTAGAAATATTTTGGTCGAGTCTAGGTGAAGTTGCAAAGAAAATTGTAAAGTCTAGTAGTTACAAAGAAATGCAAATTAGGTTTTGAATTCATGGAGATATAATGTTTTATATCAGTACTAGCATTTGAATCAGATTGATAAATTAAAGCTGATGTCTCTCCTGTGTACAAGCGTATTTGAATTTTGAATAAAGTGATCAAGGGTTATTTTGTTCATCTATGGTGTGTGTAATTCTTATTTTAGCTTTAATTCAATGAATTAATTAAAATTCTTAAATGAGGTTGTAGGTTGATATGTTTTGTACAAGGATCTGATAAGTAGTATTGAGTTAGGGTTACATATTGGTGATACTGTAAGGCAGTATTATCAAAGATTCTATATGATACATGTTGAATCTATTATAAAACCTTAGGTATTTTTGAATTTGAACCCTCTAATTGAAGTAAGACACTGATCTAAGTTTCATTTGTTCTTTGTGGTTCAGTATTTGTTTGTGTTCACTTGGAGATTGCTAAAAATTTAAAATTAATGAATATATTTTACTTTGAAGTATTGTTGTGACTATCTCATGCTCCAAATGGTTGATATTATTGATGAACAACCAATTCTATTCAATTTTATCCCATTTTGTTGAGCTATTGAGCGATATTATCTATTATTGTTAATTTTGTTTATGATCATGGTATAGAGGTTATAAATGCATTAAGGGATCACCCTCTTGGGTCTTGTAGAGCCCAAAGTGTAGGAGGTCTCTAAAATCCTCGTTAGTTGGTCCAAGTCCTTCGATCTTCCCTTGATTGGAATTGGCAATTCCATAGGTAGATTATAAGATCAAACTGGTTACAGTAAAACAATCCAACAAAATGGTGACTTTGTTAGGGAGTTAACTTAAATATTTCTTGTCAATGTGTCGTTTGTCCATTTTGTATAGAGTTTTCATCGTGTTTTTGTGATTTGGAGGTTGATCTTGTGGTTTTGTGTTAAATTTGTCCATATCTTTTGTTATTCAAAGCGTTTTGAGTCATCGGTGAAATACATTGTAAGTTGTCAATACAAAGTTCTAAAGATATTTTGAAATCCACCAAATATTTCCATACATTTGGTATTCCCAAGATAATTGGGTGGTGGCTCTGTAGTCTTTGCACTAGTGTGCATCTTATTTTGAAGATTTAATATAAGTTGAAGGATCTTTTGGACAAGTACATAGAATGAAGAAATCGGGTCGTTCATGAAGCATCATCTAGAACAAAGATTGGAGAGTGAACTTCCTAAAAATAAGAAGAAAGATTGGATAAAGAAAAGACAAGAATCTAGTCATGTTGCTCCCACGCCACAAAAACCTGTAACTGTAAATCAAGGTACAAGTAAGTCTTTACATCCTATCCCTGAAACTTTTGAAGAAGTGTCTAAAAGTTCAGAGTCAAATAGTTGTGGATTTTTTAATGCATTATTTAATACACCAAACCAAGAGGATGTAACATGTCAAAATAAAGGACCAGTTAGTGTTCAATATTCTGAAAAGAGAAGAAGTAGGAGTAGAAGTTGAGACCATCATAGAGAAAGAACAAGTGATGTGCCTCCTCCTCTTACTGAGGATGATGGAACTCCTTTATTCTCTGGACACGCACATGAAGAAGTGAACCTTATAGATTTAAGTGATACACCAAGTTCTGAAATGACCTTGCTTGACCTTAAGGATTTTTTTGGAGACATTGAATCTTTAAGGTGAGAGATCCAAAAACAAGTTGAGATCAGGAGGAAAAGAGAAAAAGAGAAAAAGAGAGAGAAACAAAAATAATGCATGTTGTGATTGAAAGAGATAGGTTGACTAGATAGTTGGCAACAATGAAAGCCTTGAACCAAGAAAAACCTAAGCCAAGTGTTGAGGGTCATGTCATAAGTGAAATATTTGATAGGGAGATAAGGCTTGCGTCTAAGGTAGGTCATATAGGTCAAGTTGATATCCAACCAAAACCCTTAGAACCAAAAGCATCAGATCCTGTTAAGCCTCAACCAAGTGATCCAAATCCTAAACTTGTTTTAGGCAAGGGAAAAAAAAAGGTTGAGGGGATTAAAATAAATGACAAGGTGATTTCCCACCCCTCAAAGCCATATTTTTTGCCACATGTACCATCACAAGTTGAGACTATGTTACAAAAGGTTAGAAAGGAAGGTGAGGCTCTTGCAAAGGAATTGGAGAGGACATAAATTAAAGCTGCAAATGTAGAGATGAAAATAAAAATAAGTTTCCT
Source organism: Sequoiadendron giganteum (assembly GCA_007115665.2). Taxonomy (NCBI): domain Eukaryota; kingdom Viridiplantae; phylum Streptophyta; class Pinopsida; order Cupressales; family Cupressaceae; genus Sequoiadendron; species Sequoiadendron giganteum. The sequence goes on along the minus strand of CM021101.1, from coordinate 20,070,665 downwards.
AAAGATGTCAAGCTTGGATGAGGCTACATAAGCTGCAACCTCATCAAATCACCAAGATGCCTCCAAACCCGGTCCTAAAAGAAATTTGGATACCAACACCAACAATTTTGGCCTGAAAATCCATGCTACTAAGCATGTCAATACAAGTTAGGGAGGTCCTAGAGTACAAAATATAGGAGTTGACACTAATTGTCAAAAGACTAAGGGACCATTTCAAACAAAACCTATATAGCTGGAAAGATATAGGAAACTATACTTTGATGGTATTCTAGGTTGTCGAAATCCCATCCTAGATGATTTGAGAGAAAAGATGGGTAAATTTGTTGGTAATATTGTTGTGACAACAAAAGAACATTTGAAAGCTTTTATGGATATGTTAAATGACTATGAAGTGGAGCATGAGGATGTTGTGATGAATCTGTTTGTACAATCCTTGGTAGAAGATGCAAGGTATTGGTATAGGGGTCTACCTAATGCTAGTATTTGTTCATGGGATGAGTTTGAATTTTTTTAAGGAACAGTATGGTGATAAGATCGATGCTAGTTTCATGTTGAATGAATTCAACAATATCAAGAAGTCACTAAATGAGCCTATAATAGAGTTTAATTTAAGGTTTCAAAAGGCAATGTACAAATTGTTTAGGTCTTGAGGTTTGATGATAATGTTTGTCTAACAACGTATTTCAATGCTTTTGATGTTAAAATGGAATATCTCCTTAGAGATAAAGACCCTCGAACCATGAGAGATGCTTTTAGGGTGGCTATAAATATTGAAAGTAATAGGTGAGCTTCTAGGAAATATGGAAGAAGAGAAGAGCCTACAATCCTAAAGAATCCCAAGGACAAAGTTGAAAAGGTTTTCGGCTCAAAGCCTAAAGATGAAGATAAATGGGATAAGGTATTGAGCACTTTGAAGGACATAAAATATATTGTTTCCAAGCAAGAAAAGGGTATAGGAAATGAGAAACAACAATATAATAAGAATGAAAGATCTCCTAGATTGCAAAATTACCCTTATAATACAAACTGGAAAGATGGGAAACCAATCTTGCCCAACTAGAAGCCTAAATAGGATCAACATCCAGTAGACCCCCTGCAGAAGCATTCCATAAATTTGGTAGAAGATAGACCAAGGTGTGAAGTTTGTGAGCATCCACATAATCAAAGTCATTGTGGTATTGTTGAGTTACTTGTTGCTGAGGGAACAAGGCAGGAAGCTCAGGAGATGTCTCCTGAAATTGAGTAGGATGATGTGGATGTTTGTATGACCAGATCATATATTGATGAAGTGAAATGTTCCTCTAGTGATGAGTCCCATGGAATGGATGTGGATAATCAGAGACAAATAAATTAAACATACCATCAATAGGTTTTCTCTGATGAGGAAGATTATTTTGATCATAATACTTGCAATATGGAACAAGATGAAAATGTAGTATCTCTAAGGAGACCATCAAAGGATGAGATTGCAAGATTGACTGAAAAAATGGTTGCTCAAGTGAAAAGCTCATTTCAGTTGAGAAACAAGACTATTGGTGGTGAAAAAGGTAAGCCTACTAGATTATTTATCAAAGAAAAAAAGGATAAAAATAAGGATGTCAAAGTGGATAACAGGAAGGATGTTGTCAAGGTTAAAGAGGTTAAAACTGACAAGATTTGGGCGAAAAAGAATGAAATTCCAAAGCCCCAAGGAGATACAACTTCACCATTGGTGAAGACTAAAATGATCATAAAGTCCGTTGAACCTATCTCAGAGGACAAGAAGCAAAAGACAACTGAGGGAAACAAGAAATAGGAGAAACCAAAAGATGATGAAGGTATAATGTTTTATTTTCCAAAATATACGCCAGTAGATATGTTACAGTTGCTTTCTCAAGTTAAAGTTTGTTTACCTTTGCTAGAAATGATGAGAATAGATGAACATAACAAAAAGGGAGTAGTCTTAATCAAAGGTGTTGTTGATACTAAGGTTGAACAAGGTAGATGTAAAAAAGAAAAGGATGAAGAAGAAAGAAAAGAGAAAGAAATAGAGGGAATTGTGTCACAAATTGCCCCTGTATATTTAGGGAATTCTATTAATGCATGTCTTGAAAACATAACCCCCTTTTTCTTAAGTGTTATTATAAATGGGGAAACTTTGAAGAATTGTATAATAGATTCAGGGGCATCAAACAATGTTATGGCACTCAAGATCATGGAGGCAATGGGCCTGACAGTGGATACCAGTCAAGGTAAATTCTATGCAATGGATTCAAGGGAAGTATCAGTTATTAGTACTATCAGAGCATTAACTTATAAATTGACTTTGTATTCTGAGAAAGACTTAACCATGAGTGTGTTAGTTACATACATCCCACTACATTTTGGGATGCTATTTTCAAGAAAGTGGAGCGCATCAATGGGGGGTAGAATGCAGTGTGACTTATCATTTTCCACTTTTTACATTGATGGAAAGGATGTCAAGATTGAGAGAGAATCAAAAGTATCTCATATGATCAAGCATGATCCAACTGACAATATGACATGTTTTATTGACAGTGGAATAAATGAGTTCAGAGTTGAGGAATTCCCTAGGAAGTGTGATAATCCTATTACACTGATTGACATGGAAGTAAAATAATTATCAAATAATGATGACTTTTGGACCATGTACTTTGATGGTGCAAGTTCAAAAGAAGGATCAGGTGCAGGTATTTTGTTAGTTTCATTGAGTGGAAAGACATTTAAGTTTTCTTTCACTTTGCTATTTTCTTGCACTAATAATGTGGTAGAATATGATGCATTGTTATCAGGGTTGAGACTAGCTAAAAAGATTGGGATTAAGAAGCTCATGGTAATTGGAGACTCACATCTTGTGATTTCCCAAATTAGAGATAAATATGCATCAAATAATAAGAGATTGAGATAGTATAGGAATTATATTTGGGATGAGTTGGAAAATTTTGATGGATTTGGCATAGATTGGGTGGAGAGAGGCCACAACAAGAGGAAGATTTATTGGAAAACATAGCGCTAAAACCAGAGGATATAACTTTTGTAGGGATTTCAAAGGTTGAAGTGCAAACTAGGCTATCAGTTCCTGATAATATTAAAAATTGGAAAGTTTTTGATGATGATGATGACATATTGAGATTCCTAAGATGTGCGGTGAGTATGAAAGTCAAGAAATTGACTTTGGAGCTCTTGTAGAAACAGTTGATGGTAAAGATATTATATTTGGGAATGAGGTAATTTAGTTGAAAACAAATAAAATTCCTAAGGGTTTAGTTTTATTAGAAAGAGTATTTGACAATCAGGATAGGACACAGGCTAATAATACTGCTTCACATCCTCATGACTTGGAAGAAATAAATCTTGGAACATAAGTGTCACCAAAAAGGGTATACATTGGAAAGAAATTGTCACCAAAGGTGAGAAGAATGCTTATTGACCTATTGAGGAAGTTCAGACATGTATTTGGATGGTCTTATGATGATCTTAAATCATACAGGGAGGATATGTTCCAACATGAGATTCCTTTGAATGATGGTGCCAAACTATTTAGGAAAAAACAAAGGCCTATTAATCCTACCTTAGCCCCCAAAATGCAAGAAGAGTTGATGAACCTAAGGGATGCAAGGACCATTAAGCGAATTAGACATTCATCCTGGGTGTCAAACTTGGTACTAGCAAGAAATAAAAATGGAGACATTAGATTATGTGTAGACTTCAGGAATTTGAATGTTTCTACATTAAAAGACAACTATCCACTACCGAACATGGAAGCCATGTTACAAAGGGTGACAGGCTACAAATTGATGTCAATGATGGATGAGTTTTTTGGTTAGAACCAGGTCATGGTCAAGGAATTTGAACAATATAAGAAATCATTCACTACACCTTGGGGAACATATGTTTATGTGAGAATGCCTTTTGGTCTAACAAATGCAAGGGCTACTTTTCAAAAAGTCATGGATGTGTCATTTTCAAACTTTATTAACATATTTTTGGTGATATACCAAGATGATTTGACAACATAATCCAAAAAAGAAGAGGAGCATTGTGAGCATCTTGAGAAGATATTTAATAGAGCATTGGAGTATGGTATTTCTTTGAATCCAAAGAAATGTGCATTTGGGGTAAGAGAAGGGAAATTTATAGGACATATTGTTTCCAAAGAGGGAGTCAGAATTGATCCAGAAAGAGTTTCTGCAATAGACAAAGTCCCACAACCTCACACTGTCAAAGGTATACAATATTTCTTTGGGAAAATAAACTTTCTAAGGAGATTTGTGACAAAATTTGCTGAGATAGTTCACCCAATTTCCAAAATTCTTAAGAAGGGAGCTAAGGTTGAATGGGGAAAGGAGGCTACATAGGCCTTCCAGGCCATCAATCAAGCATTAAAGGAGGCTCCTGTATTGAAAACCCCTGAATTTTCTAAGCGCTTACAAATATTTTTGTTTTCTTCTTTCCATACAATTGCAATTGTGTTGTTGCAAAAGAATGCAGAAGGTTTTGAACAACCTATAGGATTTTTTAGTAAATCCTTACAAGCTACAGAGCTCAAGTATGATATCAATGAGAAATAGGCATATCCATTGGTAAAGGTAGTAAAAGCCTTTAGGCCTTATTTGATGGGAGCTACTATGGTTGCATATGTACCCAGTGTTGTTGTCAAAGATATCTTCACACAGCAGGAAGTCTCAGGAAGACGGTGTAGATGGATCAATAGGATCCAAGAATTAAACATTGAGATCTAGATTACTAAATTGGTAAGATGGAAAGGATTGGCCAAGCTTATGGCCCAAATTAATTTGGAAGAAAATCAAATAAATTTGCAGGAAGAGGAGAATAGATCACACATATGTGATATGGAACACTGTGAATGGTATAAAGGTGTGATTTATTATTTGCAAAAGATGAAATATCCTGACAACTTAAGTGAAAATGAGAAAAGAACATTGAAACTGCATGCTATCAAGTATTTTATTATAGGTGGTAAGCTTTGGTGGAGAAATGGGGAAGGTTTCACGCTAAAATGTGTGGATAAAAATCAAGCACAAGAACTTCTGATTGAGATGCATAGTGGAGTTTGTAGAGAGCACTACATGGCCAAAAAAACTGCACACAAGATACTGAGGGCTAGATTTTGGTGGCCTATGGTTTTTAGAGATGCACACTAGTTGGTAAAGAAATGTGATTCTTGTCAGCGTTTCTCTGGTAAGTTAAAGTTTTCTAGTAACTTTCCTTTAAAACCATTTACAGTGCAATCTCTATTTCAGAAATGGGGTATTGATTTTATAGGAGAGATAGCATGCAAATCCAGTGGAAGCCACTCATGGATATTGGTAGCCACTAATTATTTTACCAAGTTAGTGGAAGTAATCCTAACTAAGAAGGCAACTGGTAAGGTGGTAATTGATTTCTTAATGAGTAATATATTGACTAGATTTGGATGTCTAGAAAGGATTGTTTTGGATAATGCAATGTGTTTCAGATCTGAGGAGTATATAGACTTTTGTGAGAAGCATGGAATCCAAATCTCCTACTCATCACCATATCACCCATAGGGAAATGGACAAGAAGAATCAACCAATAAGATCTTGATGAAAATCATAAAGAGAATCCTGGATAAAAACAAGAAAGCATGGGATTCTAAGTTGAAATTAGCAGTTTGGGCAGATAGGGTGACTATGAAGAAAGCAATAGGTTGTGCCCCATTTGACTTGGTCTATGGGATAAATGCAGGGTTTCCCCAAAATAATTTGATGGAGATGTATAAGTTTATCTAGACATATGACAATTAAATTGATGATGAAATGCAACTGAGAGTAGAAGCTCTCATAGAGTTGGATGAAACTAGGAGGGAGGATCAAATAAAAACTGCAAAAATACAATTGCAAGTAAAGAACTTGTATGAGAAAAGGGAAACTTCAAGGAGCTTCCAAGTTGGAGATCTAGTCCTAATGTGGAATGCTAGATTAGAAGATAAGGGAAAGCATGGAAAATTTGATGCAATCTTGTTGTGTCCATTTCTAATCAGCAGTAAGTGGGGTGAAGATTCATATTTCCTCCAAGAGATGATAGGGGATACTCTTGAAATACCAGTTCATGGACAGTTCTTGAAGTTATACTTCACTTGAAGTATATTTTTCCATGAATAGTAGTTTAGTCTGTATATAGATTAGTGGTAGGTTTCCTTTCTGCTGGGTTGTTTAGTCTGAACAACCTCTTTTTGGCTGTCTCTCCAATTGGTTTTCTCAACCTGGGTTTTTGAATTCTCGCTTCATTCCAGTGGAATGAATGTCCCCGAATGGAGCCACTAATGGAACTTCAAAAATTTTCCCTACAAATTTTACTGATCTAGCCTATTTTCCTGGTTTTCCATGGTGATTTTCTATAAAGTGGTTTGAGAAAGTCTAGGGTTGGGGTTTTATGTTTGTTTCCAGGTATTCATGAAATACCCTAGCTTTGTTATATTTGGTCGTTACTTTTTGAGAGGACTCTATAAAAATTTAAGTCACATCATCTCATCTAGGCCATGTCCCTTTTAATTCATCGTTATCTTTTCCTATGGTCAGTTTTAACTCTTCCTAAGTCTAGGATGATCCCGTGCCCCTTTTAATAAAAAATCATGTCATGGTTTACTGTTGACCTAGTCGTGTCCCCTTTAATTTAACAAGTGTTTTATATTTTGTAGAGGGGGAATTACCTTGACCATTGATGAGGGGTCGTTTGATCTCAGCCGCTCCCCACCAACCCATGATGACCCCACCACAGGGTAGTGACTGATCGCGATATCACGGGAAGGAGCCACTTGCTACAACTGGTCAAGCTGAAGGAACATTGGGAATGTTTTGATATATTAAGTCAACTTTAATAAGTTAACTAGCGGGTAACTAAATGAAGTATAAAATGCACATGTTTCAAATGGATAGAGATGTTTTAATCCCAGTAAAAAAGGTGCTCAATGTTTAAGGTTAGGGTTGGCAACTATCTAAATGAGTAGGATCATTGACAATTAAGATCTATGGTTGCTCGCTATCACGTGATCAAAAGTTGCAGGCTAGTTAATGTTCGCGATATCAAGGGGAAGAAGACATGTGGATTTCCTTGATGACGTAGGAGGTGGCGGGCCATTTGCTATGGTGGAAGTAAATGATAGATTGATTAAAATGCAGTCATTAGATGATCCAGCCAAAGTGAAGATCAACAGGTAATATTCAAACCTACGTCAAATGTGATTGGATCCATTGGTGAAGTGCGTGAGCTAGCTTCAATGGTGGATGGGACGTATTATTTGCTGAATTGATCAAATAAATGAATTTTTTCCTTGTTTTATTGTCACAAAATTATTCAAGGAATTTCACAGAGCAGTTTCGAAAGCCGAGGAAGAACTCGCGAGTTGTTGCAGTGAGGAATTACGGTTTCTGCAAGATAAAAAGCTGTAAGTTGAATTTTGCATTTCCTTATCAAATTTTAGCTTGAATCAAATATTTTTCTATGTGATTGTTGGGAAATTGTTGAAAATTGTATTAGGGTTGTAATTTTGTCAAAATGTGTTTAAAATTGCAAATTACTTGTTTGTAATTTTGCACCCTTTAAAAGCCCTAATTTGTTGAAGATGGCACCATCAAAGCACCATTCCAACCAAATTGATTAGTTGAAAAGGAACTTGTATGACGATTTCTTAGATCAATTACCATTATCGATAAATGATAGAGGAACGGGGCAGGTCTTAATGTGAGGAAAAACCCTTGGGGAGGGGTTAGTGTATAATTGCTTTAATGTAGATGATGCTAGGGTGTTGATGAAGGGTTTGGAAATGTTCAGACTATGGTTTGGACAAATAAGTTTTCCCCACCCATTCTCAAATGGTTGGATGTATGACATGGGAAAATTGTTGGTTCCCAATGTGTTTTCTTGATGTGGATTTTCTCAGGGGAGTTGCCACAAGGTATGATCCCTTCACATGGGTGGTCAGGAACAATGATGGAAGGGTTCTATTGAGTATTAACAAAGAGGAAATTCAACAGGTTTTTGATTTGTCTGAATCCAGTGAATTTTTAGTCTCTACTGAGCTTGAAAAGATGAACGAGGAATATCAGGCAATTAAACCTCTTTTTAAAGTTAAGATGCTCCCACCTCATTTGGGTAGGGCAGAGGTTCAAGAGTTCATATCAACTCTAGTGATCAAGAGCCTTTCAAATTGGACATTTTTTGTAAACACTTCCTGGCTACTTTTTATTCACTATGCCAAATATTGGGATTTATCCCTAACACTGTGATGCCAATAGAATTCATGTTCATGGGGGTGCAGATACAACATCCAAATTTCTCTGTAGTTTATGATTTTGCTTCTTTTCCTAGCTCAAAAAATACATGAAGGGTTAGTGAGGCTACAATATATTTCCACAAGCACACCTTTTTACTGGTATTCTATTCTCATGCATATGTTTTTATTTCAAGAATGCTGATTTCTTCTCTGAGAAAATGAAATTGAATAGATTTTTCAATGAAGAAAGGCTTTCAGTACAAGTTTGGACTGTTGGCCTTTCATATAATAGAGAAATTGCTAACTATGTACAGTTTGACAACTGTTTTGCATCAAGACTACGAGCAAGATTGATGTTGAATTTAGCTAGGGTTCCTGTAGAATTGCATGATTTTGTTAGGCCCAGGGAGAGGAGGCTTGATTTGAGGATCTACCACAATTGGGGTGATATCATCCCATATCTAGTCAACACTGTTTTTAGAGTATATGGATTTTAGGGTGCTCCACATATCCCGCCTTACAATGTGCCACCAAGGATTGGATTTGTTGAGGTAATGCGGTAGATTGGCTGCATTCATGAGGAAAATCTCACTGGAAAGGGCAAAGGGACTCTCTTCCTGGATTACATAGTGGTCTGTAATTTTAAGTTACAAAGGGAGGATGGGTGCATTTTGGTAGATTCTTTGATTTGTACAATTTATGTTTCATTCCTAGGAGACAGTGTGACCTTGAGGGTTTCTTTGCTTTGTTCAAAAAAAGAATAAAGGGAGAAAAAATTGTGCATGAGCTCAATTTTCCTGAGGACTTGATCAAGAATGATATTTATTTGAGTAGGAAAGAATTGAATAAATAAAAATGGGTTGCCTATGATAGATTGTTGGCTATTGTACACAAGATGGATCCAAAATATGATCCATTGATGGAATTCACCCCTTTTCATAAGAAGATTAATTTTTTGATGAAAGATTTCAAGGAAGTCATGGAAATTCTAAGGAAAAATAAAATCAATATGGGGTTGGATTTTGCTAAACAAGAGCAAGTTATAGAGCAATTGGAAGAAAGGCCAACCTACCAACCCCCAAAAGACAAGCCCATCTATAGGAGGGTAAGGGATGATAGTGATGAAGAGGAAGAGAAGGATATAAAAGGAAAAGAGATAATAGATTTGGAGGAGACACCAATATCACATCTCAAGCCACTAGGTGCAATAAATCTAATTGATCTTGAGTCATCACTAGATAGGAGTCCCTCACCACCACCATCATCGCCAGCTCCTAAAAGGCAAAGAATTGAGTAGTATGAGGAGGACTTGATGGATGAAATTATTGTTATAGACCAAGAACTGTAGATAGGCATATCATCCCTTCCACGACTAGTTGAATTGGTTCTATCAGACTTGGACATAAAAGGAAAGTGTGTACAAGATGCAAGAATCGAAGCTTCTAAGGAATTCTTAGATGATGACACTTTTGTAAAGACACCTACTTTCTTACAATTGGTATGGAGGATGAAATTCAGAGAATACCAGGACAAGTGCAAGGAAAGAAGATCTCTAAGGCTAGATAGGTCGGACAATGAAAATTATGATGAAGTGAAGGCTAAATTGATGAATGAATTTAAGAGAATCACTCCATAAGAAGGGAGAAAATTGGTTGGTCAAGATGGTGTCTTGATCTTACCTGAATGGGACATTGCTGATGCAGTGGCCTTTAATGTTGTTTTGAAATCAAAGCATCCCCTCCAAAATTTTGAAGAGGAAGTCAGGGTTGCATTGCAAGACTCTACCTTCAGTGAGGAGTATGAGACCTTGGCAATATGGGCTTTGGCCCCTGAGGGAACAAAGCCAAGCATAAAAATTATTAACCCTAAATTTAGGGGAGGGTTAATAATAAAAAGAGCTTCAGAAACTTCAACAATGGAGGCTACAAGTTTAACTGTGAATGTGGCCAAATTCGCATAAAACACTGTAGAAAGAGAAGAAGCTGAAAACAGGAATTATATGGAGAAGTATAATTTCATGATTGAGGAATACAATAAGGTGCCACAAAGGAATATTGAGCTGCCAACAAAGGTGGAAAGGTTTAGGTATAGGCAGATAGGGGCATCATCAAGTGCTCCTGTGATTAATTCACTACCATCTATTGTTTCCACACCAGTGTCTCCCACCGAGACTCCTACCCTTAGCTCCACATTAGAACCAATTGAGGAGGAGCTAGAATGCTCAGTTGATCCAACAAAGAAACAATTAATGCACAAAATTGTAGAGCTAAAGGAATCTTTGAAAGATAGTGAGGAGAAGGAAAAACTAAGGCAAAAGGAAATGGTCACCATAATTTTGCAACATTTAAATGAAAAGGTTGATAATATATTACTAGCTGTACATTCTTCTTATTCTTTATTAGTGGACGCAATAAAGAATTTAGACAGGGATCAGGAAGTAGCAATACCATTGATTAAGAAATGGATCCCTAGGGCCAATGACTTGGATGTGATGTATAAAGCCTCAAGATTTGATGTAAATAATAGGCCACAATCATTGAGACCTACTCAGGTATTGGTTGAATCCTTGCAAGGTTTTCAGGCCTTACCAGATGACTTGAGTAAGAAAATACAAGAATTAGTGAAGAATTTTGATGATTGGAGTGATACATTACTGCCTAATATAATTGATGAGTAGGGTAATATCAGGTCTCTTCAACAGTGGAGGGATCAGGCTAATAGAGTCATTGATGCCCAAATTGCTTTAATTTGTTCAATGACGTGGATTTTGATTTACTAGTGAGCTGCATGGACAAGATCATCATCACCAGTTCATTTCTAAAATCTTTTAAGAATAAAGAAAACTAGGTGGCAGTTAAATATACACCCTACAGTGCCAAGGTGGATGAGGTAACCAATTTCAATTGGCCATGTGATGAAAAATACCAATGATGGGTGGATACATATTTGACTGAGGAAGAGTAAAAGTAGGAGTAATTGCTAATAGTTAATTAATTGACTATTGCAGTCATAACAATTTCAAATTGTATTTTGTGGTGACAGTTTAAAGGCGCGTGCTCTTGAAGATTCGCTGCTATGTCAAACCATCCTCAACGGGAAAAGTGGGAAGAAAAAAGATGATTATCTAGGTGAATGTTTGTTGTAACTAAATTTTGAAATGTCACAAAGCAGTCCAATTGGTTGGTGACATGTGTAATTTTTGGCCCGATGCTTGTTTGCTCCTTCATTTTCTACAAGAAGGATTTCAAGGCCAGAAGTACGAGGTTAGCAAGTTAGAAATATTTTGGTCGAGTCTAGGGGAAGTTGCAAAGAAAATTTTAAAGTCTGGTAGTTACAGAGAAATGCAAATTAGGTTTTTAATAGTTTTGTTATAGGGTTTGAATTCATGGAGATATAATGTTTTATAACAGTACTAGCATTTGAATCAGATTGATAAATTCAAGCTGATGTCTCTCTTATGTACAAGCGTATTTGAATTTTAAATAAAGTGATCAAGGGTTATTTTGTTCATCTTACTATTTTGGTGTGCGCAATTCTTATTTTAGCTTTCATTCAAGGAATTAATTAAAATGCTTAAATGAGATTGTAGGTTGATATGTTATGTACAAGGATCTAATAAATAGTATTGAGTTAGGATTACATATTGGTGATACTGTAAGGCAGTATTATCAAAGATATTAGATGCTACATGTTGAATTTGTTATGAACCCTTAGGTATTTGTGAATTTGACTCCTCTAATGGAAGTAAGACACTGATCTAAGTTGCATTTGTTCTTTGTGGTTCAGTATTTGTTTGTGTTCGCCTGGAGCTTGCTACAAATTGAAAATTAATGAATATCTTTTACTTTGAAGTATGATTGTGACTATCTCATGCTCCAAATGGTTGATATTATTAATGAACAAAAATTTCTATTTAGTTTTATCCCATTTTTTTGAGCTATTGAGTGAGATTATTTGTTATTGTTAATGTTTTTAATGATTATGGTGCAGAGGTTATAAACACGTTAAGGGATCACCCTCCCAGGTCTTACTGAGCCCAAAGTGTAGGAGGTCTTTAAAATCCTCGTCAGTTGGTCCAGGTCCTTCGAGCTTCCCTTGATTGGAATTGGAAATTCCATAGGTAGATTAGAAGACCAACCTGGTTATAGTAAAAAAAACCAACAAAGTTAATGTCCAATTCTTTTATGTCGTTTGGTTTTTCCAAGTGAATTTTTTGACATTTTGGGTCTTTCAGTTGTTAATCATTTTTTGGGGTAAAATGTTTGTGTCATGAACATTTCTATTTTTTGTGGAAATACCAACATTTGATTGACTTCTAGAAGTTAGATGCCTATATCCACCAATTCAAGGGAAGTAGCTCTAGGCAATTTTCATCATTGTTATCATTATCTTGTTTACATAAAGTGTTGGTTTTGTTCACACTACTTGTCTTGAGTTGAAAAATATTTGGGGAAATTTTTATGATATATAGGGGACAAGACTGAGTACTTGAGCATGTTTCAATAGTTATGATAGTATTTGTTTGTATAATGCCCAATATTTTTATCACTATTGGACCAATAGTTGTGACTTCAAAGTTGTTAGTTTTGATGATGACTACCCATAAATAAACAAAATGTATTCCTTTGATCTAAAAAGAAAGCAATCATGTGATGTCACATCAAAACTAAAAAAAAAAATGATGTTAATACACAAGCATTGGTCTCACTTTTTTTTCCTTTTTGGACACCTTGACAAAAAGCATGTTGATGTGGTATCATATTTGATGATGTGGCCCCATAACCTTAGTTATAAGAAGGGGACTTTCCAAGTAAACTACTATAAAAAATTGGGAGTTATTTGACACTTCCACATAGGATAATTAGAAGCACAAAGTTAGGGCACTCAACTATTGGGTTCTCTCCTAGGTACCTCTAGCAAAAAAAGTAATTTGAGATCTATTTTTTTTTGTAGCAAGCTATCAGGAATGTGTATCACATAAGATGTTGATTTTACTCACTATTCCACTATTGTGTTAAAAATAAATGGAATTTGATTCTAATCTTTTCACACAATAGAGGATCACTCAAGCATATCCCCAAACACAGTTAAATTTAGGATTATTTTCCTCTTCTGAGTAAGAAAGCTTATTAAGGTATCCTCAAACAACCATTATTCCTTTAAGACTTCCTACCAAGGTTTAAATGATAAATTATAAATGTTCTTGAGTCTCATTTTTTTGAAGGAGAGGGTGTGATCAGAATCTTCAGTGTTAATCTATGCTAAATTTTGAGATCAGATAAATTGGTTTGTTGAATCAGTATACACAACATTTCCAAGAAACCCCAACCTCAATGTTTGGGGTTCAAATTATTTGCTATGTTCCCTACTTGATGAGGTCTGAGAATTGCAATATATGGTAAATTTCCCAAGGAACACTTGTATGTTCATAAAAGGCTTCAATTGCCTAGAGATCTCAATATTTTCATAGTTCTCTACTTCCCATATATTGGGTTTGTGTAGGATCATGATGGGCCAAAAAGTGGCGATATGTAAGTGATATGATGACCCATTTGGCTGACGACTTTCTTTTAACCCACAATTGATGAAACGAAAAGGGTTTTTAAAGGATATTATCAACATTCCACCCATACAAAATTATGCTTTACTTTCAATTTAATAAATAATTATTATTCATTTTCTATTTGAATTACGACAAAAGTCCTGATTGATAGGCTGATTGAAAAACATCTATAACTTTCAAATGGTATCACATTTTTTGAACCCAAAACATGCATCACATTCTATGATTTGCATACTATAGGATTAAAAAAAAAATCAATTTCATGAAGTTTTGACGAAGTTAAGGTGGTTAGACAGATGATTTTTTATATTTTTAAAAATTTGTATTAAAAAAATCACAATTAATTATTTACTTGGAAAAAAATTATAAAAAAATATGCATCACATCGGGACATGAGTCCTCTACTTATATCTAAAAGCTTATAAAAAAATATTATCATTTTATTGTGGTTAGGGTGGTCAGACAAACACCTACTTCTTATTTTTACCCTGAAATTTAAGTACTACTACATTGAAATTTCCAATTTCGACCAAATAGATTTTATTTTTTAAAATAAAGGTCTAGTAGTTTAGAAACTAAATTCAATTTTCTACAAATAATACTTTTAGATGTTTTTAAAATAATATAGATAACTTATTCAAATTTTTATGTCAAGTTGCCTAACTCTAATTTTCTAAGTTTTCATTGCCACTTAAGGGCCTATTTTTTCCATGATGATCCTGCACATACCCTATATTATAGATGTCAAAAGTTCTGGTCTCTTCTCCAAAGGAAGTTATAGAATTGAAACTTTATACCATGTTGAAAATCTATGATTTACACAATACATATCCTATGTTAACATGATGGCTTCTTAAATGAAATGGGGATAATGAAGTCTATAAAATGTAGTCAATGAAAAGATCATTTCTAGGTTTCAATATGCTTTCTAGTGAATGTGTTGTGTAGATATTTGATATTTTTCTAAGCTATTGGTCAATCAAAAGATTTTCTCTTTTTTTTTTTTTTACCTTAAAATTGTAGATGTTCAACACAAGCAGTAAGGTATTCTGACCCAAGTGATATTATATAATCAAAATCGAAAGTGCTACATAATTTTTTTTATCATAAAAAATTCTTAGTTTCTAAACTGTTTTTTATTTTTAGCAGTCATCAATACTATTTAATTATCTCTCAAAATAAATTTCTAGTCTTCTCATTCAAAATTTTTCTTTATCTTCCATACTTGTTACTATATTTTTTGTTTTCGTTTCTTCCACAATTTTCTCTATAAATTGTGCCTTCACATTGTATAGGTTAAAACCATTTAATGGGTTTCCCTTTATAACTTGTATGAATGTTCAAAGCCATATTATTTGGCTTAATATTTGGAGTGTTGATGTGTAGTATGTTACTATGTACTATAAATTGATTGTTAGATTTAGGTTATCTAAAAGATAGTTGAAAACTCAAGAAGTAGAATAAGATGAGAATTTGTAATTAATTTCAAAAATTTATGTATCTTTTTTGTTTAATATAATTCACTGGAATTACAACTTCAATGTATTTTGATCTCTATTAAATTGTCAATTAGTAAATTGGAAAAATGCAACTAACTTACACTCATTTGATTGGACAAGGTTGAAAAAGAGCTTGAATTCTATGGTTGGTTTATTATGAACTATGATGTGTGCTTTGTTGTGAATCCAAGTAATGCAAAATAAAACCGACCATACTACTTCTAGTTATGAATTAATGCTTAATATATTTTTCCACCTTGAGAGTTGGGTGTGTTTTGACATAGTAGGAGAATTATATATTCCTTTTACAAATGTATTGTTAAACAATTTATTTGTACAACATTGTAGAAGCCTTGATTGTCTTTATTGTTAGAATTTTGAATTACATTATAGTTTTTCTACAATTAATTGGAAAACCTTAAACATTCATTTTGTCGATAGTACTTAATTTTGTTGAAATGCACAAGACAACTAATAGGGGGGGGTGAATTAGTTGTCACCAATCTCATTCACAATTCTCAAATAATTATTAACTCCATGCCCATTTTAATATTTTATTAACTATGAGCATGAAATGAAAATAACAAAAACCAATATCAACACAAGAGACAACAAATTTACATGGAAAATGCAATAAGGTAAAAACCATAGTGAGGATTAAATCACAATACAATAGTAATGCAAAACCAGATACAAAGGCTCACTACCAAAGGGCTCACTACCCAAGATAGGACTCACTGTCTGGATACAAGGCTCATTGCCTAGAGATAGGAATCAATGTCCAGAAGGGGTTCTCATTGCCTACAGATAAAGATAGGTGGGTATGTGTAGGATCATCATGGAAAAAACAAGGCCTTAAGTGGCAATAAAATTTAGAAAATCAGAGTTAGGAAACTTTACATAAAAATTTGAATAAGTTATCTATATTATTTTAAAAATATGTAACAATATAATCTATAGAAAATTGAATGTAGTTTCTAAACTACTAGGTTTATTTAAGAAAACAAAAAATCTATTTGGTGAAAATTTGAAATTTCAATGCAATAGTACTTAAATCTTAGGGAAACATTAAGAAGTAGGTGTCTATCTGACCACCCTAACCACAATAAAATGATAATAATTTTTGTAAGATTTTAGATAAAAGTAGGGGACTCATGTCTCGATGTGATGCATATTTTTTTGTAATTTGTTTCCAAGTAAATAATTAATTATGATTTTTTTATTAAATTTTTTAAAAAATATAAAAACTCGTATGTCTGACCACCTTAACTTGGTCAAAAATTCATCAAATTCAATTTTTTTAATCCTATAGGATGCAAAGCATAGAATGTGATGCATGTTTCAGATTCAAAAAATGTGATACTGTTTGAAAGTTATAGATGTTTTTCAATCAGCCTATCAATCAAGACTTTAGTCATAATTGAAATAGAAAATGAATAATAATTATTTATTAAATTCAAAGTAAAGCATAATTTATATTGGTGGAAACCTGAGAATATCCTTTGAAAACCCTTTTCGTTTCATCAATTTTATGTAAAAGAAAAATCGTCAACCACATGGGCCATCATATCACTTAGATATCACCACTTTTTGGCCCATCATGATCCTGAACATACCCAAGTAATAAAAACTCCACCACAATAGGTTCCACACATTTGCAACCTTAATCAAGGAATTGCAGACACCATTAGTTCACTGCTTTCAGGAGTCACACATTAAAGTATTGTTTCCTTAATTCACTTTCACACACTCTTTAACACTTGAATTGCTTCACATACTTGTTCACCTTTTTCCTTCTTAATTCACAATATCTTGACTTTTATTTATACCATCTTCGATATTAGAAACTTTCTCCAAGGTTGGCTACACATTCTTCATTTTACCAATTCAAATTAGGTCGGTGAATCAAAATTCCCACAGTGGATAAGAATGAGATTGGGCCAAATACATACTTAATGAAGACCCAAAACAACATCTTTGATCAATCATGCACTTCATTAATTGATACTTCTCTTTCATGTAACGTGTAAACACCAATGAACATTAAAGTAGATGCATTCACAAAAAGGTGATAATGTGCGGACTACATAACATCCTTCACCATACACTAGAACACCTCTTAGAAGCCTATTCATTTGTAGCAACTGCAACAAATTTCATATACAAAAATTTTTCCATCAGTCCAACCAGATTGTAAAGACACACATAGTAGCTCTGAAACTAGAATTCCAGAGAACCAAACCATTAACACATTTTCTAGAACATAGATAGCATAATTATTAACCTTCTTCCAGATTCACAATATTATCTAAGACAAAGCATTAGAGAATTGTAGAGCAGAAACATTTCTCCTAGTCGACAAACAACCAACTCTACTAGACTAGTTCACAAACCAGTGAACAAAAATCTCACTCTTCATCAACTCAAATGCTATAAATTAGGATATATCACCCAAGAATGCCCATAAACAACACTATAGATCCACACAAGCATAGGATCAACACTGAATAAACATAGAGCACATCACCAGAGCACATTTAGAACACACACAACTCTGTGTTCACTGTTTATTAATTTTCTCAAAAGCACTTGATAATTCATCATATCAACATACCTACTACACCATAAAGATAGCTCCATGTGCTTACAAAATCTTTGTAGTATTGAATTGTAAATTTGTGTAGAAGGTTGCTCTATTACACATCTACGATTTTTCACATAAAAGGAGAAATATATTCTACAAAGACTTGGAGGTTCATTCAAGACTAATGCAAATACGATTGAAATATGTCTAAATTAAATTCCCTAAGTGAAAATAATTAATAAAAGATATTGAATGCTAATGCAAAACTAATGAAATGCAAATTGTTTGAAAACACATTATGATATACAAAAATATAGATTAAATGCAATATAGAACAAGATAGAAGGGATAAACAGAAAGAGTGTACCTATAAACTAAAAAAGGTTGAAATGAAGAGTGTTAATGTCTCTAAAATTCTAGAAAATTTAATTTTTCGGCCAATTGAGATACTTACGCCAAGTTGGGAAACTTGGTCCTAGATCTAGGAAACTACTATGGAGCCTATTCTAGTCAAATGGGTATCTAGATCTACAAAAAATTCTAATAAATATGTGCAGTGGGATTAAGTCGAAATTGTTGGTGAATTAGTCCAATCTAGTATTTTTGAAAATTTGAGAGTGGCAATAGAAGCCTACAGTCTACACTTTGTTCTCTGGCTGAAATACAGATTCAAACCTATGAAATCACCTACAATACATAATATAATTTGGTTTCTAATGGGGGTTTTTCCTTGGTCAAACCCATAGTTGGTATTTAAACCTTGAAAGAGATAATAAAATCTGCATAAAACCTTGGCCCTAAGTGTATGTAAGACTAGGAAATCTGAAGTAAGATGCAACCCTATTCTAACATGCAAGAATAAGATGCATAAATGAAACTAGAATAATGCAACGTTAATTCCAAGAGACCCTAAATAATATTAGAAATGAATCTCAATGACATGCAAACCTCCCTTAGGCTGAAGATAGAGAGAAAATGGAAGATGGAATCACTTTGAAAATAATTCTGTAGGATTGATTTGATGGTAGTTGCATCTCCTCAACCTATATTTCTCCATGATTCTCCATAGGCATCCATGATCAACCCTTTTCAATGTGATATATTGGAAAAAAGTGAGGTTGAAGACCTACAAAAACCCTAGCTTGTTTTCATAAGCTTCAAATTTGTTGTAGATAGACTAATAAATCTTCTTGTGAAATATATTCAACACTCAACCCTTGAATTTGTTTGTTAAAATGACTAAATGTTGTGAAAAATGACCCAAAAACATATATTTATAGGCATCAATACTTAATTGTCCATTATTTAGACCTAAGAGGCTGACATCCATCAAAAAATTTGATTAAGTGATTTTCCCACTCAAAATTGAAAATTCTCCCAAAAGGGACTAAGTCACCACCCTAGGCAACTTAATCCCACCAGGGGTTTTTGAGGTGGGTTTTCTAGAATTTGAGTAATTTGAATGTTTTTTGTTGAGATTTGTATGATTTATGGGTGGAATAATCCTCAAGGTCCAAAATAATGAGTCTTAGGGGCCTATAAATGTTATTTTAAGGGGTGATTGATGCAAGAGTGTCTAAAACAGGACCAAGTTAGGCACAAAGTTGTCTTTTTTTTCAAGAGTATACAATTTTTGGTGACACATTTAACCCCCACTTTAGTGAGAGGATGAACTTGTTTTAAACTCACACTAAAGTAGACATTCAAAAGAGGGGTCAATTATACCAATGTGGATGGCAAAGGATGAAAAAGATCAAAGGTGGTTGTGCAAGCCCCTAGGATCCATGATCCTAGGTCAAACCATCATAATTTTAAAAGGACACACACAAGGTGAATGAATTGCAACAAATTAAGATACCTAATCATACAATGGAAAGAATTGGAAGGAATAGAAGTACAAAAGTAAAAAGGTGGATCAAGCTTCGACTGTTTGTGCAACATGTTGTGGATAAGATCTAGGTTGTTTGTCCAAAAATGCATACTCACTTTGAGGTGATGAAACTTTTGATTGTCCATCGGGTGAGAAATCCAAGAAGGTGAGAAACATACACTCATGGCTAGTATGTACTCACAAACATGCAGGTGGCTATGGGGAAAGTCCTACCTTAGAATGGGCTTCCTGCTCAACCATACCAAAGTTATACCTCCTGATAACTTTAATAAGGTGCCATAAAAGAAAATAACTTTTGTAAATTATTTTGAATTTAATATAAAGATTTTGTTAATGGGGATTTTTCTTTGTTCATGTAAGGTCTTCTTCTTAGGGACCATTGTGCCTAATGTCTCCAAGAGAGGACAAGTCAAATTTTTAGATCGTTGCCCATGGGATGGGCCTCGTTTTCATCATGCCATGTCAGTAGATCGTACACTCTTGGACAACATCAAACCCAATGACACCACCAAGAAGATGACACATCACAAGAAAAAGAAATATTACGACATGAATTTTTTTCCAAAAGATGTCTATGTATGCCCCCACTTTAAACCGGTTGCTACACCATCATTGTGAGAAATTTCTTTAAAGTAGCCAATGGTAAATGAAAGAAGACATGAGAGCCAACTTGGAAATCCCTATGCCAAGGGGTGATCCCACAATAGTGGTTTATAATTTTTTGCCAAACTCGACATTGAAATTATTAATTTTAACTAAATCTTCACATTCGGGCACCTATAGCAGCTAAACCATGAGGAATTTGAAGATGATCCACACTAGATTCTCATCAAATTTTGTCTTTAGATTCTAAAAATATTTTTTTCAAAATTTTTGGAATCAGATTGCACTTCTTTTTTCATCTCCCACGAAAACAACATTTTAAAGAAGTGATGCTCATCGTATACAACATAATTTTTTTTGTATGAAGGATAAAATCTAATTTTTTTGAATTTAGATTTGTAAGTATGATATCTAGCACTTTCATTTGGTCTCATAGTTTTTTATTCCATATTTTTTCCTTAATCAAGTTTCGAAGTCAAACCAATTGTAATTCAGACATAGGTGGACTGTATACAACATAACGTTTTATGTATGTATCAAAATTCAATTTTTTTTAAAAAATGGATCAAGGAAATCCACACCCAACAAAAACATATTTAAAAAAAAATTATTTTGATAATTTTTATTTTTCCTTATTTGGAAAACAAAGAGCTTAATTTTTGGTGAAAAACCTATGTTTAATAAAACTAAAAAAACACATACATAATTAAACCAAAACATATTAAAATTATATTCGTTGGATAGCTCATTCTAAGGAAAACCATCTTCCAATTGGGTCTATGAATTCTCCTCCATTTGCATCCTCAACCCGCGCTTTGAAGGGAAAAAAATCTGGAAGTTTTTTGTGAGAGAGGGTGGGAAGGTGGGAAAAGGGAGGTTCGAGCAAACCTAAAGGGTTCGATCGAACCCCAATTCGGTTGAACCAGGGTTTGAGCGATCCCCCTTCCACAATGGAAAACACATGTTTCCACATTCAAAGGGGTTTGATCAAACCCTGGTTTGAACGAACCCCTTAATGGGTTTTCTCAAACCTTGAGTTCGTTCAAACCCCTCAAAACGATTTTTTTTTTAGTGGGGGCATTTTTTGGAAGTTTTCCTTCCTCACTCAAATTGTAAACCACTTTTGTGGGTTCACCCCAAGTCATATGTTTCCATATTGAGCTACATCAAGAATAAGTACATCACATGTGAGTCATCTTAAGACATGTCATCCACATCCCAAGCTTGCTCTAATATGTTCCTAAAAGGTTAACTACTATTCAAAAGAGACAATGACAAATGAAATACGAGGATATGGCTACGTAACCCCTTGCCCCCACTTAGTGCAGGACAAAGGTGAGCCTATAATGGATTATGATATGAAACTCCTTGAAATAGTGATTATGTTATGATTCTACAACTATTACATGGAAAGGAGCCACTAATGTTTTTTATGTTGATAAGTAAACAAAGTTTTTGCTTGATACATATTTAATGAGGTATCTATTAATTTAGGATGTACCAAGGTTAAAGATATCTTGGAAGAATTGTTTGTGATAATGTTGACATTGATTGAAGGTTTTTGTTGGGATGGATAATAACCAAGATCATTAGTCATTTCTTATGTTTTAGGATTTATAGGGACATGGGTACCTTTTTCATGTTTTCCATATCCTTTACCATTGTATCCTAATTGTTTCACAAGCTCATAAATTCTTTACATAAATTTTAGGTTTGGTGGTTGTTGATAATCTATCTCATGAAAATTTGTTATGTACATTGTATTTTCTTCCAAGGTAGATGAGGTAGATGTTTGCGAATATTATTTCAAATTCTAAGTTGGCATAACTATTGGTTGTTCATGTTTTTCATCTTATTTTTTGTGTGATTATGTATTCACCCATAAATGAAGGTGTAAATTCTAATGATCACCAATCATCACCTAATAATTTATACATGGGTTCTTCTTCTTGTTTATTGGTCTCAAGAGGTGCTATGTTGGAGGTTGGAATCAATGTGTTTAGAGGACTTGTTGTTCCTTTTTCAAGTTGTAAGAAACTTTCAGGCTTGGGGTCTATTTCAACTTGATAAACTTTGTTGTTATAGAAATATCTCATTTTTTCGATGAAGGGTTGAAGGCACTGCATGCATATCATGAATCCATGGTCATACCAAAAGAATATTATAGGAAAGGTCATAGGGCATGACATGAATAGGATTTTATGGAGTAACGATGCCGAGTTTATTAGGTAAAGTAATTACACCAAGCGGTTGCTTTGTGATATTATCAAATTCTCTAATAGATAAGGAATCAAATTTGATTTGCATTTTATCAACACATAATCTATCGAGAAGCTTCACACTTCACAAATTAAGGGTAGAGTCATTGTCAAAAAGGTTCTATTTTATGCCTATTTGATTGAATTGGTCTATTATCATAAAGGCCTCATTTTGTTTCCTTAATTCCAACAAAGGGAGCTCATGTTGGTGAAAGGTAATGTCTACATTAAATGTATTCATTCCTTGTATGAGAGTTGCCACATCATTTGCATTTGTACCTAGAGGAACCATTATTTTTGCATTGTTGTTTGGAGCATAGAATGATAGTTTGGAATATTTTGAAGAAGGTCCCAAAGGGATATCTTTGCAAGAGTATTGTTGAGAGTTTCAACAAGATTTAATACTCCCTAAGGTGTGAATTTAAGTGAGGAGCACTAGGCAATATGGGATTGGGTAAAGGTTAGGGTGTTGGGTTGGATTGTTGTGGCTGTGGATTATTTCTAGTGCAATGTGTGTGAGAAACAACATCATGCATAGGTGGGTAAAGGGTAAACTCAGGTTTAGATGGAGGTTGAGGTTTATGGGAAGGTGGGTAAAGAATGAGTTGAGGTTGAATTACATTGACATATGTTTTTGTAGGGTGCTCACAAAAAATTGTAGTGGATGACCTTGGTGAGATAAAGTCCTGAAGAGCTTCATCTAACATGTCCAAGTCATCACAACTAAAATGTGTAGGAGATAAATTATGGTTGGTTGGTTTGGGTTTTTCATCATAAACCTTAGTGGATGAACTTAGTGAGATGAAGCCATGTAGAGCTTCATCTAACTTATCCACATCCTCACTACTAAAGGGTTTGGGTGATATAGTTTTTCTAAAGTGGAGCATTGTGTGGATTGTTTCACGTGATGTTTCTAGTGTTCTGTTTTCATGTTTTAATGAATGTGACCTAAATCTTCACTTTTAGGCTCCTATAGCGGCTAAACCATGAGGAATTTGAAGATGATGCAAACTAGTGATTTGTGATGTTTTGTCTATAGATTCTAAATATATTTTTTTCAAAAATTTTGGAATCAGATTGCACTTCTTTTTCCATCTCCTTTGAAATCTAGTTTTTTTCAGTAAACAACATTTTTAAGGAGTGACACTCACCATATACAACATAATTTTTTTTCCATGAAGGATAAAACTCTAATTTTTTCAAATTTAGATTTGTAAATATGATATCTAGCACTTTCATTTGGTTTCATAGTGTTTTATTGAATATTTTTTCCTTAATCAATTTTCAATGTCAAACCAAATACAATACAAACATAGGTGGTGATAGGGAGGTTGGATGAATCAATCACTGATTCTTGCTCTAGGTCTTGTTTGGAAGACCTCTAAGGTGTATCACTCCACCAATTCAAACCTATGGGAAATTTTCTTGCTTAGGTTCCCCTGGTTCTCCTTGCCAACCCAACTACCATCATAACTTTACCTACCAATTCAACCTTGGTGCAATTTTGTATATCTCACCTTAGCCCTTAATCCACCCTAAAGGCTATTATCCTCCAAAATCTTGAACTTAGCTTTGTATGGGTGTGGAGGTGTTCCTAATGAATTCAATCCATCCTACTATGGTTCTTGAGGGTCCACCTAACTTCATTCCCCAGTCGCTTCCACCAAACCCTCATTTAGGCCTAAAAGGCTACTAGCCCTAGGAGCCCCAATTAGGCCTCCTTCTTTGAGAAATCAGGTTAGCTCTCCAAGGTTTTCAAAAGAAAACTCAACCTTTCCTTGGGGTTCCTGGTACATATGCCCACCTCTAAAGGAATTTTGGGATCTTGGGCCTCAATTGTCCATACAAAGGCTTAACCCACAATTTGGCAAAATTAGGCCTTTTCAAACCCTTCCCTGACTTCACTGCAAACTGTTAGTTATTCCTTATTCTAGATGGATTGATGGAGCTTCCTCCTCCATGCTATTTCTTGGAAATGCACTTATCTGCCCTCTCCACACTATGACTTGTCAAGAAATGGACACCCCTGCAAATCAAGTGGTCTGCACTTTTTGTCTTCCCTAGCCGGACACTTCCTGGCTTGCCTAGAAGAAGACTCCCACAGTGATTCCGATGCTATCAAGGACTCCTAATCCTAATATATATATAGACATGGAGTCTAGTCATAATTCCCAAAGGGCCGTATAATTTATACGGTGGGCATGTGATCTAAACCTCCATTCTTCTCAAGCTGCTTGGTTCAGATCAACAACTGTCAAGAAAACAAACTATCTACAAACAATGCTTGAAACAAACAAATTAGCTATCTACCACCACACAACAATTGATGAGAAACTTCTCTACATCCTGCACAACCTACAGTACCAACATTAATCCATTAAAAGACTACTTGCAAAGCAAAAACCAGAATGCACACAAAATCACCACTGTTTCCTTTTGTAATTCAAAAATTCTAGACAATTCAAATGCTTCGAACCTCACTCCCATGTCGAGGTCACCCTTAAATAGAGTCTCTAAAATGGTTAACCTCTCTTTTGGACACACCTTGGCCGCTTGTAGCCTCCATTGAGCTTTATTTGCAAGAATAAGAAAAGAAACTCCTAAAAGGTCTAAAAGGTCAAAACCTCACTTGTGCAAAAACCTTAAGCCTATCCAATGGTCAACAAGACCTTCATCAGATGATCAACACCCAATAAAAATGCCACTAAGGCACAACCATAAATTAACATGAATAGATGATAAGTTGGCCTAAACAAATTGCCAAAACATGACCTTCTAGACAAACTATGGTAACCTATGGGTGCTCCTGCACCATTCTCCTCCCCTCTGCACAAACACTAAGGAATGTGGGGAGAGATCAGAGATAAATCAATACCCTTCTTCTTGAACTGAGCTTCATCCACCCATGTAGCCTCAGATTCTAGTTTGTCCTTCCATTTGATGAGATGTTCCATGTATTCCTTATGCCGCGTAGACTTCTGCACCCTTGATTCCAAGATCCTCTCTGCTCACAACTTGTCTTTAGGAGGTAAGGCTATGTTACTCACATCCTTCAAGACATCCATACTGTTATGATCCACCTTAGCTTTCAACTTGTGAGTAGCCTTTGTAATTATCTTTTTCACTTGCTCTTGAATCTCCTTCATGGTTTGAGAGAAATCCTCAGCATGGCCACTCCTATGCTCCATAGCTCCTAAATCTCTAAGTTCACACACACCTCTTTGGTGCATTCCATACACTATTTTAAAGGGACTGCTTCCTGTGGTCCGATTCACACTGTCATTGCAGGCATATTCAGCTTATGATATGACCATGTCCCATGTCTGTCCATACTCCTTGGTTAGGCATCTTAGAAGGTTACCTAACACTCTATTAACCACCTCAATTTTTCCATCGGTCTGAGGATGGTAGGCTGATCCAAAATACAAGTTAGTACCTAATCTGCTCCATAGAGTCTTCCAAAAATGACTCATGAACTTCACATCCCTATTTGAGACAATGCTCAATGGCAATCCATGGATCCTCACAATCTCTTTGAAGAAAATATGAGCAATGTAGCTAGCATCATGGGTGGTCTTGCAAGGAATAAAGTGACACATCTTATTGAACCTATCTACCACCACATAGACACTATCAAACCCTATCTTAGTCTTAGGGAGTCCTACCACAAAATCCATGCTAATACACTCCCATGGTCTATTGGGAATGGGTAGAGGTTGATACAAACCTGCATTGCTAGCTCCCCCCTTGGCTTTCATACAAACTACACACTGCTTCACATACCTTCTGACATCCCTTGGCAACTTGGGCCAATAATAGAACCTCTGCACTAGTTCCATTGTCTTGTTCATACCAAAATGACCACTAAGACTACCATTGTGCTTCTCCTGGATGGGATTCTCCCTCATTGAACCTTTTGGAACACATAATTGATTCCCCTTGAACAAAATTCCACTCTGCAATGTATACTCTGAGAATTGACTATGAAAGTGATTCTCAAAATCAGAACATACTTTATATGCCTCCGAGAAGTCTTCATCTTCTCCATAGAGATCCTTGAAACTTTCTATCCCAATGCTCTTTATTTGTATCTCTTGCACTATCAACAAGCTCCTACTTAATGCATCTGCCACCTTGTTCAACTGTCGCTTCTTGTGCTTGATGGTAAAGGTGAAGGCTTGGAGGTACTCCATCCATTTCAAATGTTTATTTGTCAACTTCTCTTGTGTGTTGATGTAGCTAAGTGCTTGGTTATCTGTAAACACAACAAACTCCTTAGGTAGGATATAATGCCTCCACTTTCTAAGTGATTGTACTAGAGCATATAGTTCTAGGTCATAGGTAGAATACTTCTTAGCTTCATTGAGCTTTTCACTAAAGAAAGCTATAGGCCCACCTTCTTGGCTTAGTACTCCTCCCACTACAATTCCACTGGCATCACATTCCATAGTGAACAACTTATCAAAGCTAGGTAACAAAAGGATGGGTTGAGTTGCCACTTCTTGTTTTAGTTTCTCAAAACCCTTCTCAGCTTCAAGAGTCCATTTGAACTTAGTCTTTAAGCCACCTTTGATTGTATCAAGTACTGGTGCACATATGCCACTAAAGTTCCTTATAAACTTCCTATAAAATTGAGCTAACCCATGAAAAATCCTTACCTCTTTCCTAGTGGTTGGTGTAGGCCAATTTAGGATAGCTTCCACATTGCTTGGGTCCATCTTCAATGATCCTTGGGATACTACAAACCCCAAATACACAAGCTCTTGTTTGAAGAACTCACACTTCTCTAGGTTGATGGCTAACCTCTCCTCCTGCAATCTTTTAAGAACCCACTCCACATGCTTTAGATGTTCTTCTGTTGTCTTGCTAAAGATGAGTATATCGTCTAGATATACCACCACAAATATCCCCGTGAAGTCCTTAAGCACTTCATTCATGAGCCTCATGAATGTGCTAGGGGCATTTGAGAGGCCAAATGGCATAACTCTCCACTCATATAACCCATCAGTTGTCTTAAAGGTTGTCTTCCACTCATCCCCATCTTTATTTATGATCTGATGGTATCCACTCTTGAGATCCAACTTGGTGAAATACTGAGCTCCTCCAAGACAATCCATCAAATCCTCTATCCTAGGAATAGGGAACCTATATCTGATTTTAATCCTATTTATAGCCCTAGAGTCAGTGCATAATCTCCACTTACCACCTTTCTTGGTTGCTAAGACCACTAGTACTGCACACAGACTGATGCTCTTCCTAATTAGTCCTTGGTCTAACAACTCCTGCACTTGTCTAGCCACTTCCAAGTTCTGATCTGGTGTGAGCTTGTAAGCTGCCTTGTTTGGCAATGAAGCCCCTGGTATGAAATCAATCTGATGACTGATGGCTCTCTTTGGAGGTAAGGTTGCTGGTGTTCCATCACTAACTATATCCTTGAAATTTTCTAGCAACTTCTGGACTGCTCCTGGTATGACTGTTTTCTTAGTCTTATCTTCCTCCTTGGGTTGCACCATGACCACATATCCTTCCCCTCCTTGTTGTAGAGTGTTGATAAACTCCTTGCCACTACTTAACAAGACACTAGGGGTCTTTGACTGTCCTTCTTCCTCATCTAACAATGACTGTAGTTTGAATGTCTTTCCATCCTTCTTGAATGAGATAGTGTTCTCCTTTCCATCATAGATGGCTTCTTTGTCATACTGCCATGGCCTACCCAATAGAATATGGCATGCATCCATGGGCAACACATCAAAAATCAAATTGTCCTTGTACCCTCCAATGGAGAACTCCACCGTTGCCTGCTCATTTACAAGAACACTCTGCCCTTTGTTCAACCATGTCACCTTGTAAGGGTTAGTGTGGGGTACTTTCTCTGACTTCAACTTCCTCACTGCCTCCTCAGAGATAATGTTATCAGTAGACCCTAAATCCACTATAACCTTGCACACCTTTCCAAGTATTTTGCATCTTACCCTGAATAAGGCTCTCCTTTGCTTTGCCTCCTCCTTGACTGGTTGTCTGATTAGAACTCTTCTAAACATCAGGTTCTCCCACTTTTCTGATTCAATGTGACTAACCTCTGGTGACTTGATACTCATGGTGTCCTCCTGAGCATATGCTACCCTCTTTTCTGTATTTGATGAAGATTCTTTCGTTGGGCACCTATAAGATGGATGTCCTACTTGACCACAATTATAACACTTCATACTAGAAAATTATGAGTTACTTATGCCTGCTCCTCTTCCTCTATTTGAACCTCCTTGAGGTCCTCTACCTCTTCCATAGCCTCCTCTAGAAGTTGTTTCACTTCCATGCTCTATGAGTTTAGACTCTCCCTGACTTCTTTGTTCAGTCCCTCTACCTTGGTATCCACCTCTATGTCCTCTTTGATCTCTACCTTTACCTTTGCTCTTAGAAGCCTGGTCTTGTTTCCTCTTGCTCCTCTCTTCAATATTTATAGCCAACTGATAGCATTGGTGCACTGTCTTGGGACTTAGAAGAGTCATCTCCTCTTGAATGTTCCACTTCAAGCCGTTAAGATACCTAGCCACCTTAAGACTTTCATCCTCTAAAACATTAGACCTCATACAAAGTTTTTGAAACTCCTCAGTATAAGAATTCACATCTTGGTCTCTTTGTCTCAAGCTCTATCTTTTCTTATGCAACTGAATCTCATAATCATCTGGCATGAATGCTTCTCTCACTTTGGCAACCATTCCCTTCCAAGTTGAAATAGGCTTCTTGCCTTCCTTTTCTCTCTCTGTCTGAATGAACTTCCACCATGTCAAGGAAGAACCTCTTAATCTTGACTTTGCCACCTTCACCTTCTATGCTTCAGTGACTCCATCACACTCAAAATGGTTTTCCAATCCCTCTATCCAATCCATGACTAGATCAACTTCCTATTTACCACTAAACAATGGTATGCCCTCAAATGCTTTTCCACTCATGGATTTCAATGCCTTCAAGAAAGGCTCTTCTTGCAAAATAGGGTCAGGTTCAGGGATCTTGTCTTCCTTTGCAACCTCTTCACTCTTGGGTACCCTGCCTTCCAACCTATCACTGGCCTCATCAGTCTTGGTTTGCACATTATTTATTGCTTGCTCAAGTTGAGCTATTCTTTCCCTCAACCTTCTATTGCCTTCCTCTTGATCTTCGACTTTCTTGGCCAACTCTATATTTTTCACCATGGTTGTAGAACCACTAGAATCAAGCTCTGACATACAACAATCAATCCCAAATCTTTTGTTGCTCTAATACCAATCTGATAGGGAGGTTGGATGAATCAATCATTGATTCATGCTCTAGGTCTTGTTTGGAAGACCTCTAATGTGTCTCACTCCACCACTTCAAACCTATGGGAATTTTCTTGCTTAGGATCCCCTGGTTCTCCTTGCCAACCCAACTACCATCATAGCTTTACCTACCAATTCAACCTTGGTGTAATTTTCTATATCTCACCTTAGCCCTTAATCCACCCTAAAGGCTATTATCCTCCAAAATTTTGAACTTAGCTTTGCAGGGGTGTGGAGGTGTTTCTAATGACTTCATTCCATCCTACTATGGTTCTTGAGGGTCCACCTAACTTCATTCCCCAGTTGCTTCCACCAAACCCTCATTTAGGCCTAAAAGGCTACTAGCCCTAGGAGCCCCAATTAGGCCTCCTTCTCTGAGAAATCAGGTTAGTTCTCCAAGGTTTTCAAAAGAACAGTCAACCTTTCCTTGGGGTTCCTAGTCCATATGCCCACCTCTAAAGGAATTTTGGGATCTATGGCCTCAACTGTCCGTACAAAGGCTTAACCCACAATTTGGCAAAATTAGGCCTTTTCAAACCCTTCCCTGACTTCACTAGAAATTGTTAGTTATTCCTCACTCCAGATGGATTGATGGAGCTTCATCCTCCATGCTTGTCTTGGCAATGCACTTATCTACCCTCTCCACACTATGACTTGTCAAGAAATGGACACCCCTACAAATCAAGTGCTCTGCACTTTTTGTCTTCCCTAGCCGGACACTTCCTGGCTCGCCTAGAAGAAAACTCCCACAGTGATTCCGATGCTATCAAGGACTCCTAATCCTAATATATATACAGTCATGGAGTCTAGTCACAATTCCCAAAGGGTAGTACAATTTTTATGGTGGGAATGTGATCTAAACCTCCATTCTTCTCAAGCTGCCTGGTTCAGATCAGCAACTATCAAGAAAACAAACTATCTACAAACAATGCTTGAAACGAACAAATTAGCTATCTACCACCACACAACACGTGAAGAGAAAATTATCTACATCCTACACAACCTATAGTACCAACATTAATCCATTAAAAGACTACTTGAAAAGCAAAAACTAGAATGCACACAAAATCACCACTGTTTCCTTTTGTAATTCAAAAATTCTAGACAATTCAAATGCTTCGAACCTCACTCCCATGTCGAGGTCACCCTTAAATAGGGTCTCTAAAATAGTTACCCTCTCTTTTGGACACATCTAGGTGGCTTGTAGCCTCCATTGAGCTTTATTTGCAAGAATAAGAAAAGAAACTCCTAAAAGGTCTAAAAGGTCAAAACCTCACTTGTGCAAAAACCTTAAGCTTATCCAATGGTCAACAAGACCTTCATCAAATGATCAACACCCAAACAAAAATGCCACTAAGGCACAACCATAAATGAACATGAATAGATGATAAGTTGGCCTAAACAACTTTCCAAAACATGACCTTCTAGACAAACTATGGTACCCTATGGGTGCTCCTGCACCAGGTGGACCGTATACAAGATAAATTTTTCTATATGTATCAAATTTTTATTTTTATTTTTAATGTATCAAGGACATCATTACCCAGCCTACACATATTTTTCAAAATTTTATTTTGATAATCTGCTATTTTTCCACATGTGCAGAACATAGAGTTTGATTTTCAGTTAAAAACCTATGTTTAATAAAACTAAAAAAACACATACATAATAAAACCAAAACATATTAAAATTATATTCGTTGGATAGCTCATTTTGAGGACTACTATATTCCAGTTGGGTCTATGAAGTCTCCTCCATATTCATCCTCAACTCAAGCTTTGAAGGGAAAAAATATGGAAGTTTTTTGTGTCAAAGGGTGGGAAGGTTGGAAAAGGGGGGTTTGCTCGAACTGGGGTTCGAGTGAAACCCCCTTCCATAATAGAAAATGTGGGTTCCCAAATTCAAAGGGGTTTCCTCAAACCTTGGTCACCATTGTTGGTGACTTAGTCATCTTCTAGATTTCTGGAAATTCGGAAGGGGAGATAGAATCCCTCGGTCTGCACTTCAGTTCTTCACAAGTGTATGCTTTTGAAACTCTAATTTTTGAGCCCGAAAGTGACTTTTGGTAGATATTTGGACTTTGCAAGAAATGAGAAGTTTTCAACAAGTCTTCAAAGCCTTCAATTATATTTAACATGTATCAAAATCTGCAAACACACAAGGAGAGAAAGAGACAAATGTTGATTGTTAGGGCATGGGTGTTTTCATTGGTCAAACCCCTTTTAGATAGTTAAATCAAATGAAGATATAATGAAGTAAAGCATAAAATAATGGAATTATTTACCTTGCCTTGATGATTGATCTTGAGTTGTTGCAGAAATCAACCCTTGAATTCTTTATAAAATATGTCATGTTGACTTAGAATGTGTTGGTGTTTAAAAAATGAAACCCGACTAGGATTTGCAATTCTCAAAGAGGTAGCCAACCTCTATATTAAAGAACCACAAAGGCAAGTGGCTAATTGATAGGAAATTGAATGGATACATATTTCCCATGCACTTTAGGCTCTGTAAGACCTAGGGGGGTGACCCTTTAGCAATATCAAACAATCTAGACACACAAGTAATAGGATATTACTTAACAGATGATGCTCTCATAGAAATATGCTGAGAAATTTAAAATATCACTTAACATTGGAAAGATATTGAATGAATTTCATCAATTAGCATGGAGAACATGATAAACACAACTCAACAAAATATATTTGAAATGGTTTTTGATTTAAAGAGTTGGGATCAAACTAAAAATAGTAGAAACATGATAATGGACCAGTGCCATAAAAATGGGCTATGGAGTCATATAACTAGCATTCATCTTTCAATGTCGAACATACTCTGAAGGTCTTGCAAATGTTGTCACATTATGACAACCCGACCACCGAAGCTTTGTCTGATAACTCTTCTTATAAATCCACCTGAAACATAACACTCCCGTCACATTTGTCAAAGCAATTACACTATCCCTAAACAATAGGCAATAATTAAAAATAGCTTGTGCATTATTAAAGAAATCACACCATTCATAGAACAAAAGGCTAGTAACTCAAATGCAACAAATGTGCATGAACAGATTCAGACAATTTTATTATTGAATCTAGAATAGCATTAGAGTTCAGCCATGGAGACAATTATCAGCAAAATAAACATAACAGAACAATTCAGAACACACACTTTCAGATTAAAAATGACTAACAGTCATATTTCCCCCTAGCTTTACAATCTACCCATAACTTCTGCCTGACTTGCAGAGCTTTCAAAAATTGGAACCCTTACAATTGAGAAGAGAAAAGAAGATATAGAAAATATAAGAAAACAAGAGCATCCCTAAACTTGATCTGCAATTGCCATTTGGAAGCTTCATTCACCATTGATCAAACTAAAAATAATATCTCCCCATTCTTCCTTTGCAACAACAAACATATTCCCTCAAAAACTGCCCCTGCTCATCATTGCCCTCTAACTGAAAGCATGCCCATGTGGAGAATCTTCAAATTCACCCAGCTAGAAAATATCTCTTCCCATGCAGATTTTGTTTCACCCTTTTATGCTCTTCATTTAACAATTCTGTTGTATTTTATTTCCCAACAAGTATTAAAGTTTTAGAATTTTAATACTTTGGCTCCAACTTTACTTTACTATCCAACATGTTATATTTGTTTGAGCCAATAAAATATTCAACACAATGAATACTTACTCTCTCCATAAAACATTCTTGTGCACTTTCACTTTCAATGGCTTTGCACTTTATATTTCCACTCCATATTTGCTTGCCATTCACTCTTTAGTGAAATATTAAATATTTTACTCACAAGTAAAAATCACTTAAAAGAATTAATGAGAACTCACCATAATGAAAATATTTTCTCCTTCCATTTTATTTTACTCATTTTGTTTCACCTATTATTTTACTCACCGAGTAAAATATTCGCCCCACACTCAAAATGTTTACCCATATTTCTATTTAATACACTATCCACTTTCACATTTTATATTCCACTATTCTCTAGCAAAGAGAATATTATGTGCAAATATTTAAAAATATTGTGCTTGGGTGAATAAAATACTTACCCACATTTCTTACACCATCGTGTAAAATAGCCATCTTTTTAAATGAGGACCTATTTGATTTCATCGGGCATGTTAATTAATTAATAAACCTTACCTATTCCTACCAAACCACGTGCCTTGAATTTTCTCCCGGGCCCACCATGTCTTGATCTCACTCAACCTCACGCACCTCGCAAGGATTTTTATGGCGTCATCAAAATCTCGCGAGGTCAGTGAGTTGTGCCCTAAATTTGTTTTCTCAAGTGTTCCCATGATCTGGCGTGGGTTTTCCCTTCTCACAGAATGCTCGAGCCTTGTCCAGCTCTTTGCTACTCACACCCCATACCATGGTGCCATTCCTCTATGCACCCATGGTAATCCCTCCATCAATTTTTTTGTAGGCCACACCTAGCAACCTGGTATTTTGTTCACTTCCATTCACGCCAAATGTATTTGCCTAAAGTTCAATGATTCTCAAAAATTCCGCTTTGTGCGTAGCCTCTAATACTGGTGTGGTGGCTAGTTGATGCTCATGTGCACCTCTCTCACATTCATTGTGGGCCTCTTACATGTCCTTGTCATATGGTGTGGGCATGCTCATCTTGTAGCCAACGCACCTACTCCTTGCTAGCGTGGGCCCTCTCTCCATGGTCTTCTCCTCTGGCTATGGCAGCAAGCAGGAACTTATAGTGGATGATATGTAGCTCTATCCTCCACTACCATATGCATGGAAGCCCACCACCATTCTACCTCAGAATGTAATCAAGCATTATTGATGCTGCATTGCTTCAAGATATTCAAACCACATGAAATACCACCTGGGCATAATGATAAAATAGTATTCCTCAAACAATTTTGAGACATTTTGTTGTGGGCACAAATAATCCCTTTCCACTGGTTCGCAAAACCTTATTCATGCCTCCAGTCCAGTCTTGGATAATGGTTGCCGTTTACATTTGTATGAAAGTTTCAAAGCGTCTCTTAACATATCTATCATGCACCCATCTGCAAATGGGAGGCTTCTCTGGCAGCAACATCCAATGGTGTTGGCTCTTCAATGAGTGAACAGGCTATCTTTATTTCTTTTGGGATTGAAAATCTCATTTGATGCTTAACATTCTTATTCCCTACTATATGGTATGCCCACCTTGTTCTAGCGTTACCATTCTTCATTTGCATGGGAAGGAAGGAAAATGACAGTGGCAATGGAAGTTAGTTGCACAATTAATAAATGCATTCACCTGAGAAGCTTTTTGTTTCATATACTTGTTTTGACTTCACCATATTAAATAATCATATTTGAAAACATCTTATCAATTTTTTTTGATAACTTCAACTCCAAATTATAACATGGAACATCAAATCCCAGTCTACATTCACTACATAGGGTTGTACCATGCTATACCTATATTTTTCATATTCAGGGCTACTTCCCCAATGTCACTTCACTCCTTGGTAGAGCAAATGCTTCTCTGTCTAAACCTTAAGAATGTTGAGAAGATGCATTATAGTTGCCTTCATCCAAATCATTTTTCCCATTTCATACTTGTTACTCATTATAAATCAATTCTCTTGATGGGATTGTAACATTGGAACCATTATAGGTTCATGACCATGCAAAGCATGTCGAGCCCCATGTGGGTCGGACTAAAAAAAAATTGTTTTCAAACAAGTTTTGAGTTCAAATTGTTCTAAGATAACTTCAGAGTGTTCTGGAAGTGAAAACATGAACTGCTTTTTTCATTAAAATCTTCTTTCTGACACTTTTGGAGAAAGGTAAAAATTGACCTAGTTGGCCCAGGAATGAATCTGGGAAACTGGTCAAACAACCTCGTGAAACCATAAAAACTTGCAACCATATAGTCATTTGACCCAATAGTATAGTGCAAAATACGGCTCAGAGAAAAAAATCACGAGGAATGGGATATTAATCGGTAAAGTTGCTCAGTTAGGATTTTCTGAAACAACAGTTGTTCTGAACCAATTGAAACTGACTCAACTGCCAATTTGTAAAAATAGTGAATCACCTCTTGACGAGCTACCACCAGACATAGTGGAACATTAAGATACCTTGAGCACGTGTGCAAAAGGAATTTTCTTGAAACATCATTGATCAAAAGTTATTAATGATCAAAGTTGGCCTCTCAGAAAGGTTGTTAGGAATGGAGATGTGAAATTGAACAAACTGCATTTGGTTTTGATATGCTAAAAATAGCAAATCAGATCACGAGGCTCTAAAAATTGACATGTGAGATCATCCTGATATGGAGAATAAGGAACAAAATTCATTCTGACATGACAGTCATCTGGTTGCAAAATCCCAACTCAAACAGGAAGTTGTTTCACAAAACAAACAGTTTGCAAACAACAGAACATTGTCAAAACCCTCCAGCTTCACTTTTCGAAACTCTGTCAAAACTTATCGTGGGAATCTAAAAATTGACATGCCTGCTCACATAGGTCAAGTGAATATGTGTGCAAATGGGTTTTGCACGAAAATCAATAGGCTTCAAATTATAAGCCTCCGAAGTGGGTCCCCTAAGAAGATTCTTCAGGTGCATAAGCAATTTTTTTGAAATAAGCATCTCAAATTTGCAAAATTTGAGAGTGCCATCAGAATGCTCAAACCCTAGCTTTCTTGAGAAGAAAGAAAGATGAGGATGGAAGAATGAGACGTAGGAGTGTATAATTAGGGATTAGGGTGAAAAAGATGAGAAACACTTGCTGGATGTT
The DNA here is from genome assembly GCA_007115665.2 of Sequoiadendron giganteum. Taxonomy (NCBI): domain Eukaryota; kingdom Viridiplantae; phylum Streptophyta; class Pinopsida; order Cupressales; family Cupressaceae; genus Sequoiadendron; species Sequoiadendron giganteum. Next base: position 20,033,936 of record CM021101.1, on the reverse strand, counting down.
GTGATTGTGTTGCTGATATGTGGTTGTCATTGATGTCAACACTATTACCATTAAATCTGATTAAGGCTGTATATGTCGAGGATATTGAGAAAATTGTAAAAAATATAGTACAAGCAGCCAGTAGTGTTGAGAAGGTCATAATGTTGGAAATCTCTATATGTTGAAGATCTGAAGGTGTGCTTCAAAGGGTTTGTTTATGAAGATTTCTAGTATGTTTTCTAGAAAGTTTCAGAGGTTCACATCAAGTATTGTGGAAGTTATGAAGATTTGTGTGCCTACAATTATTTAGTTTTTGTAGATGGTGTTCTTGGTTGAAGCGGATGAAATTCTGGTAATTTCATGTGTTGTGCATGTACCTATGACGTTCATGGATGAGTCTAGATTGTGCTCTATCCTTGTTGTATGTCTGCATTGATTGAAGTTTTTGTGATTGGAAATCTTTCCGATGTGTGCCGGAGTTTTCATGTTCTTGGTCGACATGATGGTGTTAGCGTGTTGTGGATCCATAAGGATTAATATTTTATTGATTGGCATGTTTGGAGCTGTTTGTTTGGGTCCTAACTATGTTGTGACCGACTTGTGTTGGTGCACATTAAAATTTATTCATGTATTGAGGCCGATAGTTGTAATTTATTCTTTATTTGTGGCTGACTGAATAGTGGTTGTAAATCCATGTAGCTGATATATATATAAGATTGTTTTCCTCATTTAGAGGTAATTGCTCAAGTGTACAAGTGATGTACATGTGTGATTAAAGGTCTGATCATTCAGAGCAGAGTGTGGAAGAGTTTGAGCAGAGGGTGGAAGAGTTTGAAGAAGTTTTTGTGTCCCTAACTGGAACTGTAATCAGGATTTTGTAGAAGCTAATTTCTCAGTAAATATGAATTCACCATTTTGGAATTAATTTAAAATATTAATTTCAAAATAGCTTTTCTCTCCACAAATTAAGTTATTTCTAAAATAACTTGATTTTCAAACTCATCCTTTTTCACTTACTAATTCTTATCTCACTGTCACAACTATTCTCTTGATTTTTCTTAAATTAAATCTCATCCACTCAATTTGAATTTCATCCTAGAGTTTCCCTAACCCTAATTAAGAGGTTGTTATTTTGAATCTTGACCATAAATTCTAGGGCACTTATCAATCTTTAATCTCATCCATCCATACAAAATTGCAAATTCTATAAAATGCCAATTTTGTCTTCATTTCGACATCTCTTAACTTTATCTCTTTTAATATTTGAATCTGTGGTATTTTCTTGAGTATTAAGATTGTCTTGTTTTTATCATTTAGCTACTTTTAATAATTGAAAATAGGATTTAGTTTCTTTTGCATAGGATTTTAAGAAATCCTTCAACACTTTGCTTAGGTCTAGTCCATAGTATAGAGTTTCTCATCAAATCTGAGGGTACACTTCACATTTCAGTAAGCTAGAAGGTACAATGGAATTCAACCATGGATGACAAAGGACTGGGTGAGCTTTTTTCATCTTTGTTCTTTATTTATATCCTATGCATTTCATTGTTTATTGTGGGTTTTATATAATATGCATGTGTGTGTGCTAACAATATAATCTTGCAAAAAAATATTCAGTTACTCTCCTTACATACTTAAGAGTTTTGAGATTTTCTCTTACCTCTTGTTCTTGTGTTCTTTCTTTTGCACTTCTGCTAACTTTTACTTCTTGATTCCATTGGTTCACCGAAACAATTTGAAGTTGATTCTGTGCCTGAACATCATTGTTAGTATTATCATTTTGATCATCTGAATCATAATCACTAAATCTGGACGATTTACCAATATCTTCATCAACCTTGACATTTGCACTTTGAACCATTTTCTTCAACCTTTTATTAAAGCACAAGTAATATTTTCTTTTAGTAGAGTATCCTAAGAAGATTCCTTCATCACTTATAGCATCAAACTTAACTATATCATTGTCTCTCTTGATGTAGCATTTGCTTCCAATTTTTTTGAAATACTTGATAGTAGGCTTATAACCAAACCATAGCTCAAAAGGTGTCTTACCTAAATTACTGTTGACATTCACCCTGCTAATGCTACACGTGTGGTAGTACTTACAACTTCTCTCTAGTAGAAATGAGGAATATTTTCTTCCAACATCATGGCTCTAGCAGTGTATAGAATGGTTAAGTTATTTCTTTCAACAACTCCATTATGTTGAGGGGTTCGGGGAGCAGATAGTTGTCTTTGGATTCCATTCTCTTCACAAAAATAATTGAATTCCCATGAAGTAAATTCACCACCTCTGTCTGACCTTAGACATTTAATCCTTTGACCTGTCTCATTCTCTGCCATAGCTTTAAAAATTTAAAACTTTTCTAATGCTTCATGTTTTTCTCTTAAGAAAGTAACCCACATCATTCTAGAATAATCATCAATGAGCAACATAAAATACCTTTCACCTTGTAGGATTTTGATTCTGGAAGGACCACATAGATCAGTATGTATCAAATCTAGTGCTCCATTACAGATATACTATTTTTTCTTGAAATAATTTCTTGTTTGCTTTCCCATCTGACATTCCTTGCACATAGTGTTAGCAGGCTTCAATAACTTAGGCAAATCTGTAACTACTTGAGTAGAGCTTATCTTGACAATGTTATCAAATTTCACATGACACAACCTCCTATTCCATAACCAGCTTACATCAATTTGAGCAATCAAACAGCTTTCACTAGCAGCACTCAAATGAAATATATTACCTTTTTTCTTTGTTGCTGAAGCAATCATATTTCCTGAACTTTCCTTTATTCTACACATACCATTCTTGATCTACAGATTGTAAACTTTGTCTACCATCTATCCAACACTCAACAAGTTGTTCTTTAAGCCTTCTACATTAAGAACATCATCAGTATTGTGCTTACCACCAAAAGAAACAATGCCTCTACCATGAATCACACCAAAAGTGTTGTCTCTGAACCTCACAACACCACCATCATAGTTTTCCAAGCTTACAAATTTTCTTTTGTGACTAGTCATATGATGTGAGCATCCGTTGTCAATCACTCGCTCATATTTTGCTTCAATTTTGGCTACAAGAGATTTCTCAAAATTCACACTACTAGCAGATTCAGTGGACACCTGACCATTTTCTTTGATAGAAATAAATAACCATTTATCTTCATTTCTAGTTTCTTTATCATATTCTTCATCAGTTACACCTTCTTCAACATAGTAGCACTTTCTTTTAAATCTAGTGTTCTCAGATTTATACTTTGAAACTCTATCAGGACATCTAGAAGCAAAATGACCTATTTTACCGCAATAAAAACATTTAATAGGTAACTTTCCTTTGTACTTACCATGACCTCTTGATTCTCTTTTGACAATCAATGCTTCCAGTTCTTCCAATTCATTTTCTTAATCCTCAATCCACTTCATCTCATCTTCATACCTGAATGGTCTCTTGGAACTTTCTCCTGAATCATATCCCTACTTTTTTTTCCCGGATACAGTAGCTTTGAAAGCAGATTCAGTCTTAGTATCAGACTCAACAAATTCACTCAATTCAAATGCAACAAGTTTTCCAATCAAAATATCTTTTTTAATATTTTTCACTGTCCTAGGTTCATCAATAGCATGAGCTTTTGTCTTGTAGGAAGGGGGCACAAATCTAATTATCTTAGCCACAATTTCATCATCATCCAAATTTCCACCAACACATCTAATATCCATTACTAATTCATTTATCTTTTGCGAGAAGGAAAAGATGTTTTCATCTTCACTCATCTTCAAGCTCTCCCATTTTTCATCTCTGAATATTTCAAAGAACTCACCAATGTTTCTACTACCCTGGTATTAATTACAACTTGCTTGATTTCATTTTCAGAGGAAGGACCATTTTGAGGACTAGTATATGCATTTTGTGTCATCTGCTAGAAAGGTTCCCCAATGCACTTCAAATGACATTCCATCTTGACTTTCCATAGAGATTAGTTTGTACCATCATATCTAGGACTATCCTTCTTGAATTATTCTAGTGCAGGAGCACCTAGAAGAACACCTAGGAATAGGTAAGGTTGGTGAATTTTTTTTTTCTTTTGTGATAAGGTCATGTGGACCACTGAAATTGTGGGAGAGATTTAAAAATATCTTGGTCAAGAGTGGAAGAGATTTGGAGTTTTGAATACTCATGACTAGCTAGTTTCTAGGAAATTGGCAAAGGTGGCCAAATGGAACATTTTGCATTTGTTTGCCACTTTGTAACCAAAAATGATGACCAAGAAGGGGGTAACCAATTTGGGAAACCTATTTAAGGATTGCCTCGACCTGTGTGCAAGGCTGGAAGGATTTTGAAGGCTTTTGAAGTTTTGTATTCTTGCAATTTTCATGAAGGAGAAATAAGAATAGTAGGAGTATTTGTTCAATTTTCTGTGTTTGTGTTCTTAGCAGTGCATTAATGGCTTAACGAGGCCTTGGCACACATGTGGAATGTAGTGTATCTGATCTCTAAGTATTGGTTGGTCAATAGTTAGCTATTTCATCGTTCTAATTGTTGATTTCTGTTATCTAAGTTCTAGTTTCTTGGTTATTCTGCCTGGAAAGCTATAATAAATGGAGACCTAGACCACCTTTCCCCTATACCTGGTGTATGGGCTCTTGGAAACAATGGCTAGGCTCCATTACTGTATTTTTAGTAGGGTTAGGAGTCATTAGGAGGCAAGCAAGCATGAAAGAATACCTTTCCTAGGCGAGAAAAACAGTGCCCAACTAGGAAAGTCTAGAGGTGAAAATCACCTAACTTGCAAGGGAGACCTCTCCATGAAAATTCCCATGGTATAAAGGTGGAGGAAGGAAATACAATGGTCTAGTAGCTGGTAAGAGGCTTCATCAATCGATTTGGTGGAATAACTCTTTGACAGTCCAACCGGGTGGCCAAGAAATGAAGAAAAACCCTACATTTTGCTAAATTTGGTGAAGTAAAATGTGTACGGCAAGACCAGGCATAAGACCTTGGAAATCTTGAAGAGGTTGGTATCAGGACAAAGAAAATATAGAGAAGGTTTGGGGTTCTTTGGTAAAATTTTATGAAATTTCCACTTTTCTCGAGTTAGGAGGGCTAAAAGGGACTCTAGGCTTGTAGCCTTTTTAACCCTAAGTGAGGGTTTGGAGGGAGCGATGGTGAAATGGAATCTAATGGTTGTTCAAGAAACCTAATAGGATGCTAGGAAGCATGATAGTACATCTTTACACCCCTGCAAGTATCTAGTTGAGTATTGTGGGTATTTGGCCTTTAGGGATGATTAAGGGTCAAGGGTGAAGCAGAGGCAAAGCACCAAGTTTTGGGTTGTATTGTGTGATATGGTTGGAAGTGGGGATGGCCAGTAGAACTAGGGGTATCTACATTTGAGTCAGGACCTATAGGTTGAGTTGGTGGAGAGAGCCACCAAAGGGAATTGCTAAGGTGAGACCCGGAGCATGGAACAGTGAGTATTCCATCCATACCCCTCTTACACCAGATTGGAATTAGAGCAGTGAAAGGTTTGGGATAGTGAATTGTATGTCAGAGGTTGAATCAAGTGGTTCCAACACCATCGTGACCAATGCTGAATTGGCAAGGGATCTAACAGAGCAACAAGAGAAGAACAGGCAACTAAAAGAGACAGTTGAAGAGATGAAGCAGAAGTTAGAAGAAGTGGTAGAGGCTGCAAGAAAAATGAAGGTACAACTAGCAGTGGTTAAAGATAAGGGTGAAGATCAGGTTGAAGAGGACATTGAACCAGACCCTGATCCTCCACTGAAGGAGGAACCCTTCCTCAAGGCATTGAAGGCTTTGAGTGGCAAAGCATTAGAAGGTATTCCCATTTTTACAAGTAGAATGGATATTGAGTTGGTCATGGAGTGGATAGAAGGAATGGAGAATCACTTTGAGTGTGATGGAGTGACAAAGGCATAGAAGGTGAACATAGAAAAGTCAAGACTAAGGGGACAAGCACTGACTTGGTGGAAGTTCCTACAAGAAGAAAGGGAGAATGAAGGCAAGAAACCATATCTAGTTGGAAAGCTATGGTGGCCAAAGTGAAGGAGTATTATCTACCAGAAGACTATGAGGTCCAACTACATAAGAAAAGGAAAAACCTTAGGCAAAGAGACCTAGATGTAGCTGCCTACACTGAGGAGTTCCAAAAACTAAGTCTTAGGTCTAGGGTGCAAGAAGTGGAAAGCATCAAGGTGGCGAGGTATGTAAATGGCCTCAAATGGAACATCCAAGAAGAGTTGAGTCTCTTTACACTCACCAATCTCCATAGTTGTTTCCAAATGGCTTTCAAGGTGGAGGAGAAGCTGAAAAAGAAGCAAGACTCCAATTCTAAAGGCAAAGGTAAAGGCAGGGATCAAAGAGATCAAAGAGGACAGCGAGGTGGCTACCAAGGTAGAGGCAATGACCAAAGAAACCAAGGAGAGTTCAAATCCATAGATCATGGAAATGAAACACCTTCGAGAGGAGGGTATAACAGAGGTAGAGGTTCTCAAGGAGGATCAAATAGAGGAAGAGGAGCAGGCAGGAGTAATTCCTATTTTGCAAACATGAAATGCTATCATTGTGGCCAAGTTGGACACCCAGCCTATAGGTGCCTGGAGAAAGCAACTTCATCAAGCAATGAGAAGAGAGTGGCTTATGCAAAAGAGGACACCATGAGTCCTAAGGCAATTGAGGTCAGTCATATTGAATCTAAGATGGGAGAGAGTTTGATGTTTAGAAGAGTTTTGATCAGACAACCGGTCAAAGAAGAACCAAAACAAAGGAGAGCTCTATTCAGGGTAAGGTGCAAGATACTTGGTAAAGTATGCAAGGTCATAGTAGACTCAGGTTCCACAGACAATATTATCTCAGAGGAGGCAGTAATGAAACTGAAATTGGAAAAGGTACCCCACACCAATCCCTACAAGGTCACATGGCTTAACAAAGGGCAAAGTGTTTTGGTGAATGAACAAGTAACGGTGGAGTTTTCCATTGGAGGATACAAGGACAAGTTAGTTTGTGATGTTTTACCCATGGATGCATGTCATCTATTGCTGGGAAGACCATGGAAATATGATAGGAGTGCCATGTATGATGGAAAGGAAAATACCATTTCATTTAAGAAGGATGGAAAGACATTTAAGTTGCAGTCAGTGTCAGAGGAGGATGAAGGACAGTCAAAGACACCAAGTGTGATACTAAGTAGTGGGAAAGAGTTCCTCAACACCCTACATGAAGGTGGAGAAGGATATGTAGTTCTATTGCAATCCAAAGAGGAGGATAAGATTGAAAAACCAGTCATACCCGAAGCAGTCCAGAATTTACTTGAAAAGTACAAGAACATAGTAAGTGATGGCACACCTGCAAATTTACCTCCTAAAAGAGCTATTAGTCATCAAATTGACTTCATACCTGGAGCATCATTACCTAACAAAGCAGCATATAAGCTTACACCAGATCAGAATATGGAAGTGGCTAGACAAGTGCAAGAGTTGTTGGATCAGAAATTGATACAAAAGAGCATCAGCCCATGTGCAATACCAGTAGTTTTGGCAACCAAGAAGGGAGGCAAATGGAGGTTATGTACTAATTCTAGAGCAATAAATAGGATCACAACTAGGTATAGGTTCCCTATTCCTAGAATTGAGGATCTAATGGATTGTCTTGGAGGAGCTCAATATTACACCAAGCTGGATCTCAAGAGTGGATACCATCAGATCAGAATTAAGGATGGTGATGAATGGAAGATAGCATTTAAGACAAATAATGGGTTATATGAATGGAGAGTGATGCCATTTGGTCTCTCCAATGCCCCTAGCACATTCATGAGGCTCATGAATGAAGTGCTCAAGGATTTCATAGGAGTATTTGTGGTGGTATACCTTGATGACATCCTCATATTCAGCAAGACAATAGAAGAGCATTTAAAACATGTGGAGTTGGTTCTTAGAAGCTTGCAAGAGGATAAGTTGGAAATCAATCTCGAGAAGTGTGAGTTCTTTAAACAAGAACTTGTATATTTGGGATTTTTAGTGTCTAAGGGATCATTGAAGATGGATCCAAGCAAGGTGGAAGCAATCATAAATTGGACTACACCAACAATAGGGACTGAGGTAAGAAGTTTCCATGGATTGGCTCAATTCTATAGAAAATTCATAAGGAACTTTAGTGGTATTTGTGCACCGGTACTAGATACAATAAAAGGTGGTTTGAAAACCAAGTTTGTGTGGACTCAAGCAGCCGAGAGTGGGTTTGAGAAACTAAAACAAGAGGTGGCAACTCAACCTATTCTTTTGTTACCTAGCTTTGACAAGTTGTTCACTGTGGAATGTGATGCTAGTGGAGTGGCAGTTGGAGGAGTGTTAAGTCAAGAGGGAAAGCCTATAGCATTCTTTAGTGAGAAACTCAATGAGGCAAAGAAGAAATATTCAACTTATGACTTAGAACTTTATGCTTTGGTTCAATCACTTAGGAAGTGGAGACATTACCTTCTACCCAAGGAATTTGTCGTCTTCACAGACAATCAAGCACTTAGCTATATGAATACTCAAGAGAAGTTGAGCAATAGACATTTGAAGTGGATGGAATACATCCAAGCTTTTACCTTCACCATCAAGCACAAGAAGGGGTAGATGAATAAAGTAGCAGATGCATTGAGTAGGAGGTTGTTGATAGTACAAGAGATACAACTGAAGAGCATAGGGATTGAAAGCTTCAAAGATCTCTATGGGGAGGATGAAGATTTCTTAGAAGCTTATAAGGTATGTTTAGACTTTGAGAATCATTTTCATAGTCAATATGCTGAGTATACATTGAAAAGTGATTTATTGTTTAAAGGGAATCAGTTATGTGTTCCAAGAGGGTCAATGAGAGAAAACCTCATCCAAGAGAAGCATAATGGCAGTCTTAGTGGACATTTTGGCATCAACAAGACTTTGGAATTAGTACAAAGGTTTTACTATTGGCCTAAGTTGGCAAGAGATGTTAGAAAGTATGTGGAACAATGTGTTGTATGTATGAAAGCTAAGGGAGGAGCTAGTAATGCTGGTCTTTATCAACCCCTACCCATTCCTAATAGACCATGGGAGTGTGTGAGCATGGATTTTGTGGTAGGACTCCCTAAGACCAATACTAGTTTTGACAATGTGTATGTAGTGGTGGACAGATTTAGCAAAATGAGTCATTTTATTCCTTGCAAAACTACTCATGATGCCAGCTACATAGCTCATCTTTTCTTTAAGGAGGTTGTAAGGATTCATGGTTTACCTTTAAGCATTGTTTCAGATAGGGATGTTAAGTTCATGAGTCATTTTTGGAAGACTCTATGGAATAGATTGGGTACCAACCTATCATTTGGATCAGCTTACCATCCTTAGACCAATGGTCAAACAAAGGTGGTTAACAGGGTGTTGGGTAATCTTCTTAGGTGCCTAACAAAGGATTATGGACAGACATGGGATGTGGTCATCTCACAAGCTGAGTATGCCTATAATGATAGTGTCAATAGGAGCACAGGGAAGAGTCCTTTTGAGGTTGTGTATGGGATGCACCCAAGGGGTATTTGTGAGCTCAAAGATCTAGGAACCATGGAGAATAGGAGTGGACATGTTGAAGACTTCAGTCAGACCATGAAAGAGATTCAGGAGCAGGTGAAGAAGATAGTCACTGAAGCTACACAAAAGTTGAAGGAGAAGGTAGATTTGTCAAGGAAGGATGTGCAATTTGTAGTGGGTGAGTATGTCATGGTTCACCTCAACAAATCTAGGTTGCAGAAGGGAGTGTCAACCAAGCTACAGATGAAAAGGGTAGGACCATGCAAGATATTGGCCAAGTATGGGAAAAATGCATACAAGGTTGAGCTTCCTACCGACTTAGGAATATCACCAGTTTTCAATATTGCTGACTTGATCAAATATAAGGGATCAGTCAAAGGAATGGACCAGAACAGTCAAGAGATCTTCAAGGACATCAGCAACATACCCCTAACTACTCAGGACAAGCACCAAGCTGAGAGGATCTTGGAATCAAGGGTGCAAAAGTCTACAAGACATAAGGTGTACATGGAGCACCTTATTAAGTGGAAGAATAAGCATGAATCAGAAGCTACATGGGTTCAAGAAGACCAGTTCTAGAAGCTTGGCATTGACATGTCATTGCTCTCTCCTTCTACTTCTTAGTGTTTGGCAGGGAGGGGGAGAATGGTGCAAGAGCACCTAGAAGACTAGGAGAAACACCTAGAAGAACACCTAGGAATAGGTAAGGTTGGTGAATTTTTGTTTTCTTTTGTGATAAGGTCATGTGGACCATTGAAATTGTGGGAGAGATTTAAAAATATCTTGGTCAGGAGTGGAAGAGATTTGGAGTTTTGAATACTCATGACTGGCTAGTTTCTAGGAAATTGGCAAAGGTGGCCAAATGGAACATTTTGCATTTGTTTGCCACTTTGTAACCAAAAAGGATGACCAAGAAGGGGATAACCGATTTTGGAAACCTATTTAAGGATTACCTCAACCTATGTGCAAGGTTGGAAGGCTTTTGAAGTTTTGTATTCTTGCAATTTTCATGAGGGAGAAATAAGAATAGTAGGAGTATTTGTTCAATTTTTTGTGTTTGTGTTCTTAGCAGTGCATTAATGGCTTAACCAAGCCTTGGAACATGTTTGGAATGTAGTTTATCTGATCTCTAAGTATTGGTTGGTCAATAGTTAGTTGTTTCATCATTCTAATTGTTGATTTCTGTTCTCTAAGTTCTAGTTTCTTGGTTATTCTGCTTGGCAAGCTGTAATAAATGGAGACCTAGACCACCTTTCCCCTATACCTGGTGTATGGGCTCTTGGAAAAAGTGGCTAGGCTCCATGCCTATATTTTTATTAGGGTTAGGATTCATTAGGAGGCAAGCAATCATGAAAGAAGACCTTTCCTAGGCGAGCAAAACAGTGCCCGACTAGGAAAGTCTAGAGGTGAAAATCACCTAACTTGCAGGGGAGACCTCTCCATGAAAATTCCCATGGTAGAAAGGTGGAGGAAGGCCATATAGTGGTTTGGTAGCTGGTAAGAGGCTTCATCAATTGATTTGGTGGAAGAAATATTTAACAGTCCAACCGGGTGGCCAAGAAATGAAGAAAAACCCTACATTTTGCTAAATTTGGTGAAGTAACCTGTGTATAGCAAGACCAGGCATAAGACCTTGGAAATCTTGAATAGGTTGGTATTAGGACCAAGAAAATATATAGAAGGTTTGGGGTTCTTTGGGAAATTTTTGTGAAATTTCCACTTTTCTTGGGTTAGGAGGGCTAAAAGGGACTCTAGGCTTGTAGCCTTTTTAACCCTAAGTGATGGTTTGGAGGGAGCGATGGTGAAATGGAATCTAATGGTTGTTCAAGAAACCTAATAGGATGCTAGGAAGCATGATAGTACATCTTTACACCCTTGCAAGTATCTAGTTGAGTATTGTGGGTATTTGGCCTTTAGGGATGATTAAGGGTCAAGGGTGAAGCAGAGGCAAAGCACCAATTTTTGGGTTGTATTGTGTGATATGGTTGGAAGTGGGGATGGCCAGTAGAACCAAGGGTATCTACATTTGAGTCAAGACCTATAGGTTGAGTTGGTGGAGAGAGCCACCAAAGGGAATTGCTAAGGTGAGACTCGGAGCATGGAATAGTGAGTATTCCATCCATACCCTTCTTACACCATATTCCATCTCAGATCACCTCAAGATATTAAGCTTCTTTCAGAGGAACTAGCTCTGATACCAATTTTTTGCAATACAAGGATAGCCAACTGAGAGGGGGGTTGAATCCATTGTTACCAAAATCAAAAGTATACAACATTAATCAATCTTATAACATAGTTCTGATAATCAATAGTGCAAGAATTAAATCAACAACACATCAAAGGCACATGAACAACAAGATTTTATTTGAGAAAAAGATGAATGTTAGGATAGAAGACACAAATGTCGATATGGGGAAGGAAATGCAAGTTAATGTGGAAAAAGAAATGCATGTTAGAATTCTTCAATGTTTGCCAAAGTACTAGTAAGTGTTGTTTGAATCATCATTGGGTGGTAAAAATGACACAAATGGACAACAAACACCAGGATATGACATAGACCAAGGTGTGCAAGGTCATCCACTTGCAAAAAAGATAGTCACAGATAAGGAATGTCCTAACTCATAATAGAGGCCAATTTTCCCCAGTCTTTTTGTCAAGACAATCCACAAACATCAGTCAAAGAAAACAAAATAGGTCATGAGACATCATTGCACCTCTAAATCCTTCATGGGACATCCTCGAGGTAACTAGTAACATGACCAAAAGACAAGTCAATAAAAAGATAAGACAAAATAAACCATCAAAACTAACAGCCATTTAGTTGTGTTTGCCAATGTTTATTTGCCAAATATTAATTGTTTGACAACTTGACAGTTTTGACGGTTTAACGGTGCCTAAGGTCAGGAAGGACATATTCGGAAAAGGAAAATGAAATTTTGATGAAGTCCAAATCCAAGAAGGACACATCTTGAAGAGGACCAAAAAGGAATGAGATTGACATTTTAACTAATGTTTTGGCAAGTTGACTAATTTTTATTGTATGATTGATTGGCTTATGTTGTCTGATTTTGACCAATTTTGGCTTTGACGTTTCAAATGAATGTCTTGTGTCAAGTGCGACTATGTCCACTTTATTTGAGTAGAGTGACCATGTTTGAATTATAATTTTATGTTGACAAACCTAAAAGGACCGACCTAATGTCTAAGGGACTCATCAATTGATGGCCTTGCCTACGTAGCAAATGTGCAGAGACAACGTAGTTTAGACTAGGACGAAGATTGACTAACGTGATTGACTAGACTGATAGGATATGACTGAATTTAACTCTTTTTTTGGGATTTTGACATTGATTTGGATTTTTTTGTGTTTTCTTCGAGACATTCTCCAATTTTTAGGTCTTTTTTAGTACTTTTTCTAATTCTTATGACTTTTTGATGTTTTATCAGAATTTTGACAAATGCGTGTGAATGATGTTGATGCACATGAATCCAAGCACAACCCTAATTTTTCTACTATTCAAGCTGAATACCGATTGACAGGTGATGATGATAATGCCAACGTTGTTTGATGTGGGAAGGATACATCTCGAAACAACGTGAAGATGACAATGACATGACAAGAGGATAAAAGTCTATAGCAGGGCCAGGGACAAAGTCAATGAATGTTTTGGATAATGTGCTAGGTTTCCATATTGTTGCATTTGAACAACATTTGGAATGACCTGGTGAGGACTAGATGGAATGACAAGGAATATTTAGACCATTGACAAGGGAAACCAAGATGGGTGATAAGTAAAAAAATGACAATGGATGGCTTCTATAAAAGATAGGAGACATGAGGATTATGTTGCATAAAGATAAAGTATGGTCTCCAAGGACTATGTTGCATAGGGGATAATGAGGCTATGAAGATAATGACATGATATTTTGTGACTAGTGTATGACCAAAGGATAGACATGTCAAAAATTTTCCGAAGCATGATTTTTTTTTTGTGCCTTAGTCTTTGTCAAGATCAAAATAGGTAGGAAAATGGATGGACATGATAGGGCTTAGATAGATGGATGGAAATGTCATAAGAAATGTGTCATGCAGAGAGTAAGGGAGATGAGATGACTTGCCCCCAAGTTTAATGGTCCACGTAGATTATTTATTCTACACATGACGCATGTTTGCCAGGTTTTCATCATGGTACTTATCCAAAGTGCCATAAAAATGGTTTTCGCTATTGGACGAAATTTTTGTCTTTACTATTTTCTGGAATTTTTGATTTTTTTGGTGTCACCATGAGACTTGTTTGCCAGGTTTTCATCAAGGTGACGATGTTTTATTTTTATTTTAGTTTTGTAATATTTTATTTTCTGGACGGCCTTGATGCCTTAGGTGACCAGTGACTTTGTTGAATCCTTTAATGACTAAACTAAAGACGAAATTTTTGTCTTTACTATTTTCTGGAATTTTTGATTTTTTTGGTGTCACCATGAGACTTGTTTGCCAGGTTTTCATCAAGGTGACGATGTTTTATTTTTATTTTAGTTTTGTAATATTTTATTTTCTGGACGGCCTTGATGCCTTAGGTGACCAGTGACTTTGTTGAATCCTTTAATGACTAAACTAAAGACGAAATTTTTGTCTTTACTATTTTCTGGAATTTTTGATTTTTTTGGTGTCACCATGAGACTTGTTTGCCAGGTTTTCATCAAGGTGACGATGTTTTATTTTTATTTTAGTTTTGTAATATTTTATTTTCTGGACGGCCTTGATGCCTTAGGTGACCAGTGACTTTGTAGAGACTGGTGCCATGACAATCCAATAATGACCTTTTTGAAGTAGTTTCATTTTCAAGATGATAGCGCTTGTATACAGTCGGTTGATGTCATTGTGATCCTTGTTGATGTGAGATTTGGCCATATCAGAATACACACATCTCGATAGAATGCCATGAGGGTCCTTGTGGTAAAGAATCGTTTCCAAAATGTGATGGATTTGTGACATGGGATGTTTGGAATTTAAGGAGGATGTAGGATTATGACGGATGATGGTGGACGTGGACAAGTTGGTTGGATGTTTGGATGCATTTTTTTTTATTCTCCAAACTTTAGGTGTCTGGTTAAGATGGTTTTTGGAACCAACATTTTTATATGTCTTTCTTGATGGCCATTTTGGAGGGGGTGGACATGTATTATATGTGGGAGTCCTCTTGTGTTGTGGCTCCACATTTTTATTGGATTTTGGATTTGGCATATTTTCTTTGCCTAATTCATTCTTTTCTTGACTTGACCCATTTTGTTTTGGGATCCATTTTAGCTTCATTTGTCCACTTGTATTTTTGATTGATTTCATGGCCTTTGACATGTGATTTTGGATTTTATATTTGCAAGACTTTTGTTGGTTCCAAATGGAAGGTTTATTCATGATAGAATGATGGTTTGGGGTGTGGAGGGAAGGGGTGTTGGCAACAATCCTATGATAAGGACTAATCATGACACCCATTTTGATGATTGTGATAGATAAAGTTTCCCCCAATATCGAGGAGGGACTACTAACATCGTTAGATTTTCCAACTAATAAATAGCCAAGACCTTGATGTCTATAATCTGTCTGAACTTGTAAAGGTTCTATAATTCCTTGCTCATGTAGGCCTAGTTCTTTTCCTTGATAATTCATGTTCTAACAAATTTTATTTGCGATGGGGTACTTGTTATTTTGGAAGCAAGATGCCAACCCATCCTTATTATGAAAATGAATGCATGAAATCTTCTCATCTGTAAGAAAGCCTTCTTTGAAAAAGATAGATGATACTAATTGATAGGATATTGTAGCTTCACTGACATATTGGATAGATTTTTTATTGACATCTTCAGTTTGATTTTCTGACATATCAGATTCTGGTGGTGCTTCAAAGTTGATGTTGAAACTATCTTCATGGTCATTGTCATACAACTCACTAAATTCAGCTATAGCTTGATCATTTGCAAATATATCCATGCTAGAAGACTCTTCTTCTAGTGGTAGATCATCTATGTGTCCCATAGTGGCAAGTGTCTCATCTTTGGAAGTGTCAACATTGGAAGCTTGGAGAGGGTCATCTTCAAGTGTTTCATCATGAAGGGCATAAAGGTCAAGGAGTGGATCATTTTGGACTTCTTCAAAAGTAGTGTCTTGATCAAATATGGGCTCAGTTGGAATGACATGATCAAAAATAGGGTCTTGGCCAAGGATAGATTTGTCTTGAATGACATCATTTTGGATGGACTCTTGACCAAGGATAGGTGGCTTTGGTATGCCAGGATTTTCTAGGAGGACTTCTTGAATGGATGTAAAGATGGATTCCAATGGATTAATTTGATCTAGATAAGCCATTGATGTTATGATGTCATGCTTTAGACTTGCCTCTTGACATGTATTCTCAAGTGTAGGTAAGAAGATGGGACTTTGGAGACCATGACTAGATATATTTTCATGACAAAATGGAGTGTCTTGGAATGGATTGGTGTATAATGGACTAGGATATGACATGGAGGTTTGGACTTGGTTGAGGGATGATGGGCTAGGATAGGACATAAATGCATGACAAGGGTATGTCGTGAATGGAGGACTAGGATATGATGTGGGTGGAGGATTAGGATATGATGTGGGTGGAGGGCTAGGATATGACATGAATGGAGTACTAGGATATAATGTGGATGGAGGATTATGATATGACATGGATGGTTGGTTTCCCTTGCCAAGGTTAGGGTGGGTAATGAAAGTTTTTTGTGTACAAATGTCATGGATTGTGCTGAAGGATTCGTGATAAGGAGAGGAAATGGATGGAGGAATAGGACGTATAGGTTGTTGATAAGAGGGATAGATGGATGGAGGGCTAGGGGTTGTAAATTTGGACTTGGATTGGAGGTATAGTGTTTTGAAGTTCCTAGCCAGTTGTGCTTAACCATTACTAATGAATTGGCATTCAATTCGAGTAGCAAGAATGTCATAGTGACATGAAGACATGATGGAGGATGGAATGAGACTAAGACTATGCAAAGTGATAATGAAGACAAAAAGGTATGTCAAATGCAGTGGTAATGAAGACTAAAATAAGTGTCTTATGTCAAATGAATTTTAGGAAAGGTTTACTAACCATTCAAAGTTTGGCCAATGTCTCGATTTGGATTGTCAAAGAACTAGTTTGAAGGACAAGATGACAAAATGCCAAGGTGAGATTTCCACACTAGACTTATGAGTTGGAAATAACTCACAAGAGCACAATGAATAAGGATTGATTTGTTTGATTTGTTCCAATGACAATTTTCTCTTTGAGACAATGGTTTGACAAAATAAGGAAAGTTTTCCTATCCTAAATTGTGCAAATTTGAGGACTTGAGACTTTTCCTATGCTGAAGATGATGGTGGATTGCAAGCTAAATGCAAACTAAAAATGCAAAAATGGATGACTTTGAAAAAGTCTTTTGGTTTTAGATAGAGATTTCTCAAAAAAGATGTCAAGAAATTTGTTTGCAAATGTTTGTCTCATGTTTCTAATAGTAGTAATTTTTTTCAATTAACAAGAAAATGCGTCGCAGTATCAAATGTGTCTTTCCAAGAATCAATTGCATCGTAGGAAGGAAAATGCATTGCAAAGTAGTCAAATGCACCTCAAAGTCTAGAAAATGCGTTGCAGAGCAGTCGGTTGAGTCCGAAAGTCTAGCAAATGTGTTGTAGTTTGACAGTTGTGTTGTAGGATTTTAGCATATGTTGCATAGAGTGGAAAATGTGGTGTTTCAAATTCCAAATGTGGTGTGACAAAGAAATTATGGCATTTAGTAAAGAAAATGTGTTGCGAGATAGGAAATTGTGGCATTTTCGATAGTGTATCCAGTGCGACAGAGCAATTGCAGTTTAGAAATTAGCAGTTGCAGTTCAATATGGAAGATACGGCATTTGATCAAGAAAATGCGTCAAATGACAGTGAACTACAGTGTTATAGAGGGTGATTGTGGCTTGACAGAGTAGATGCGGCTTGGGAATAGGAAATTGTGGTTCAGTATTGTAGATGCATCACATAAATCAATTTTGGCAGTTTGCAAGAAATTTGTTTTAGTTTGGCAGTGTTGCTTCAAATTGTGAGGTTGATGTTCATTTTTTCATGTTGTTTGAATACTCTTGGAAAACACATGATGTTGGAAGAAATTGAAAAACAACCCCATAGAAAAAATTTACAAATCCTTATGGTTGCAAAGATAGTAATCTTTTGGATCCTACATGGATTTTACTCCAATCGCATATTTTTAGTGGATGAATCCAAAACTTTGGCCCCACACGATCCACCTTATAATGCACTCACTTCTCCAGGCAACCAAGCTTCCAACCTCCATGAATCTCCATTGGCAGGTTGATCATCTCTACTAAAGCCTGTGTAGGTGTCAGTGTCTTGGCAATGACCATTGTTGCACCAAACAATAGAAAGTTTTTGGTCACAGTAAAAACAAGGGTTTTAATTTAGGCACCCGTCCAAGTGGTCATACATGGGGAACAAGATTGAGCTCCATTAAGGAGGCACTCCAACCTAAAGAGGTTAAGCTCAACAAGGTTTTGGGAATTACTACTTGGTTTGTATGACATATCTGCACTCGTAATCCTAGGCTTTCCCTTAGGATTCACATTTGTATACCGATTGAGAGTAGCTCAGATAAAGAGCTTTGTTTCTAGTTTGAGTCACTTTGGGGTGAGTACTTTTTCCCACCAAAGCAAGTCCAGTTTCTAAGGTTAACAAAAGCGAGCAAACATATTCATAGTTCAATCAATCTTTGTTGAAAAACAAAGAGAGAGTACACCAATATTTTTGACTCACACTCGCATGTTTGTTCTTTTTAAACCCAAATTGAAAGTGTGAAGATGTGACAATTAACTAAATCCCAAAACTTAACAAACACACATTCATTTTAACTGTTTGTAGTGTTATCAAGCAAAGGGTTCATTTTAACCATTTTTAGTGTGAGCTAACTAACAATTCATTTTAAACTAATGAAAATACATGATTGTTCTTTTTAAACCAATGAATGAACATGCATGTTGTGTTTTTTTTAGCCCAATGAAAAATGTGTAAGTGTTCATTTTAGCTCATGAATGTAATGCAAGATTTGTTTGATTAAATTGAATAAACAATTAATGAAATTGAGTTAGAAAATAGCTTGACACACGATGTCACAGAAATATCAATATCCCAAAAAAATCTCTAATCTAGAAGCAGAAAATGGAAGGATACTAAAAAAAGACAATACAGGAAAAGTTTTTTACCAGTCATTTATGTCACAATAGAGCAAATGTGGCTTGATGTTTTAGATGCATCATTATATCTGGAAGATGCAGCTTGATATGTCATTTTTTGGTTCGACTTCTGACAAATGTGGCTCGAGATGGCAGTTGCGTCGCTCGGGCAATCAAATGTGTCATGAAAGAGCGGTTGTGTTGCTTGTGCAAGCAGATATAGTGCAACAAAGAATTTGCGTCACAAGGACTATCAAATGCATCATTCAATACACTTGTACCTACAAAAAAAATGAAAGAAACCATACGATAAGCTGCAAAAATGTGTTAAAAAAAAATGTCGGGTTCACCAATGTAACTGAGGATGTTTTTGCAAGATTAGATTGTTAGCACACACACATGCATATTATATAAAACCCATAATAAACAATGAAATGCATAGGAAATAAAAAAAAGAAAAAAAATGAAATGAGCTCACCTAGTCCTTTGTCCTCCATGGTTGACTTCCATTGTACCTTCTAGCTTGTTGAAATGTGAAGTGTGTCCTCAGATTTGATGAGAAACTCTACACTATGGACTAGACCTAAGCAAATTATTGAAGGATTTATTAAATGCCTAAGCAAAAGAAACTAAATCCTATTTGCAATTATTATAAGTAGCTAAATGATAAAAACAAGACAATCTTAAAACTCAAGAAAATAATAGAGATTCAAATATGAAAAGAGATTAAATTAAGAGATAAAGTTAAGATATATCGAAATGAAGACAAAATTAGCATTTTATAGAAAATGCAATTTTGTATGGACGGATGAGATTAAAGATTGATAAGTGCCCTAGAATCTATGGTCAAGATTCAAAATAACAACCTCTTAATTAGGGTTAGGGAAACTCTAGGATGAAATTCAAATTGAGTGGATGAGATTTAATTTAAGAAATTAAATCAAGGAAAGAGAATAGTTGTGACAGTGAGATAAGAATTAGTAAGTGAAAAAGGATGAATTTGAAAATCAAGTTATTTTAGAAATAACTTAATTTGTGGAGAGAAAAGCTATTTTGAAATTAATATTTTAAATTAATTCAAAAATGGTGAATTCATGTGACATAAAATAATAATAATTATTTACTTGAAAAGAGGGAAATCACCAATTTAAATAAAATGATTTTATTTAAATTTAGAAAGAAAATCAATAAGACAATTTAATAATTAAATATATTCAATTGTGGAGGAAAATTAGAAAATGGGTAATTTTAAATAAATGATTTTATTTAAAATTAGAAAGAAAGTTGGAGAGGATAATAGTTAAATAAATAATAGAAATTTATTTAATTATGAGCAGACATAAAGAATTATTGACGTATTAAATAAATAAATAAATTTTATTTATTTAAATAATCAAGAGGAAGTAGTGGACTAATAATAATTAAATAAATTTAGGAACTTATTTAATTATAGAGTGACATAAGCAACTAGCAATGTATTTAAATAATAAATGTAATTTATTTATTTAAATAGCCAAGAGGAATAAAAGACATGAATTAATTAAAAAATAAAGAATTATTTAATTAATGGTTGACATTGGACTATAGGACATAATTAAATATTTTAATTATGTTGAGACGAAGCATGACATAGAAAAATGTGGTTTGCGGGTCTAGGCCATTTTTATGTGTCTACAAGAAAAATTTATTATGATAGTCAGATCATAGGAGACAAGAGAAAAGGTGTGCATACTAGAAGAAGAATTCTGGAAGAGTATTGTCTAATATCTAAAATTGAGCCTAGATATATCAGTGAAGCATGTAAGGATGAACATTGGATGGAAGCCATGAAAGAAGAGCTATTGTAGATATAGAAAAATGATACATGGGATCTTGTTCCTAGACCTCATAACACAAATGTGATAGGAACCAAGTGGGTGTTCTGGAATAAGTTGAATGAACAAGGTGATGTGGTTAGAAAAAAAGAAAGATTGGTTTGCAAAGGATACTCACAGATGGAAGGTATTGATTTTGAAGAAAAATTTTCTCTTGTTGCTAGAATTGAAGCTAATAGATTATTTCTTGCTTATGCTACTTTCTAGAATTACAAATTTTATCAAATGGATGTAAAGTCAGCATTTTTGAATGGTGGACTAGAAGAAGAAGTTTATGTTGAACATTCAGATGGATTTTAGTTGACTGATGAAAAGGACATGGTATGTCGATTGAAGAAAGCTCTATATGGACTTAAGCCAGATCCTAGAGCTTGGTATGCTAGATTGGATAAATACTTGTTGAAACTTGGATTCAATAAAGGTACTACTGACAAAAATCTATATTTCAAGTTGGATCAGAACAAAGAACTGATCATTGAAGTCTTTGTTGATGATATTATTTTTGAAGGTGATGATGATTTGTGTATGAAGTTTGCCAATGAAATGAAAAGTGAATTTGAAATGTCAATGATAGGAGAATTGAAATTATTTTTAGGATTAGAAATCACTCAGTTAGATGATGGAATATTTGTATCTTAGGATAAGTATGTGAAAGATTTATTGAACAAGTTTGGCATGGAAGATTCAAAACCAGTTGGTACACCTATGGTGACCGGATGCAAACTTACCCAAAAAGATGATTCTCCTAAAGAAAATCAGACAAGATACAGGTCAATGATTGGTGGATTACACTATTTGACTTAGACCAGCCAGATATAATGAATGTTGTGTGCATGGTTTGTATATTTCAAGTTGATCCTAAAGAGTGCCATGTGACTGTTGTGAAAATAATATTCAGATATCTGAATGGATAGTTGATATTGGTCTTTGGTACCCTAAGGATGATGATCTTACTCTAAGAGCTTTTACTGATGCTGATTGGGCAGGAGATGTAGATGACAAGAAGAGTACTAGTGGTGGTCCATTCTTCTTAGGAAAGAAGTTGGTATATTGGTTAAGCAAAAAACAAAACTCAGTTTCATTATTTACTATTGAGGCAGATTACAATGCTGCTACAAATAGTTGTACCCAAGTATTGTGGATGAAGAAAATGTTGAGAGATGTCAAAATTGAATATGAAGAGCCCATTGCCATATTCTATGACAATTCAAGCACCATTAACATTTCTAAGAATCCAATGTTTCATTCAAAGACAAAGCGTATATCCATCAAGTATCATTTCTTGAGAGATAAAGTAAGTGACAAAGAAGTTAGATTGGAGTACATACCTACCAAAGAGAAAATTGCAGATATCTTTACCAAGTCGTTGCCTAAGGATAATTTTGAGTACCTCAAAGGAAAGTTAGGGGTGATTTCCCCTCCTAATCAGAACTAAGATGTAGTTATTTGCATCAGTCCATTAATTCATAGCCATATCATATTTTGGATTGATGTTGTAGTGGTTGCTACTTAGGGGGAGTAGTTAGATGATTCAAATTTGTGATTAGAGCATATGTACCTTTACCATTTATGTCAAAGGAGGAAAGAAAAAATGTAAAAAATTTCGGAAATAACAACAAAGAAGGAAACAGGAAAGAGTGCACGATCTCAGGGGGAGATTGTTGAAGAAGAGTTAGTTGGGTTAATGGTATTATTTTTCACATCATTCGTTGCAATCAATGCCAAAGGGGGAGATTGTTGGATGTTGTGGTTGTGTTTCCGATATGTGGTTTTCATTGATGTCAACACTATTAGCATTAAATCTGCTTAAGGTTGTCTATGTCGAGGATATTGAGAAAATTGTAAAATATATAGTACAAGCAACTAGTAGTGCTGAGAAGGTCAGAAAAGCTCTATATGTTGAAGATCTGAAGGTGCACTTCAAAGGTCTGTATCTAAAGTTTTCTAGTATGTTGTCTGAGAGTTTTAGAGGTTCGCATCAAGTATTGTGGAAGTTATGAAGATCTATGTGCCTACAGTTATTCAGTTTCTATAGATGGTGTTCTTGGTTGAAGTAGATGAAATTCTGGTAATTTCATGTGTTGCGCATGTACCTGTGATGTTCATGGATGATTCTAGATTGTGATCTATCCTTGTTGTACATCCGAATTGATTGAAGTGTTCGTGATTGTAGATCTTTCTGATGTGTGCCTAAGTTTTCATGTTCTTGGTCGACATGATGGTGTTAGCATTTTGTGGATCCATAAGGATTAATATTTTATTGATTGGTGTGTTTCGCGATGTTTTTTTGGGTCCTAACTATGTTGTGACTGAATTTTATTGGTGCGCATTGAAATTTATTCATGTATTGAGGCCGACAATTATAATTTATTCTTTATTTGTGGCCAATTGAATAGTGGTTGTAAATCTGTGTAGCAGATATATCTAAGATTGTTTCCTCATTTAGAGGTAAGTGCTCAAGTGTACAAGTTATTTACATATGTGAATAAAGGTCAGATCATTTAGAGTAGAATGTGGAAGAGTTTGAGTAGAGGGTGGGAGAGTTTGAACAAGTTTTTCTTTCCCTAACCAAAACTATAATCAAGCTTTTGTAGAATCTAATTTCTTAGTTCAACTTGATCAGATGGATTTAATTTGATTACTGTATGTAAGGCAGTGAGCCTTCCCTTTAAGCAGTGTTCTCTAGGTAGTGTGCCTAAATGCAAATGCATTCCTTTTATTCTTCATTATACTTCTAACAGGGTATAATCTTGTGGACTAACATCCATTGTGGTTTTTCCCCTAACAAGGTTTCCACATATAAAATCTTGGTGTTCATGTGTCTCTGATGTGTTGTTGATTTAATTCTTGCATTATTAATTATCAGATCTGTGTTATAAGGTTGATTAGTTTTGTATAAGTTTGATTTTGGTAACAACTGATTCACCCCCCCTCTCATTTGTTTATCCTTGTATTGCCAACAAAACCCTTATTTATACAAGTGGCCCTAATTTCTCCGAAAATAACACATGACAGGCCGACCTTAGGGTTTAGGAGACAAAATCCCAAAAGAAAATTTTATTTTATTTTGAATTTTAAGCCACATGGGACTAGGTCACCCAAGGTGGTGACCTACTCCACCGGGGCATTTTTGAGTGGTTGTCAGGAATAATCATGTGGTTAATGATGTTTGTCGGGATGGTCTTCCAAAAACACACTAATTTTGGACCTATAAGTGCATTAGGGGGTCAATATAGAATAAGATAGGATTGATTTAGTGATGAAAAGCCTAGGAAAGTGTGAAAATTTATTACAACACCTTACAACACTTTGGCACAAGGCTTAGAGAGAGGTAAAAAGAGGTTGAAAAGGGTCCAAAATCCATAGGCAAAGGTCCAAATGAGTGAAAAGTGTCAAGGCTACACTTTTTGGCGACACATTTAGACCCCACTTTAGTGAGAGGATGAACTTGCTTCAAACTCAAACTAAAGTATCCCAATGGAGATGGTGAAGAATGAAAAAGAAGAAGGAGGTGGTCAAGCCCCCAAGATTCAAGATTCTAACTCAAAATGACATCAATGCAAGAGACACATTCAAGGGTGAATGATATGCAGCAAAACAAGATACATGATCATGCAATGACGGGGATTAGAATGAAGAGAAAAGGGAAAGGTGAAAAGGTTGGATCAAGCTTCGACCATTTGTCCAGCTAGTTGTGGATAAGATCTAAGTTGTTTGTCAAAAAATATGATTTGTACTCACTCTGGGGTGACGAAGCTCTTGGTTGTCTATCGGGTGAGAAGGCCGAAAAGGTGAGAAACATACACACAACTGGTATGTACTCACACAAAAACAGGTGGCTATGGGGAAAGTCGTGCCACTAGTTGGGCTTCCCGCTCAAACCATACCAAAGTTATACCTCCTGATAACTTTAATAAGGCACCACAAAAGAAAATGATTTTGTAAAATGGTGTAAGGAATGTTCAAAGGGATTTTGCTTAGTTCATGCAATGTCTCATCTTAAGGAACATCATGTGCAATATCTCCAAGAGAGGAAAAAGTGCAAATGGTCTCATCTTGTTTGTAAGAGAATACAAGTGTATGTCTCGTCATGGGAAACATTGTACCTAATGTTTCAAAGAGAGGGGATTGCAAGAAAAATAAAATAACACAATGAAATGTGAGTGTCAATGTATGCCCCCATTTTAAAACAGTTGCTAACACCATTACTGTGAACAATTGCTTTAAAGTAGAAGAAGAGGAAGACATGAAAGCTTGTTCAGAAAGCCCTATGCCAATCCATATGTTTTTGATAAGATTTGTCATGAAAAGGGTAGTATGTCACATGTGATTCAACTTAAGACATTTCATCCACATCCAAGGCTTTCTCTTATATGTTCATGAATGGTTAATGAGTATTCGAAAGATAAAAAGGCTAACGAACCCCTTTCCCCCACTTAGTGTAGGACAAGAGTGAGCTGAAGGGATTGGTGAAGTGTAAGGTAGAGTGAAAATCAATATCAATTA
This sequence comes from Sequoiadendron giganteum, assembly GCA_007115665.2. Classification (NCBI taxonomy): domain Eukaryota; kingdom Viridiplantae; phylum Streptophyta; class Pinopsida; order Cupressales; family Cupressaceae; genus Sequoiadendron; species Sequoiadendron giganteum. Next base: position 20,008,763 of record CM021101.1, on the reverse strand, counting down.
GAGGAATGAGGTTCCCCCACATAAGGGAGAGCACCAAACTCCTTAAGATGTTGACTTTTTCTACTCAAGGCCTTACACTCATTAGTGTGATGACCATGAAATCAGTGGTAGGAAAAAAAGGAATGTTCGTTAGAACATTTCTTTCGAGTTCTAGGAGGAAGATAGATCAAGTAATCTTGGAGAAGTCTCAAAAATATACCTTCTTGATCAAAGGTAGAATGTGTTCCTTTGGTTTACGAAAAAGAAGTGTCTTGCTTAGTATAGGATGTCATACTTATGCAAGGCTCTATAGATTGTGAGATTTTGTATACTCCTTTAGAGGAGTGTGTAAAATCTAAATCAGTAGTGGGTTGTGTGATGACATTGGTGTTAAGAAAAGATTCCTTTTTTTTTTTCAAAGTGTGTGATTGTAAAATATGTGTATCAAAAAGATAAATCTAACCACACAATCAATGAAACATGTTACATTAATGAAACTGAAATAACAAAGAAAGATGAGCTACAACTATTCATTCAAAATCATTCCATTGCTCTTTAATCTCAAGGATCTTCTAATTCATGCTCTCATATTTTCATGTTGCAAATGAATTCATTAGATGGAAACCTAAGAAATGAGATGATATATGAAATGCAAGACTATATGACTAAATTAAACATGATTGTGGATTGCGATATTACAATGTTGAATTTCAAAATGATGCAAATATAGATGAAATGCTATGAGAAATACTATCAAACTAATGCAACAACTAAGATTCTATAAAGGGAATTTTCCATTATAACACTACTTCAAAAGAAAATGCTAAAATGCAAGACTAAGATGCTATATGTTGGAACTGTGAAATTTTGGCCATTTTATTCACCCTTCATGATTACTAGCCTCCCAAAAAGTTCATAATACAGACAAAAAAATCCTCACATAGCATATTTTCTACAAAATCCGGTTTAAATTTTGTCATACAACCCCATAAATTTCATCTGGCATTGAAATATTGACATATGAAAATATCGGCATAAGTTGATGTAGGCCTCATCGATGATAATATACATATCTTTAAAATATCGGCAAGACATCAGACGGGTCATACCGATAAAGTTATACACTAGGAGAATGTTGGTTTGTATTACTTAGTGACAACACAAAAGGTATCGGTGTGATAGTGTAGGGTCATATCGAGCTAGGTTACCTTGGGCTGAGTGAAGAAAAGTGAAGCCTATCAGGGACACTTTGGTCATCGGAGAGAAATTTTAAAACACTACTCGAAGCGCTATTGGTCTTGTCGATAAAGTAGAATGAGAACTCACTCGGTGAGACAAATGATGTCGGGGAAAGTTCAGAAGGTCTTACTGACCCCTCGAGTTACATCAACGAAAACTAAGCTTATGAAGATAAAGGATGTCGGGAAGATGATGCACGTTGTCTTGCCAAAAAAGAGGCGTATCAGAGAGACATGTCATCGCGGGGAGATCTAGGAAACATCACAACAAATTTTATTTTGTCGGCAGAACAAATTGCTTGGTCTCGGCGACATAAATAAGTAAAGCAAGCATCTCGGTGAGATGAAATACTCTTAGAGTAAGGTAAAGAACTATTGGACCGATTCATTAAGTCTGAGCGATAGTTGTTTCAATGAAAATTGTGGCAATATAAAGAGAAAAAGGAAAGAAACTATCGGGGAGACTTGTGAAGTCGGGGAAACTGCAAGACATCTTAGCGGATGGGTGAACGTTGAGCAGGCGGATCGGCTAGAGATTTGAAATGTCTTGCCGATATGAGCCCTGATGTGATAGCGATAATTTCAAAAAAACTTGCAGCATTCATGTCTCAATAAAACATTAATGGTGCCACAAAGCATAGGAGATTTTGCATATCAGGGTATGATCAATTGAAATCATTGCCTCACAGAATTGAAAGTGAAAAAGAGAAAGGGAGCCAACAAAGCAATTAAGGCATTCACTTGGCTTGAGTCTTCAAGAAGGTTACAATAAGTTTCTCCTCCTTTCAGAATTTGTAAAAATTTGAATTATGGAAGGCACTGGTTTAGGAAAACTAAAGGGAAGAAAACCCGGGGAGGGTAGCCAATCAAAAGAAAAAAAGAAAAAGACTGAATTGCAACCAGAAGGTATTGAAAGGAAGCTGAATCAGGACCTCATAGACCAGTTACTTGGTTTTGGACCTAGAGCTAGGCGTTCTACACAACTCAAAGTGGAGGTTGACAAATTGGAAGACAAATGAAAATTTATAGGGGATGTTTGGACTCTGATTAGGGGCTATGAGTTATTCATTTTCCACTATCACAGGAGAAATCGCTTTGAGCCGGTGTGCAATCCATGGAGGCTTAATTTAGGGAAATTGGTGTGCCATAACATTTTTGTTGATGTTGAACTGGTGAAGATGGTAGCTGGACACTATGACCCAAAAAGCAAGGCTATATGTGATTCGTCAAGGAACCCACTGATACATGTATCTGAGAACGTAATTGCTGAGGTTTTTGGGACAGAAGGAATATGCAGCGAGAAAGTGGTAAGTGAGGAGCTCGATAGTGAGTTTACAAGGATGGACACCGTTTATAAAGGGTGGAGGTTACCTCTGCACAGAATTAGGTGTCATGGCAAGCCTATTCCAATGGAAGATAGTGAGGGTCCACCCTTTCATGTCGATCTCTTTGAAACTTAAGCAGTCATTCGGGACTTAGAAATTCAGTATGAGGATGTACAAATGAGACTATTCATGATGTCATTGATAGAGGATGCTAGGGATTGGTTCAATAGTCCACCAACAACATCCATTTATTCCATTCAAGTATTTCATGACCAGTTTCTTCAACAATATGGAAATCAATGTGCGTCAGATTTTGCATTACATGAGTTAGTGACAATTCAAAAACATCAGAATGAGTCAACCTTTGATTTTAACCAAAGGTTTGTTAAATTACACAATAAAATACCTCAGGCTTTCAAGTTGGCTAACCCTGCTACCTTGAGTATCTATTTGAAAGCCTTTGACCCCAAGATAGGATATGAATTAAGAAATAGAGGTCCTAGGAATCTGGCTGAGGCCCAAAAGATAGCCTTAACTATTAATAATAATAGAAACGTTGCAGGGATGTTTTCTAAGAGGGAGAACCCTAGAGTTCCCCAATATGTTCCCCCAAATAGAAAAGAGAACACATATAGGAATGAGAGACTGAGGCTGCATGACATGCCTTATAATACCAATTGGAAGGATGGGAAGCCGCTAGGTGATAGGCCAAGGAATAAGGAAACACCGGATCCACTAAAAACAAAGGGAGCATATATGGTAGATAAGAGTCGATGATGTTCAGTCTGTTATCCACCACATTCCCCAAAACATTCTGTAACAACTCAGTCAATACTGAAGGAAGATACAATGAAGATGATGGTGGTGAAGACCAAAATGTCTACCTAACTTCCCACACTCTTGACCCTTTGGAGCCAGAGTATGCATCTTCAGAGGAGGAGGGATATGAATACAATGTTGATTACCAAAAATACAACATTCACATGGCAGAGCAACATGTTTTTTCTGACCATGAAGCAAGTGATAATGAGAAAAATCCCCTTGTTGCATCAAGTCAAACTAATAGATGCAATATAAGAAGACCAAGTGAGGAGGAGATTAAAAGATTGACAATTGCAACAGTAGAAGAAGCCAAAAGCAAATATCGTTTGAGAAATAGAACAGTGAATAAAGATGAGGGTGTCCCAAGGGGGATATTTATAAAAAATAAAAAGGCATTGAGTGAGACATCAAAAGGGACTGATGATAAACAACCAAATAAAAGGGAACAGAAAGAACCCCCTAAGGAAGAAAGTGAGAAACCTCCCATTGAAAAGAAAAAGCCAGATCAAACATCAAAAGGGGAAAAGGAAGAAAACAAAGGAGAATACATTGAACTTAAAAGGGCAATCAGAGCTAAAGGTACATCCTTTGATTTCATACAAGCTCTATCTCAATTGAAAATGTCTATGCCATTAATTGAAATGATGAAAATCAAAGAATATAGGGAAAGTACCATACAACTAATTTCTAATGGAAATAAAAATATAAGCCCTGGGAACAAAGAGGTCTCAGAGATAAATAATAAAAGGAAGGAGGTAAAAATCCCAAAAGCCTGCCTAATGAACACACCACAAATTGACCCATTTTTCACCAGTTTACTCATAAGTGGAAAACTAGAAAGAAATTGCATGATAGACTCGGGTGCTTCTATGAATATCATGCCGGTAGGGGTAATGAAGCAACTTGGTTTATGGATAGATGTGGAGGGAGGTAAATGCTATGCCATAGATAGCAGGCCTGTCCCAGTTGTGGGAATCATGAAAAATGTGGAAGTCAGGTTGGCAACTTACCCACAAGCCTCTTACACTATTGACATAACTGTAATTGATACACCACCCCAGTTTGGGATGCTTCTATCAAGACAGTGGATTGCTATAGTAGGAGGCAATGTACAATTTCACTTGTCATATGCCACCATACCAGTTAATGGAGAAGAGGTAAAATTGTATAGAGAACCAAGAGTAAATCAAATTGTTGAATATGATCCTCAAGAGCCACTAAATTGTTTCTATGATGTTGATCTAGGAAGTTTTAGAGTGGAACTATCTCAACTTGAGTTGGAAAGCAAAGATCCAATTGATCAAAATATTTTTGAAAATCAACAAGGAATATGGAAAATGTATTTCAATGGAGCTTGCAGCCAAGAGGGTAATGGAGATGGTATAGTTTTTATATCTCCTGATGGTTCAACTTATAAATATTCATTTCTGTTAGCATTTGAATGTACAAACAATGTAGCGGAATATGAAGCTTTGCTGACTGGTCTGAATTTAGTTGTTAAACACAAGATCAAAATCTTAATAGTTTTTGGGGATTCAGAACTAGTTGTATCTCAGATCAGATCAAAATATGTAGCAAAAAATAAAAGATTGAAACAATACAGAAATGCAATATGGGATACAATTGAACTATTTGATGCTTTTTCCATTGATTGGGTGGACAGATCAAAGAACATAATGGCAGATTTCTTGGCAAATGCAGCATTAAAACAAGATATCACATTAGAAAGAGTTTCCTAAGTGGAATTCAAAACAAGACTTGCAGTACCTGACAATGTATATAGTTGGAAGGTTTTCAATGATGACACTGACCTTTTGAAATTCCTTCAGTGTATAGACCAGTATGAGGCTCAATAAATAGATTTCAATGCCTTTGTGGAAGAAATAAATGGGGAAGAGACAGTGTTTGGAAAGAAGGTCTTGCAACTCAAAACTAATAAACTTCCCAAGAGGTTGGTAGCTTTGGAAAGAGTATACGATGGAAGTGATCGATCCCTTATGAAACAAACACTAGTCAAAAGGGAAGATATTCAAGAAGTAAACTTGGGGACCGAACTATCACCAAGGAAGGTATATATTGGAAAAAAGATAAGCCCTACTATCTAAAGAATGCTGATTTCATTGTTAAGAAAATATAAGAATGTGTTCGCATGGTCTTATGAAGACCTCAAGGCATATAGGGAGGATTTATTTCAGCATGAAATTCCATTGAAAGCAAATACGAGGCCATTTAGATAGAAACAAAGGCCCATTAACCCCACTTTGGAACCAAAAATGCACGAAGAATTGACCAAGCTTAGAGATGGAGGTATTATCAAACCTGTAAGGCACTCAACATGGGTATCAAACCTTGTTTCTGATAGAAAGAAAAATGGATATATAAGATTGTGTGTAGATTTTAGAAATTTGAATGTAGCATCTCTTAAAGATTACTACCCACTACCTAACATGGAAGCCATATTGCATAAAGTAACTAGATGTGAGTTACTATCTATGATGGAGGGGTTTTCTGGTTATAACCAGGTTAAGGTCAAGGAATGTGAGCAATATAAAACAACTTTCACAACCCCATGGGGAACATATGCATATGCAATAATGCCTTTTGGTCTCACCAATGCAGGAGAAACCTTTCAAAGGGCTATAGACTTAGCATTTGCTAATATGATCAATTCTATAATGGTGGTGTATCAAGATGACCTCATGACTTACTCAAAAAAGGCTGAAGATCATATAGGGCACCTTGAAAAAATATTCATTAAAGCTTTGGAATATGGAATTAGTTTGAACCCTAACAAATGTCATTTTTCTGTTACAAAGGGGAGGCTCTTAGGACATATTGTATCAAAAGAGGGAGTTAGGATAGATCCTGAGAGAGTTGAGGCTATAGATAAAGTTCCTATCCCTAAAAATGTGAAAGCCATGCAGTCATTCTTTAGACAAATTAATTTTGTTAGGAGATTTGTATCTAACTTTGCTGAGATTGTCAAACCCATATCAAAAATGTTAAAGAAAGGGCAAAAGATTGAATGGACCCCAGAAGCATTAGAAGCCTTTGTATCCATTAAAAGAGCCATTAAAGAAGCCCCTGTCCTCAAATCTCCTGATTTCACAAAACCTTTTCAGATATTTTCATTTGCCTCTATGCATACAATAGTTTCTATCATGTTATGGAAAAATGAGGATGGTCATGAGAAACCTGTATCTTTCTTTAGTAAATCATTACAGGGATCAGAATTGAAGTATGACATAATGGAAAAACAATCCTTTGCACTGGTAAACTCCGCAAAAGCTTTCAGGCCGTATCTTGTTGGATCCAAAGTAATTGCATATGTCCCTCACGCAAAAAGTCAAAGACATCTTGATATAATCAGAAGTGACAGGGAAAAGGTGCAAATGGATTAACAAAATTCAAGAATTTGATATGGAGATACAGATTACTAAATTGGTAAGAGGCCAAGGATTGGCTAAATTGATGGTAGAAACAAACATTGAGGCAAATCAAATCTGCAATGTACAAGGAGAAGGAAATGCAGTTGCGAGTATTGAACATACACCCTGGTACACAGACATTATGCATTACCTTAGGAATACAAAATTTCCAAAAGGACTCAATGATAACTAGAAAAGAACTTTAAAACTTTAGGCTTCTAAATATGTATTTATAGAAGGAGATTTATTCTGGGAAAACAGAGATGGAATGTTGCTGTTATGTTTGGATGAATCACAAGCTTATCATGTTCTAAAAGAAATGCAAGAAGGAGTCTGTGGAGGACATTATTCAACAAAGACAACTGCACATAAAATCCTCAGGGCAGATTATTAATGGCCAAAAAATTTCAATGATTGATTTTTCATATGTTAGGAAGTGTAAGGCATTCCAAAATTTCTTAGGGAAAATGAAGTATGAGGGAGCTCTACCACTCAAACCTATGTAGGTTGAAGCTCCTTTTCACCAATGGGGGATTGATTTCATTGGGGAAATACAAGAGAAATCGAGTGGAGGACATAGGTGGATACTAGTGGCCATTGATTACTTCACCAAACGGGTGGAGGCAATCTCAACCAAGCAAGCAACAAGTAAAGTTGTTATCAAATTTCTAATAGATAACATTATTACTAGGTTCGATACACCATTTTGGGTGATTACACATAATGACATGTGTTTCAAGTCTGATGAATTCAAGGAATTTTGTAAGACATACAGTATCAATGTTTCTTATTCTGCCCCATATCATCCACAAGCTAATGGTCAGGCAGAATCTAGCAACAACAGTCTTTTAAAAATCATAAAAAGGATGCTCGGTAAGAACAAAAAATCTTGGGATTCAAAGTTAAGGTTGGCTATATGGGCAGATAGAATTACCATCAAAAAGGAAATTAGGAAATCCCCATATGAATTAGTCTATGGAACGCAAGCTAGGATGCCGCTGCAAAATTTATTGCCAGTGTACAAATTTATCCTTCAAGAGGATATAGATGTTCCTGAACCAATGGATGAGAGAATGGAGAAACTTCTAGAACTTAATGAAATAAGGAGAATAGCTCAAAACTAGAACATGAAACTGCAAGCACAAATGAAATATTTGTTTGACAAAAAAGCAAAAAGTTGAAAATTTGAAAAGGATGATCTAGTGTTGATGTGGAATGCTAGATGCCAAGAGAAGGGAAAACATGGGAAATTTGAGGCACTGTGGTTAGGACCTTTTGTTATTATTGGCAAGCGAGGAGAGGATTCATATTATTTACAAAATATGAGTGGTGAAGAGCAGGAGTTGCCTGCACATGGGCAATTTCTAAAGAACTTTTTTTCTTAAAAATCACAAAGGATCAAAGGTTGCCAGTGCATTGACAACTTTTGAAGAAAAACTTCTCATAAAAACTCTCCATGCATAGTAGTATAGGAAGTAAAGGATACAGGAAATTACTAGTACATGGACAATCCTGGAAATCCTTATTTGATATTTTTCCATGTACAATAGTTTAGGATCATTTTTTCCATCTCCACTTGCTCTCATCCATAATGTTTGGTCTACTCTCCTAGAGATCTGGATCCTTGCAATGATCTTACAATCATTCATCCCTAGATGGAGCCACTATTGGAACTATGAAATTTTGGCCATTTTATTCACCCTTCATGATTATTAGCCTCCCCAAAAGTTCATAATACAGACACAAATATTCTCACATAGCATCTTTTTTACAAAATCCAGTTTAAATTTTGTCAAAAACCCCATAAATTTCATCTAGCATTGAAATATTGACATATGAAAATATCAGCATAAGTTGATGTAGGTCTCATCAATGATAATATACATATCTTCAAAATATCGGCGAGACATCAGATGGTTCATACCGATAAAGTTATACACTAGGAGAATGCGGGTTTGTATTACTTATCGGCAAGACAAAAGGTATCGGCGTGACGGTGTAGGGTCATATCAAGCTAAGTTACCTTGGGCCGAGTGAAGAAAAGTGATGCCTATCGGGGACACTTTGGTCATCAAAGAGAAATTTTAAAACACTGCCTGAAGCGCTATTGGTCTTGCCGATAAAGCAGAATGAGAACTCACTCGGTGAGACAAATGATGTCAAAGAAAGTTCAGAAGGTCTTATCGACCCCTCGGGTTACACCGACAAAAACTAAGCTTACGAAGATAAAGGATGTTGGGAAGATGATGCGCGTTGTCTTGCCAAAAAAGAGGCGTATCAGAGAGACATTTCATCGCGGGGAGATCTAGGAAACATCATAACGAATTTTATTTTTTCGGTGGAACAAATTGCTTGGTCTCGATGACATAAATAAGTAAAGCAAGTGTCTGGGTGAGCCGAAATACTCTCAAAGTAAGGTAAAGAACAGTTGGCCTGATTCATTAAGTCTAAGCGATATTTGTTTTGATGAAAATTGTGGCGATATAAAGAGCAAAAGGAAAGAAACTATTAGGGAGACTTGTGTAGTCGGGGAAACTGCACGACATCATAGCGGATGGGTGAACGTTGAGTAGGCAGATCGACTAGAGATTTGAAATGTCTTGCCGATATGAGCCCTGATGTGAGAGCGATAATTTTGAAAAAACTTGCAGCATTCATGTCTCAGTAAAACATTAATGGCGCCATGAAGCGTAGGAGATTTTTTTGCATATCAGGGTATGATCAATTGAAATCATTGGCTCATGAAATTCAAAGCGAAAAAGGGCAAGGGAGCCAACAGAGCAATTAAGGAATTCACCTAGCTTGAGTCTACAAGAAAGTTATAGTAAGTTTCTCCTCCTTTCAAAATTCATAAAAAATTGAATTATGGAAGGCATTGGTTCAGGAAAACTAAGGGGAAGAAAACCCGGGGAGGTTAGCCAATCAAAAGAAAAAAGGAAAAAGATTGAATTGCAACCAAAAGGTACTAAAAGGAAGCTGAATCAGGACCTCATAGACTAGTTACCTAATTCTGGACCTAGAGCTAGGCGTTCTGCACAACTCAAAGAGGAGATTGACAAATTGGACGACAAATGCAAATTTATAGGGGATGTTTGGACTCCGATTAGGGGCTATGATTTATTCATTTTCCACTATCACAGGAGAAATCGCTTTGAGACGGTGTGCAATCCATGGAGGCTTAATTTAGGGAAATTGGTGTGCCCTAACATTTTTTTTGATGTTGAACTGGTGAAGATGGTAGCTGGACACTATGACCCGAAAAGCAAGGCTATATGTGATTCGTCAGGGAACCCGTTGATACATGTATTTGAGAATGCAATTGCTGAGGTTTTCGAGATGGAAGGAATATGCAGCGAGAAAGTGGTAAGTGAGGAGATTGATAGTGAGTTCAAAAGGATGGACACCATTTATAAAGGGTGGAGGTTACCTCTGCGCAGAATTAGGTGTCATGGCAAGCCTATTCCAATGGAAGACAGTGAGGGTCCACCCTTTCATGTTGATCTCTTCGAAACTTACCTCAAATACACTTACTACTTGGTGGGATAGGTATTGGGGATGGAGGTACCTGAGCATATGGCGATTGTGCCCATGGTAATTGTCACAGACACTCAGTATCAAAACTCTAGATCATTTGACTATGTTGCACATGTTTTTAAGGAGCTGGATGCAGGTTTGATGGCAATAAAGAGTGGTGCTTCTGTTCTCCATCTCAGAAAATTACTCACTACTGATGCATTTAGTGTTGTACTTTGGACATGAGTTTGGTTTATGGCCCCAGGAGCTGAGGATTTCACAATCCGACAAGGAAGGTAGGCCATTGCTTGTTCAATTATGGACTGTTGTTTGGGACAACATGTTTGCCAGTTCAAATTTACTGCATTTTGAGAAATTCTTTGTGAAACCCTTGTATAGATTTTTCAACCATCCTTGTTATTTTTCTTTATCTGAAGAAGTGAAAAGATTTCTTAGGCCTAGAGATTACAATGGACCAATTAACCACAACTAGGGGGATTGGTATTTCTTAGAAAATGCTACAATGATTAGGGTTTATGGCTTTAAGGACACACCTTTCATTCTACCCAAAACTGTCCCGGATAGGATTGCATACCTAGAAATTGTTAGGCAAATGGATTACTCTAGTGTTATGAACCTAAGTTCATATGGGAAACAGGCCTTTATGCCCAGCATGTTGTGTTTTAGTGATTTCACTATATTAGCCCAAGGAAGGTTATGATTTGATTCTGGATAGATTGCTGCACTATAACATGAGAAGAGCACCAGTGAGAAAAAACTTTGATCCAGAAGGGTATATCCACTTTGCTAGACAAAAGATAAAATTCGGAGGGTACCATCATGTGCCCTATAAATCTGATGACATAATCAAAAACCTGGAGGCAAAGAAAGCTGAAATTGTGATTGAAAAACATAATCAGGAGTTGATGGATGCTGAATTGTTATCCTCTATTAAGGGGATATCAGAAGAAGACAGGCCACAAGGCTCATCTAGGAAAGTTTCAAGAATGAAGACTCAAGACTATACCTATGTTTCCAGATAAACTGATGTTGAGAACCATGGATGTAGATACAAGGCATGAAGACTATAGGTCTTTCATATCTGATGATGAATTTATAAAGACCTCGGAGTTTAAGACATTTTTATATAAGCAAAAAGGAAAAGAGATAAGGGGACAGGTTGACAATGTTACTCCAGGAAATGAGGATCAACTATTGAAAAGCTTAAAAGATGAAGTAGACAAAGAGAGGATTAACATGATCCCTGAAAAGGGAAGGGAGCTGCTAGAAAAGGCAGGTGTTATGATTTTTTTAGGTTTGGATATGAACTCTGCATTAGTTTTTGATAGTTTCTTAAAAGATAGCAATGCCACCCACAAGCTAAGTATAGAAAAGGTGACAAAGGTATACACAGGATCAAGAGACAACCTTGATGATGAGATATTAATCATTTGGGCCTTGTATCCTCCTCACAAAAAAATAATTGTTATTGATACTGAAAAGGAATTTGGACATGTCATGACCCTGAAGGCTGGGGAGGTTGATCCTGTAGAAATTGTTAATATTGGGATAAATATAGCCAAGTTAAATAAAGCTCAAAGCCAAGCATTGATAAGGGAAAGGGAGATGTATAAAATTGGTAATGAGAGGATGTTGAGAGAAAATGAACACTTGAAAGACTTGGTAGGTGCTATAACAAAACCAACAAGGATGCTCACCCAAGGAGAGAGTTCACAAAAAAAAGGACCATTGGGAAGGATCAACTACATATTCTCAAGGAAAAGCAGATGCACTTGCTGCAATAATCAAAAGAAGGCAGGTTGTTCTAACCACTTGATTAAATAGGCTCTGGGGAAAACATTCACAATTTGTGGATGCAATAAAGGAACACAGGAGAGTGGACAACAAAATTTAGGAAAAGATTGAGGAATTGGAACAAAAGGACACTCCTAGTCATGAAGAGATTGAAAATGCCAATTGTATCATGGACAGACACAGGGATTTCTTTGAGGAGTTGCAAGGAGATATGCAGGGATTGATAGAGGCTGCCAAAGATAGATTGAGCAAGTTATGCGATGATGAATGGAAAATGAAAGAAGCAACTACATGGAAAAGTGAGTGTGAAACAATACTCCAAGAGATGTTGAAAGAAACCACTATGGAGGATGTGACATTGGATGAAGCATGCGAGCATAATGAGCAAATGATAATGATGGAGATTGTGGTCCACAATGCGTTGGGGGATGCTGACACTCATGAGCACCAGGATTATACGGAGCATTTGTCTACAGTCCATTTTGGCTTAACAAAAGTTAGTTAAATGGAGAATTTGTTAAAACTTTTTATGCTTTAAACTTTTTGAAAAGGCACATCCTTTTGCAAACTGATGTATAAATATCCATTATTGGATAAATTAAGAGGGGAGATTTTAGAATAGGATAGACTGCTATAAGCAAAATATTTTCAGAATGATGGCATTCAGGTAGACTATGATGCATGTATAAATTTTGAAGGATCAAATGAAAGAAATTTGATATTGTGGTGGTATTTTGGTATCAATTATTTGTTAAAGTTAACTGAAATATTATCAAGTTGTCTCCAAGGTTGATATTTCTTTGTTATTTAAATTGACATATCAAGCATATTCTTAGTTTATCAGTACATATTTTTTGTATTTGTGTCATGTGATTGGTTGGTTCTTTCAAGTAAAGAGTAATTCCTTCAAGTCATTCACAGTAATCTAGAATTATCATTTAGATCATTAAGAAGAGTTTGATAGTTACATTCCTGCAAGTTTATACAAGTTATAGACTAAATATCATATGCCAAATAATTAGAATCCCTGCCAAATAGAGGTCATTTATCTAAAACTTTCATTTTGACTCCATTTTTACCCAATAAGGCACTAGTCTCCCTTACTTTCATTACATTAGTTTTATCCATTTCAATTTGACATCTCTTAATTAAACATATTAATTCATATACCTTGATATTGCATATACAATTTCTACCAAATTAGGATCATATATTTCCACTATTAGATTGCCATTCGTGGATAGTTAGATCAAGTAGGAAACATAAATTCAAAATCTATGTTGCTCATATAGGTGCACCCGCCTAGGTTTAGCAGAGCCTTAAGAGTAGAGGGTTCAACCATATTGGTTGGTCTTGTCAGTTGACCAAAAATGTAGTGAGAGTGTGGCAACCTCTCGTGGTACATTCAACCAGCGTTTTTGATAGCCAACACTATACTAATTCTTTCCAATGCTATATTGATTTGTATGAAGTAAGTTTTCTCAAAGATGTGTTATGAAAAGCTAGAGGATGATGTTGTATTTATAGGATTTCCAAGGCATATTGTGATGTGGTAGGATTCAATAGTCAAGGTTATGATCCAGAGAGATCAACAGTAGAGGAAGATGAATTTGGAGAGAATCATGGAGGTTGTCCCCTTTAAAAGAACACTTTGCCAAGTGTTGAAGAGCATCAAATAAAAGAAGAAGCCATGTGTCTCCAATCTTGTTAGGAGATTGTTGATAGAAATTCCTATTTAGAAAATATAAATATTTAAATTCATGTGACACATGTTGAGGTGGAAGATGAGGTTGAAGGAGATTAGAATAATATCTAGAAATGTGACAAAATTGAATTAAAAAATTAATTTTAATGAGAGGGACATAATCAAATAAAAAAAATTAGTTAGATTTGTTTATTTAATTAAATTTAGAAGAAAATGATTTTAGATAGCAAAAATTAATAAATGAACTATATAAATAAAATTTTCAATTTATTTATAAGTAAAGGAATCAAGATTTATTAACTAAATAACTAGTATTTAATTAATTGATTATCTTGACCAATTTTAGGTTTATACATTTTTCCCCTCTTTGAAGTGATGTGTTTACGCATTGCTTCAAATAAAAATATTGATATGCCCGAGACGCTTGATTTTTAGGTGATGACGGATATATGCCCCCTCGGGAGATAAATCAATGAATTTTTGAATTTTTCAGTTTTTTGGAAATTTTTGGAATTTTTCTGATGTGAGAATGATTTATCTCCTGAAAATGATAGTGAAATCTTCCCTAGTTGATTAGTTGATGAATTAAGCCCCTTTGAAAAATAAAATAAAAAAATGCCACTTAATTACCCACTTAATCACCCTATAAAAGGTAAAAAGGAGTGAAAAAGAATTCATTTGTGCATTTGCAAGTTTGAAAATTTGAGTGAGAGAAATTTTGAGCAATTTGAGTAAGATGTTGATCCCCATTCAGACACATTGATTTGAGTGCGTACGATGGCACAACTGCCTGGAAGTGTATGGACCTCCAGTACACAATTGTAGAAACTTCCTCATAAATTATGCACTTCATTTTTTTCACTTTCTTCCATGTTTGAAATTTGTTTTAGTGGTTTAGCATATAGAAGCCCCAATGTAGTGCATTGGGTTCCTATTCTAGCACATAGCGTGAATTAGCGATTATGAAAATTATTGTAGTGCATAGAGTTAATGATGTAGCACATGCAGATTTTAGTGCATCGGGTGCAACTTTTAGCACATAGATGCTAGGATTTAGCGCATAGGGTAGATTAGTGCATCAAGTAAATTTCTAGTGCATAGAGGAATCTAGCACATAGGGACCCTGAAATGGTGCTTCCAGTAGGTTTGATGGCGTATCCTGATTTATGGAACATAAGGACTATGTTTTGGTGCATCAGTGAAGTCTTCTAGTGCATCCATGTTTTTGATGGATAGAGAGATTGTTTTAGCACATCTAGGTTAGATTGATGTTTTTAGATTAGACTCGCTGATTTTGATGATTTTCCATAACATCAACCTTTGATTTGATGTTGTTTAATGATGTTGATAGATTAGACAATGATTGATCTCATGATAAGTGAGATTCAATGATAGAATGATGATGATTGACCTCATGATAGCTGAGGATCAATGATTGATTGATGATGATTGACCTCATGATAGGTGAGGATCGATGTTAGATTAATTGATTGATAGGCTGATTGATTGATGATTGACCTCATGATAGGTCAGGATCAATGATAAATTCTCATGATATGCAATCAAAGTTTCATAAGAGCTAGTTAGATTGATAGGTTGACTAATGATTGATTGATTGATTATTGATTTGTGTTATGTTATAATGATAGGAGCCTTCGTCGACCTTGATGTCATGGGAGTGATTCCCGAGGACCTGGGATTTGATACCGTGTTTAGATTAGGATAATCGACATTTGATTGAATAGTGTGGGTTGAGTTCATTGTTAGATATGCCCTGGATCAGGATTAATCAGGGACTCTTGATAGCTTTGGTAGAGAGGTGGCATAGCGACCACAACACTTTTCATTTACCCACTAGTGAGATGACAGTCACACTAGAGGACATCTACCGGATTCTACGGATTCCAATTGTCGGAGATTTGGTTGTTTATGATGTCACTGAGTAGGGAGGGACCAATGCTTTGTGTAGAGTATTCAAGGATGACTAGATTTGTGGTTATGAGATCTCATGGTGGGATATGGTTGATTATTATGCGACATTGTCATGTGTACTTGCTAGATTCATTGGAGGGGTCTTGTATCCTGAACATAGGTTGAAGGGACTGTCAGTTGGTTGGGGAAAGATGCTAAAGAGCTTGATCCTACATCAGACTCGATATGCATGGGGATATTTTATGTTAGCCCATTTATACCATGATCTTCACCGGGTTGTGTACCTAAGAGCCTCCACTTTGTTAGTTAGAGTCACATTATTACAGATATGGGCGTGAGAGCATATAATTGTCACAAGACCAGTCACAGAGAGATAGAAGCCATCCGGTAGACCCTATGTTCATGGTTACATAGGTCTAGCTATCCAGCATAAGCTAGGAAAACTAGAGTATTGGAGGAGAGTTTTGGATGACTTATATTCTATGATATGGAGGCCTTATCTTGATTGCAAGAAATGGCCAGAGGATGATACAAAGATGTTGTATGTCTGTATAGCGAGATATCTAATCGGTAGGAGACCATTTATCATTGAGAGATTTCTTCTAGGCAGACTACATCGACAGTACAATAGGGTATAGGGAATGCCCAAGGAGTTGCTCACTATGCACGGTGACGACAGGATATACTAGAGTGGGGTCTAGTTTTTTCATATGAGGCCACCTTCCAGGAGTACTATGGATTGCATCCAATGATTTTGGAGTATCACTCAGAGATTATAGGGGCTGCCTACTCTAAGGATTGTGTGTAGTATTTATTTACTCATCCATTTCCTTGGTTATCGAGTCTAGACAAGCCCATGCCCCTATTAGATGATGACGATAGGGCACCACGATGTGCACCTAGGCAGAGGAGAGGCAAAGGAGATGAGGAGGAGGGGGTGGAGAGCAATGATGGGGGAGATGATGATGATGGTGGAGATGACAGTGAAGATGATGCTGGTGGCAGAGGGGATGGTAGAGGTGTAGCATTTGATGTCAAGGACTCCATGTTACCTCGACAGGGGAGATCATTGGTGGCTGTAGCACAATCATGTGTGCAGATTGGGGTGCCCTCGTAGTAGCAAAAAACATAAATAGCTACCTTACAGGTGCAGGTTTAGACCCTGTAGGGTCAGTTGGCCTAGGTTTAAGCCTTACTAGTATAGGCACAGGTAGCCACATTGATAGTTAAGAGAGATACAATCAGAGAATAGGGCGAGAAGGTAGTGGCCTTGGCCGAAAGATTACAGACTGGAAAAGGGGAATACCATTGGTGATATGATGAGGGAGGTCACTCGGGTCACCAGATTGGCAAAGTACTATCAGATCTGATATCATGTTGTTGTGCCTATAGAGAAAAGAGTTTTTTATGCTCAGAGTAGATGAGCATGTAACCAATCTCAGACCACCAGTGTGGGTGTGACAAGCCACCACATAGAGATCCAGGTCCAGACCCAAGTACAGGTGTAGTAGGTGCAGATACCCCAGGTGTCGTAGGAGGCCTAGCAAGACCAACAAGGTCTAGAGGGAGCACCTCATAGCTTTATGATTATACTTGATGCACTCTGAGACATTTGATGTACATACACTAATTTTAGTTGAGTTATTGTGATATTGCCACCTTTTGGATGTTGTATCTCTTCATATTTTGAAATCATTTGTACACTTGACATTATGATTATGATATTTATATGATATGCAATGATGATGGTTGATCTATATGTGTCTAGATGCATTTATGATGGATGTCTATGATGAATGCATTTAATTTCTATTTAATATGTTATGTGATGGTGTATATGCTTACATGATAAATGATGTATGGATGCGATGATGATTATATATCTTAATGCATATGGATGATTCTAAATCTTATTATGGATGATGTTTTATTAATGCAATATGATATGATAATGCTTTTCGATGATGATATGTTAATTCTTTATGGATGATGATTTATGATATGGGATTGATGCAAATGAAATACGATGCAATTTCTTATTATTTTTGTATTTTCTTGATGCAACTATATGGTGAAATGGAATGGAAATGATATATGCAAAATGATCAGGTAAGGTTGTTTGTTATGCAAATATGTATGAGATGAATTTGATTATCTAAAATGTGATGTAATGCACTTCTTTTTATGTTTTCTAATGCAAATATTATGATGCAATGAATGGATGGATGAATGATGTTTTTAATGCATTCTAGTGTATATATGATATGCAAAATGATTATGCAACTATATGGAAATGATGTGTTTTTGGTAATGTCAAGTGTACTCAATCCATTTAATGATATTGATAACATCATTTTTGAAAATTGTTCGTGCCTTGGAAAATCCAAAAATACAAATGCAAACACTATTATGGATGCAATATAATCTATCATGCAGGTCTAAAATGCAAGGTTGTCATTTTGCTTAGTCGATTTCGTCATGCTTTTTTATCATCATTGAGCCTTTATTATGTTGAAAGTTAGTACAAACATCGATGGTATAGTTAGACCATGATGACTTGAGTACAACTTCTGTACAACTTCTGTTGATTTTTGATAGTGCAAGATAACACAAGCATCTAGGTATAATCGGACCAAGATGACCTGAGCATTACCTGCATAAACAGATAAGAGTTTATCATTTTCCCATGCAAATTTGGAATGTCATCCATGATACTTTGTAGAGCATATCCCACAATAATTTTCATAGTAGTAATGACTAACTCACAGACAACAGACAAAGAAAAATATCATTCTCCTTCCTAGCTCCTCTAGTTCGGGACATCATCGAGGTACTCCAGAGAAATGATAACAACAATCAAGATACAAAAATGGCACATACGTGCTAAAGTGATCAACCCATGATTTAGAAGATGGTCATCTAGTGAGATTTATTTGGTTTATGTTGATGTTGATTTGGATGCTCAATTGTTTGATTGATTATGATTTGATATTTAGTTTGATGTTTAGCATGATTGTTGTTTTTGCCAGGTTTCCCTATTTTTACTTGTCTGTTGTTTTAAGCTCAAAATAGGTTGCCCCCAGTGAGTTTGGGATTTTTCCCCCAGTGAGAAACAAACCAATTATTACAGATATGCATATTGATAACCAAGCCAAGGTGGGACACGAATGCAGCAGCTGGAAATGTTCATGAAGCTCATTTTATGATACGCATGTATGCATAATGATGGTAAAAGAGGATGGTCAACACACGTTCCAACAAATGTAGAAGCTGACTCATCACAAATAGCGCCTGTTTTCCTATTTTTCACTACTTGTTTCTATTGCACATTTTTAGATTTTGTGATTTTTTGTTGTTACCAAGAAGCCTGTTTGCCAATTTTTCATGAAGGCAATGATTTTTATTTTTTCCATTTTTTTTTATTTTTCTCTTTTTTCATTTTTTTTTGTATTTCTTCAGGACTTTTTCTTTTTTTTTTTGTATTTTTTCAAGATTTTATACCAAGCAATGGCTGACTTATGTGTAGAACTTGTTGAGATGGAAGTTATTCATAGATTCCTCAAATAGATCCCCTTCAGGCGTGGATAGTTGATATGCTCCTAATCTCAAGATTAATACAATGATAAAGGGACCTAGCCAATTTGGTTCAAACTTTCCCTTCTTTTCTCGGTCTTGTTGATTGTGTGGATTTTCCTACAGTAAACCAAATCACCCACATGAAATGTTCTTGGTTTGACCTTGTGATTATAACCTCTTGACATTCTCTACTAATATTCTTTCAGGTGATCCACAACAAGTTGACGACGTTCATCCAATGGTTCCAAATCTTGTAACCTAGATACCCAGTATTCTTCATCTAAAATGATGCCTATCAATGACACACAGAGGGATGCTATCTCAACCTCAATAGAAAAAATTCTCTTTGATTCGTAGATGACAGCATATGGTGTGGCTCCTATCGGGGTGTGGATACTGGTGTGGTATGCCCACAAAGCAGGGTTCAGTTGAACATGTCAATCACATCCAACATCATTGACGGTTTTCTTTAGGATTTTCAAGATGGTATTTTTTGAGGCCTCTTCTTGACCATTCCCTTGAGGATAGTATGGTGTAGAAAATTGATGCTAGATATGAAACCTTTCACAAAGTTCTTGAGCGTCCTTATTATTGAAAGGTCTACCATTGGCGGTGACAATGGATTAAGGAATTCCATACCTACAGATGATTTAATTTAGAATGAAGGATGCAATCTACTTACCAATGATGGTAGTTAAAGGAACAACTTCAACCCACTTTGTGAAGTACTAGGTGGTCGTGATTATAAATTTGTGCCCATTAGAAGAAGATGGATGTATTTTCCCCACTAACAAAAGGGCCAGGTTGATGCAAATGGTTGGAGTTCTTGTGCGGGTGCATGTATGAGGTTACCATGGATCTGAAATTTCTTGCATCTCTTGAAAAACTAGAAAGACTCCTCCATACTCAGCCATCAATACCCCAAATATAGGAGTTTCTTTGTGAGGGTAAGACCACTTCAATGTGTTCCACAGATACCCTCGTGAACTTTGTGTAAGGTCATTTCAGACTCATCACATTCTAGACATCAAAGGAGAGTTCCATCAAGACCTCATCGGTAAAGTACATCCATGATAAGGGTGTGTCGGATGGCTTAACAGATGAAGTTTCATTTTTGGTTTTGTGATAGGTCGGGTGGAAGGGTGTTATCTCTTAGATAGGTGTAGATCTTTCCATAGATTGAGTTATCAGCATCAAGTAAATGGAAAATGACTTGGGACTCGGGATCATTATAGCCAAGGGTAAACACTCATTCCACCATAAACTCATAACGACTCCTTTTATCTGGAATTTGTAATAGAGAAGCAATAGTGGCCATAGTGTTAGTAGCTTTGTTGTTCATTCTAGGGATTTGATCAACTTTGATAGCAAAAAAATATTTCTTAAAGTCATCAATCATTCTTTTCTAAGGCATTAGTTTCTCATCCTTTGTTTGATATGGTCCATCATTGACTTGATTTATGACTAGTTGAGACTCTCCATAGACTTGCAACTCTGTGATTTTCCACCCTACAGCTACCTTGATGCCAATGATGAGTGCTTCATACTCCACCATGTTGTTGGTGAAGGGGAACATTAGTCTGTATGATTTTAGAATAGTATTCCCTTGAGGAGTGACAAATAAAATTCCTACTCCCGATCCATGTTGAGTATAGGATCCATCAAAGTATAATATCCATTGTTTGGTTGTTATGGTAAGGACATCAGCATCTGGAAACTCAAAGTGTAGAGGATAATCATCATGTAATGGTGCTTCAACTAGTTGATCTGAGATGGTTTGATCCTTGGTGGCCTTCGTATCGACATATTGGATGTCAAACTCACTCAGTATCATTACTGACTTTCCCAGTCTTCCTGTTAGATTTTCCTTGTTGAGCAAATATTTCAATGGATCAATTTTTTCTATCAACTTGATGGTATGAGTTAGCATATAACGCTGCAATTTTTTAGTAGAGAACACTACTTCTAGACAAGCCTTTTCAATGGATGTGTAATTAATTTCATATCCATTTAATGTTTTGCTGATATAATAGATTTCCCTTTCTTTTCCTGTTGAATCCTCTTGCGCTAGCAAAGCTCCCAATGATGTCTCAATTGTTGCTATGTATAGTGAGAGTGGCTTTCCTTCTATTGGTGGTACTAAGATAGGTAGAATCATTAGATATTGTTTCAATTGGTCAAAAGAAGCTTCACATTTCTCATCCCATCTAAAGGAAAAAAAATGTGTAGGAAGTGAGTGAAAGGATGAGTCTTGTCTTCCAATTGTGAGATGAATCTTCAAATAGACTGAAATATTCCTTGGAGTCATCTTAGCTGACTTATGTTCTTGGGAGGCGACATCTCCATGATTTCCTTAACTTTCACAGGATCCACCTCAATTCCTTTTTGTGAAACTATATATCTAAATTTTTTGCAAATGTCACCCCAAATACACATTTTTTTGGGTTCAGTCGTACATTGAATTTTTCCAATTTGGTGAATATTTTATCTAGGATCTCTAGGTTTCCTTCTCTAGTGTATTATTTTTCCAAAAAATCATCTACATAGTCTTCCATGAAGGTGTGCATCATATCATGGAAGATTGTCATCATGGCTCGTTGATAAGTAGCTCTTGCATTCTTCAATCTAGAGGGCATGACGTTCCAATAGAATGTACCCCATGGGCATGTGAAGCTTGTTTTATCTTGGTTCTCAGGTGTAATTTTGATTTGGTTATATCCTGAAAAGCCATCCATAAGTGAAAACATGGCATGTCCTACTGTTAGGTCCATGATGATGTCTATCTTGGGTAGAGGAAAATCATCCTTCAGACAAGCTTTATTGAAATCTCTAAAATATGTGCAAATCTGGATACTGTTGTCAGGATTTGAAATCGGTACAATGTTGGAGATCCACTTGGCATAATTAATAGGTCTGATGAACCCTACATCTAATAGCTTCTTCAATTCTACTTTCACTAAGAGGGCAATATGCAGATGCATTTTTCTTAACTTCTGCTTCACTGGATTTATCCCCAGTGGTAAGGATAAATGATGCATGATTAAATTTGGATCCATCCCTGGCATGTCTGCATAAGACCAAGCATAGTTGATTCTTTCACTCTTCAAAGAAATTAGTGAAACTTGTCTTTTCCTGTTCTGTCAAGGATGTTGCTAAATGTAGAGTCTTCATCGCTTTGTTCATCACAATGTTGATGGATTATATGGGCTCAATCAATACTTTTGATCTCTCTTGAAAATTTCCAGGAAGAGTGTCAAATCTCTCATCCTCTGGTGCCTCAGAGAGGTTTTCACTATTGGATGCGCTCTTTATTTTTATGTTTTCTTGATCTAACACTGCCATAGAATGGTTTTCACTATTAGATTGATTTCCTCTATTATTCGTTTTGCAGTTGAGAGATTTGACACTCCCCTGACTAGAAGCTTTGTTTTGAGATTCAGTGGTGGAACAAGTTTGAAGGTTTTCAACATAGAGAAAGTTGACAATGGCATCATAATTTAAAAACATAGGGATGTCGAGAGGCTCGATTTGGTCTCAGTCGATAAGTTTGAGATGTACTAGAGACCTAACGAATCGTCAAATTGGTTTAAGTCAAAGGAAGTGGGGGTCCTGATGGTGATGTCATCAAGTAATCCTATAGCAAGGTCAAGATCTATGATGTAACTCTCCCTAGAATGATCTATCTCGCTAGGAGTCTGATCATCTTTGCTTGAGCCATTGATAGGTTGTGATCCAAATTCAAGCGGTCTTAACCCCAAAAAATTTCCCTCATGTATCGATGCATACTTTTGTATCAAAACAATTCCCTTGTCATGTCAAGAATCTTTAGACAATGAATCCCACTCATATTCATTTGAGTCAGTTTCATAGCTATTACTAGCTTGCAGTTGGAGGATTTATTCAACAACCTTCTGGGTGACTTCTTCTTTTGTTTCCTCCTTATACCCCACTCATGTCTTGTCTTTTGGATTGGTTAAGATGGTTTGGATTGGTTCCATGATGCCTTCTTTTATCTTGTCCATAGGTCATTGTCCTTCGTATCCCATTTTCTCCAAGATTGAGAATCCTTTTCCATATTGTGTTGTTTTTACATTAGTTGTTGTTGCTTAAGATTTGGCTTCATCCTTGTAAAGCCGGTTTAAATTTATTTATCATTGGATTCCTTTACTTGAGTAATTTATTTTATGAATCTACCATCAAAGAGAGTGATAGGTTGTGATGACTATTGTGTTGAGGTTGATGGTTTACCATAGGACTTTGGGGAGGATAGTTGAAAGAGACATAGGGATTTCTCAATAGAATATTCACTGACTCCTTTATCTTTGACTTGGACCTTTTTCTCAAATTATTTGGACAGAGCATTGAATGGGCTTCATGATTGGTAGAGGTAGAAGAGGTAACTTCTTCTTTCTTATCAGGTTGTTTAGGCAAGGAACTTGGTTGGATTTCTTTATTTGAGGATGTGGCAAGTAGTTTTGACAAGGAATCCAATTGGCTTGAACTACTAGGGGTGATGGATCGGGAAGTAAGAGATTCTCTATTACGGGGCACAAAGACATCCTGGATTGACTTGATGGTATTGCAATATTGAGGGCTATTGGAATCAGCCTAAATGGCAATCTCTTTTCCATTGCAAGGAAATTTCAAACATTGATGGTAGATTGAGGGGACTGCCTGCATCTCATGGATCCAAGGATGGCCCAAGAGTATATTGTATGCCAATTCTTTGTCTAGAACTTGGCAGAATATGTCTTTTTGAATCGGCCCCACCTAAATTGGCAACACAATTAATCCCTATGAAGATCTTTCCTCGTCATCGTAGGCTTTGATCGTGATCTTTTTGCTAGAATCTATTGCATTCTCAGAGAATCCCAGTGCATAGATGAGCTTTAAAGTACATATATTTAGACTGGCTCCTCCACCTATTAAAACATGCTTGACTTGACTCTTATGTATTAAGACTTCAATGTGGAGTGCTACGTTATGAGGGTGAGTGATGGATGCACTATCATTGTTGGAGAAGGATAGGAAATGAGGTGCAATCAAATGCCCCATCATGGCTTGGAAGGTACAAACTTGCAAATCCATTGGTACGATTGTGTCCACTAGGGCCTTTTCCAAAATTTCCTTATGGGCAGGTGAAATCTTGAGGAATCCTAATATAGATATTTGCACTGGGATATTTTTAAGTTGATCAACAATGTTGTATTGATTTTACGGGGCAGTGATTTTTTTGGATGTGCTTCCTGTTAAAACATATTTGGATTGTTCCCTCATCGATCAAGTCTTCCATGATCAACATTTTTTTGGGGTCCCTCTATTTGTATGATATTCTCGTCGATCAAGTCTTGCACCTTGCCCTTTAATTACATACAATTATTTGTTTGATGGCCTTTGCACCCATGAAATTCATAGTAATGAGCATCATTCCACCATGATGATTTTAATTTTGGCTCAAAACCTTGGGTGTCAGGTAGGGTGATAAGATTTTTTGCAAGAATTTCTCTTAATGTGGACTCGAGTGATTGGTGCAAAGGTGTGAATTTCTTATGATTTGATAGTGTTTGATATGGTGATGGTTGAGATGGAGAATATTTTTGGTTATTGTTCCGATTTGTGCTTTGATTTTGATTGGTTTTGTTTAGGTTGGTGTTCTTTTGATGGAGGTTTTGGTTGATCTTAGGTGTGATTCTTAATAGATTAAAGACCGGTATGGTATTATGCATTTCAGCTGAAGCATCACTGTTACCAACATTCTTGTATCTTTGCCAAAACTCAGGTTTGTCATTGTTATTATAGTTATTGGAGGAGTTAGCTAAGTTGTTTTCATTGTAAATTTTCAAGACTCCTCTCTTGACCAAAGCTTCTTTGATTTTGATTCCATTTTCAATCAATTTCTCAAAGGTTGGTGGACATTGTAACTCAATCCTATAACTCACATCATCATTTAAATTGTCAATGAACACTTCCATCTCTTCCTTTTCTAGTATAGCACAAGCATACCTTGCAAATAATACTCTCTACCTTTGTAAGAATACAAGAAATGATTCTCCCTTTTTATATTTTACATTGCAAAGGTCCTTCATTGTAATCTCATGCTGAATATTACAAGAGTAATGGGTGATAAATTTGTTGACCAATTCTTCAAAGGACTTGATCCTTGTGGGTAATTTTGAAAACCATTGCATACATTGTCCTCCCAAACTTCATGGGGACAATCTCATCAAGTAAGTTTCCTCGTGTGCAAACTCTAGGCTCATGGTTTGAAATTCCCTTATATGATCTATAGGATATATTTTACCATTGTATTTATCATACTTAGAGAATTCACAATGTTTGGGAAATGGAATCATGTTCACACTTTGATCAAAATGATATGGACATATGTCTTGTATCGAGTATATTTTTGTGGTTCCCTTTTGCATATCGAGAAGTTGTTGTTCTAGATTTTTCATTTGATGAGTTAAGGCAGCCATTGGATCTACATTTGGGGGATTGGTTTCAGTATTTTTGGGGTCTCCTTTCAATGGATTTACATCAAAGTCATCTAGAAATTTCACACCTTGTTTAGCCAGCATCAAAAGGTATTTTTCTCCATCTCTTTCAAAAAACATTTTCTAAGAATTTGTGGAAATTTGGATCTTGTTGAGCTTGTTGGATGTCTTCCTCATTTATTTCCTCAGTTTCAGGATGTCTGAAATTTATGGAATGGATTTTCCTTAGCTTCAGCCATGGTGTTTTGAGTTTCAAGTTATTTTTCCTTGAGTTTTTTCCTTTGTGATCTTGTTTGAACGGGCATACAAGTGACAAAGATATACTAATCTTTGATCATTGTTTGGGGAGTGCCAAAAGGACAAATTAAAATTTGATTATGCAACGTTTGTTTCAGGGTGAAGGATGTTGAATCTTGATAAAGGATGATGAATCATGATAAAGGAGGATGAATCTTGATGGTGAAACCCAGCAACTAATAAGAGATAGGTGTGATGATCAGGCACTTTTAGATGTTTGATCAAAGCTTAGTAAATGATTTTCACTTGTAAATGCTAGTTTCAACAATTTTAAGCCTCTATGGCATATGAGGAATGATTATGTGCTGACAATGATCCTTAATCTTGGTTTAAACTAGTGAACAGGGGATAAGTTTGGCTCTCTAACATTTTTGAATTTACTAGATGCACCAAAATAGTGCACAAATGCGCTAAAACATAGATGCACTAAGGAATGGCATAGATGCACTAAAAGATGGTTGGTATGCACTGGAATAGTCAATGTATGCACTAAAATGTGGAAGGTATGCGTCAGAGCAATAAATGGATGTGCTAGAATATGGAAGGTATGCATTGCAGAATAACACAGATGAGCTAAAGTATTGGAGGTATGCGCTAGTGCAGAAAATGGATGCGTTAGAGTATGGCTAGTATGCGCCAGAATATCAAATGGATGCGCTAGAGAAAGAAGTATATACAGCAAAAAAGGGAATGGATGTGCTAGGCAAAGTAGTATATGCGCCAGAACAAGGAATGAATGCGTGAATCTGAAAAATGTCCTCTATTTTTGATACTTTGATTTCTTTTTCTTGCTTTCTGGCAAGGAATTTAATTGTTTTCTTGAATTTTCTTCTAACTTACTAGTTATACATTTATGTGTGTGATGTTTTTTTTGAAAGTTATTTTAAACGCACATGTAAGACACATCAAACAAGTACAATTCCTAAGGCTGTGTAGGAAAGTATTTATTGGATTCCCACTTGGATTTTACTCTAGCTATGCTTAATTTTAGTAGATGATTAGAAGCGTGAACACACTGGCTCCCCCTTACATCACACTCATTTCTCGGGTTAGCCAAGCTTCAGTTCTCATGAATCTCCCATGAAAAAAATTTCATCTCTATTAAAAGCCACAACAATATGGGGCGACTTGAGAGGTTAGACCTCTTGTACCAGCAAATAGAAAAGGGATTTGGCTTACTATAAAAAAGAGGTTCTATTATATGAATTTCATTCATGAGGGATCATCCATATGGCAAGAGACCATTGCTTCCCTTCTTGTTGGAACAATCCTAGTGATACTTGAACTTTCCTCAAGTACCCACACTTATATATTGGGTGGAAGTCACTTGAATTTAGCGTGTTCCCGGTTGGGTTGGGTTGTGTTGGTGTAATTAAATGTTTTTTAGCTTGTCCTAGGTCATAATTACACCTTATTTAAGTTTACTTAGGGACCACATAGGATTTTTTAAAGAATTTTCACCTTTGGTGGACTTATCATCTTATTACTTTATCACTTCCACCTTTCATGGACATATCATGTGATTAGGTTTCCACCTTTTGTGGTAGATCCACCTTTTGTGGTGGTTATCACATTATCACCTTCCCACTTTAGGTGGAGTGATAGCTTTTCATTGTTGTCTCATGTCATAAGATTACAAAACTTGTCATAATATTATGCACTCCTATGTTCTCACCTTGACTATATAACCAAGGGGTCTCTACTAAATTTGTACTAGAAATCATATCATATCATTGACATTGAATACAGTTTATTCTTGTCACATCATTTTATCTCTCCTTTGTGTTTTCCATTTGGTCCATAGATCTTGGCATCCATAGCCAATTCTAACATGGTATCAGAGCATGTTTGAATCTAACATGGTATTAGAGCGGGTTGGGTGCCATTGGAGAGTCTTTTTTCTGAAGAGAGGTACCAGATTTGGGGAGGTTCCATTGTTGGCTCTTTATTGTAGGTTTATATCAGAGCTTGCTGGTGCAAATCTAAGCTCACCATTGCGTCTGGAAGGTTTGAGAAAATTGATTTTTCCTTTTGTTTTGTCCAAATCAGACATATGAGGCCAAATCTATGAGGGTTTGAAGCTACATTGTGGTTGCCAGATCCAGAAGGTAGCTACATTTTTAGAGCATTTTGGGTCAAATATGACCCTGCCATCACATCTAGAAGGGCCAAAAACCCTAAGATCGACTATCCATTCGTCCATTTTAGAGCAAGTCATCTGGTGAGGCAAAAAAAAATTGCCCGAAGAGCCGTACGGCCCCAAGATCACCATTAATGTCGACGGTATGATTTTTGTAAAAAATTACTTCTTCCGTCGAAATTTTTTTATTAAAAAATCATTTTGAAAAAAGAAAAAATTCATTTCAAAAATTAGAAAAATCAAAAATAAATTGAAAAAAATCGAAAGTTTTCTTTCGGTACAGTGTGCAGAGTACCCGTAGCCCACCACCCCTCCACCATCCGTGGCCACCACACATAACTAACAGGTGACCAATAAATCAACCTCCAACGACTTTATGAAAATTCTGGCAGCAAACATCACAAAGATTCTCAATCGGAGAATATTCTGTCAATATCCGAGGAAAGAACAGAATATTCTAAAGGCATATACTGGTAGGGGAATATTTCATAATCATAGAATATTCTGAATGCATTTTCCAGTGAGTTTTTTTTTGCCAGCAACGGGCTGGAAACCATCAAATATAACATTGTGAATTTTTGACGTCAACACTCATTTGAAAATTTCCACCTCTCTCCGTTTGCATTTTCAATTTTCAGGCGAACTTCAGAGGCTCATAACTCAGTCATTTTGGCTCCTTTTTTCGAGCAATTTTTTTATTTGGTCTAATTTTTCGTAATATACATAGTGATGCTACCAGTTTTGGGTTTTGGCTTCTGGTTTTTCCAAAAATTGCAGATTCTCACAAGAGTTGTTGCTTCCTCCTCATTTTGGGAACTTTGGGAGCTCATATCTTGCTCCTACGATAACATTTTTGAGTGCCTTTTTTTTTTAAAGTGCATGATTTTTTGTGTAATTTCTAGTGGTGTGATCAGATTTATCTGATCTGATTTATTTTTTTCACTTTGAGCTTGAGGCCTATTTTGGCAATTTGCATGTACCAAGATCAAAGTCCACTTTGTTGTTTTTGGCGGTGGCAACTGTAAATGCACTAAGTATAAAGTGCCAAATCAAATATTACTTGGGGGGTTTCTTAATTGAGTGATTTGGGGGGGTAATCTTTTGCCTTTATTGGTTATGTCTCTTGATTGATCTATTGTGTGACTAAAGTTGAGGAGTTTAATATGGGCATCAAAATACATCCTGCTATAATAAGGTTAAATCGATGGAACTTTCAGTCTTGGTGAGATGGAATCCTAACACATTGTAGGTGGCTCAATCTTTTGCCATATTTCTATGGACTAGTTCCTAAACCTTCATGAAAATGGAAGAGAGTTGTGTGGGACATAAAAATAGAACATTTTGTGGGATTAATTGGTTGTAATTGTGATATTGATACACTAATGGCCATTGATGGTATTGAGATCCCTCATGATCTTGTGACCAAACTTTGGGAGATGTATGGAGACTCAAATGAACCTTCATTTCCAGAGGATCCTGTTGCAGATTATCTTGTTCCACTTATAGAGTTTTGACCTATTGATGATAAAACAGCTGAAACACTTGCTCATTAGGAAAGGTATGGTAGTATTGATGACACAGAACCTTCTCCTTCTCCTCCTACAAAGACATCTATTGAGACTTCAGTTTCTATGGCTCCTAATCCAGATTTAGAGGGTTCATCTTCTTCATCTATGAGTCAAAATCTTGAGGCTAAGGAGTCTTATGATCTAGCATTGGTAGAATCATCTCTTGTTGTACCTGATGATGCTTGTGATTCCACAGTTTGGGTTCCTTGTGATTTAGTGCAGAAAGACATACATTGTCTTCCAAATATGGCTACTTGGGATGGCTTCTTGACAAGTATTTCAGACTTGTTTGTGGAGTCTCATCTTGCAGATTTGGGGGACATCATTGATGACATTCAACTTCTCTTTGATGAAGATGCCCCTTCTTCAGTTGTTGTGAGGGAACACTTTGACCCTCTTGTTCATTCTCTACATGATCATTCTTTGCAGTTTGACATGAGTGTGGATACTTTTGGACAACATTTAGAGGAGGCTTCTTTGTCTTTAGAGGGGATATATTTCTCTTTGGATCATGTTCTACATTCTTCTCTACTAGATGTTGGATTGTAATCTTCAACAGTGTTCCCTAGAACGCATGTTTGGAGTGTGTCAACTTTTGACATCAACATGGAGACACTTGAGAATGTTTCAGAGACATCATACATCATTCATATTCCTGACATCCTACATACATCCTTGGTTTTGTTTCTTCCTAAGGGGAGGAACGTTGTTTGGCGAGATTGGATTATCTTCAGCATTCAATGTCGAGCTTCTACCATCATTGCAGGAGACTCAACATTGAGGGGGGTTGCCTTGTCTCTCTTCTACTTCTCTCTTATGGGGGGGTATTTTTCCTCACATGGGGTTTTTAACTTCTCATGCATCATTGAGAGTATTTCCATTATTGTATTTCATCTCTCTTTTGGGGAGGAGTTTGTCCCATTGGGTGTTCTCCTTTTCTCCATTTGTAAGAGATTGCATTGCATTTGTACATGGGTACCTAACATGGCCTAGTTTTTGGGACCCATCTTGCATTGTTTGATTTTGTGTTCATTCTCCCTAAGTTGCACTTAAGGGGGGGCGTTGGTGTAATTAAATGTTTTGTACCTTGTCCAAGGTCATAATTACACCTTAGTTAAGTCTACTTAGTGACCACATAGGAGTTTTTGGAGAATTTCCACCTTTGGTGGACTTATCATCTTATTACTTTATCAATTCCACCTTTCATGAATATATCATGTGATTAGGTTTCCACCTTTTGTGGTGGTTATCACATTGTCACCTTCCCACTTTAGGTGGAGTGATAGCTTTTCATTGTTGTCTCATGTCATAAGATTATCATACTTTTCATAATCTTATGCACTCCTATGTTCTCACCTTGGCTATATAACCAAGGGGTCTCTACTACATTTGTACTAGAAATCATATCATATCATTGACATTGAATATAGTTTATTCTTGTCACATCATTTTCTCTCTTCTTTGTGCTTTCCATTTGGTCCATAGATCTTGGCATCCATAGCCAATTCTAACATGGTATCAAAGCATGTTTGATTCTAACAAGTCATTCCCTTGGGGTGATTACCTCTTTTCCCACCATGATAGGCCCTTTAAGGATAAAATTGCAATAAAACGAAAAGAATGGGTTTGGCTTTTTGATCACCTAGTTAAGGGGAGAGCATATGCCTACCTCTCAATGATCAGAATAGACATGGTGTTCATTTTTCCTTAATTAAGCTATGTTCCTAACTTAATCAAAAGAAACAACAATAAATCCCTACAATCAAAGGTTAGTAGTTTTAGATTTGAAGCCTTTGATAGAGTTTATCAGTTTCAACAGAGTCTTTGACAGTGTTTAAAGTTCCTATAAAATAGAGAAACATAAATTAGATTCTAGAATTTGAAAAATTTATAACAGAAACAGGATGTGCCATAATAGCATCCAGATGCACTAAAATAATACTCCAATGTGCTAGAAGACAGTCTTTATGCGCTAGAATAATAGTTGGATGTGCTAGAATATGTCTTAGATGCACCATAACAGGAAATTTATGTGCTAAAATATGTTTCGTATGCACCAAAATAACTCACGGTCGCGCTAAACCTTCTCATGTTTGAACCTATAAAACACACTTTTCTAGAAAATGTTAAAAATAGGGGCCTGGCCCCATGATGGATGCCAAATTTATGTGTTATTGTAAAATATGTATATCAAGAAGATAAATCTAACCACACATCAATGAAACATATTACATTAATGGAATTAAAATAAAAAAACAAGCTGCTACAACTATTCATTCAAAATCGTTCCATTGCTCTCTAATCTTAGGGATCTTCTAATTCATGCTCTCAGATTTGCATGTTTCACATGGATTCATTATATGGAAACCTAATAAATGAGATGATATATGAAATGCAAGACTATATGCCTACATTAAATAGGATTTTGGACTGTGATATTGCAATGTTGAATGGTAGATGATATGCTGCTAAATTTTAGAATGATGCTAACATGATTGATATGAATAGGATGCAAATCTAGATGCAATGCTATGAGAAATACTATCAAACTAATGCAACAACTAAGATTCTATAAAGGGAATTTTCCAAATTATAACACTACTTCAAAAGAGAATGCTAAAATGTAAGACTAAGATGCTATGCTAATGCTTTCCAATGCTAAATTGATTTATGTAGAGTAAGTTTTCTCAAAGATGTGTTAAGAAAATCTGGAGGATGATGTTGTATCTATAGGATTTCCAAGGCATATTGTGATGTGGAAGGATTCAACAGTCAAGATTATGATCCAGAGAGATCAACGGTAGAGGAAGAGGAAGTTGGAGAGAATCATGGAGGTTGTCCCATTTAAAAGAGCACTTTGCCAAGCGTTGAAGAGCGTCAAATGAAAGAAGAAGCCATGTGTCTCCAATCTTGTTAGGAATTTGTTGATGGAAATTACTATTTAGAAAATAGAAATATTTAAATTCATGTGACACATGTTGAGGTGGCAAATGAGGTGGAAGGAGGTTAGAAGAATATGTAGAAATGTGACAAAATTGAATTAAAAATTCAATTTTAATGAGAGGTACATAATCAAATTAAAAAAATTAGTTAGATTTTTTTATTTAATTAAATTTAGAAGAAAATTATTTTAGATAGGAAGAATTAAGAAATGAACTATATAAATAAATATTTCAGTTTATTTATAAGTAGAGGAATTAAAATTTATTAATTAAATAACTAGTATTGAATTAATCTATTATGTTGACCAATTTTAGCTGTATACACAAAGGATCACTTTCTAAGGTTGGGTTAGAAGGGTGATTTAGGATAGTGTTGATGGGAGGTGAAGACTTGGTGATTTTGATTAAAGGCCAATAACCAAGACCATGATTTTTTGTCTACATGTGAGGCTTGATAGGGGTGTGGATACCTTGTTCTTTAGCACCACATCCTTTTCCACTATAGCCAATTTGTTTCATGTGCTCATTACCTTTTCCATAGAGATTTTTCAGCACTTTTGGATAGGGTACTGATGCATTGTTGGCTTTTTTTCCTAAATTAGTTCAAGCGGATTCTAGTGAATGATCAACTGAGTCTTATGTGGACAAGACTACATTTTGCTTGCTAGATTCTTTGTTTATGATCTTGGATTCTCCCATTAAGGGAGGTGTGAAATCTAAGGAACCTCAATCATCATCTAAGAGATTAGAGATTTTCTCATGATGTTGTTCTTTATTTGGTTGTTGTGCGGGTTACACTTGGGTGGTTGGTATTAAGATTTTGAAGTGATTCTCTTTGGATTTCTCAATTTTTAAGTAACTATTAGGTTTGGGGTCAGCATCAAGTGTGTACAATTTCTTTTTAGATGTACTTCATCTTACGATGAATAGTGGAAGGCACTCCATTCATAGCATGAATCCACGACCTACCTAAGAGAATATTATAGGAAAGTTCATGAAGCATAACTTGGAATTTTGTCTACAATGTGGACATTCCAACTGTAAGAGGTATAGTGATCACACTGAGCGGTTGCTTATTGACATTGTCAAATCCCCTAATAGAGAGAGAATCAAGTTTGATGTTTGATCTAGCAATTCCAAGCCTATCTAGAAGGCTCACAATTAACACATTAAGAGTATAGTCGATATCTACAAGAGTTTGCTTGATCCCTTTTGTGTTGTATTGAGAGATTGATAGAAAAGCTTCATTTTGTTTTTTCACTTCCAAAGGAGGAAGCTCACTTTGGTGGAAAACAATATCATTAATTTCATGACTAATAGTTGCTATTTCATTTGGTTGTGTATTATAAGGGATAGGAACTTGTTGTAGGGAATTTTGCATCATGTTGTGATAGTGAGGGGAGACTTGAATGAGATCCCATAATGATATTTTAGCAGGAGTATTCTTTAGTTGGTTAACAAGGTCATACTCCGTGAGAAGTGAATTCAAGCGAGGGGTAGTAGGTAAGATTGGATTAGGCAAAGGTAAGGATGTTGAGGTTGATTGCTACAGTCACATATTGTTTCTTGTGTAATGTGTATGAGAAATGGTATTATGAATCAATTGCTGCAACACATTATTCTGAGGTGGGTACAAGATGAATTCGGGTTTGGTTTGAGTTTGATGGTTATTTGAAGGAGGGTAAAGGATGACTTGAGGTT
This sequence comes from Sequoiadendron giganteum, assembly GCA_007115665.2. Taxonomy (NCBI): domain Eukaryota; kingdom Viridiplantae; phylum Streptophyta; class Pinopsida; order Cupressales; family Cupressaceae; genus Sequoiadendron; species Sequoiadendron giganteum. Next base: position 19,974,288 of record CM021101.1, on the reverse strand, counting down.
GAATAATATTAACATCCTTGATCAAGGGAGAGGCCAAGGTTGTCTCTTTATTTTCTTCTAATGATACAATATTATTATTTTTATCCTTTTTGTGTGTCATGATATCCTCCCTAGGAGGAAGGGTTTTAGGAGAACTACAAATCAACGGTTCTTGACAATCAAAGGTTGGTTCGTCTAGAATAACTTCATCACAAATAGGGGAAGGATCAATGAGTGATTTTTCGTGCATAGGAGGGGTTGTTTTAGGTGAAGGGGGACAAATAGGATGTTCATGACCTTCATAATTGTGTTTTCTAATAGCAAAGTATCTTCATCACAACTAGGAGAAATACTAGGAGAAAAACAAATGTTATTGTCATGATTAGCAATGTTTGTTTTGTCTTGTTTATTAAGGTCTTGTCCACTAAGAGAAGAGGAGAGAAACAACTAGGATTCTCATAACTCTCATTAAGTGGTTCTTCCAACAAAATATCTTCATCACTAATAGGAAAGATATTAGGAGAATAATTAATATGAGCATTAGGAATGTCCATAGTTGTATCTTCTTTCGCTACAACATTCTCATAGGGAGGGGAGATTAAAGGTTTCTTAGCATGTTTAGATTTGTAAGCTACTAACATTGTTTGAATAGAAATGAAAAGTACATGTAACCATTTCATGTAATGTTTCAACAATATAAACAATATATATGCAAAGATACAAAACATTTTTATACAATATATGCTAAGCTTTAAGAATGTAAATAATGTACATGCAAGAATGAAAAGCACTTTTAACAAAATAATGCAAATTTTTAGTAATAGACACATTTTATATGCAAAAGTGAAAATTACTTTTATAAATATGATGCAAAATTGTAGAAATGGAAGCATTTTTAGATCTAATGATGAAATGAGTTTAAGAATGACCAATGTTCCCGAAACTTTCTATACTTATAGTATATGATACTAAGAGCATAAGAAAGCACAAAAATGATTTTTTTGGTGCTGTGAAAGATAGTGAAAATTTTGGAAAGGGACTAGGTTGCCTAGAATGGCAAATTAGTCCCAGTTAGGGTTTTTTACAAAATTTCCAGAAATTTGCAGCTATTTTTTAAGGTTATGATGTTGGATGACTAGAATAAGTAAGGTAGGTGCATATTTTGGATGAATGAAAATGATTTGAGATGCAAGAATGTAAATTATATACACTTTCATGCATGCAAAACTGTGAAACCCTAGAATGCAACTTAAACAATGCAAGATGCAATGCAAACTAAATCGAGGGTGAAAATGGACTCCAAAGAATAAAAGAAGGGTGTAGGAATGTCAGGTTCACTAAAATGAACCACCAAAAATGAAGAGATAAGGGGAAAGGAAAGAGGATTCGGCAATAAGTTTCTAGGGTTTTCCACCTAGAAGCTTGGTTGAGAAACAAACTCTTTCCCATCTTTTCATTTTAGGGCTCATTCAAAGGATTAGGGGAAGATGTGTGATGTGTGTGGAATGTGATTGACCTAAATGCAGAAAATTGAAAGGAAATTATTTATGTAAACTATCGAAATGCAAAGTGTTGGAAAATACAATGTTGTATGACAACATGTACAAAATGACCTAGAAGTGTACACTAAACTAAACAAAAATATGTGAGATAGAATGTGTGCACCTAGAATCTGAAAAAGGATCAGATGAGGTCTATAATGCTGATAAAAATGTTGCAGAAGCTAACTAGGACACTTATGCCAATTTGGGTGACCTAGTCCTAGATTTGGGAAAACTAATCTGAAGCCTATTTCTACTAAATGGGTGTCTGAATATGCAAAAATCACTGAAAGTCATGTCTAGTGGTACTAGATCACCATTTTTGGTGACTTAGTCCTCTTCTAGATTTTTAAAAATTTGTAAGGGGATACGGAAGCCCTCGTTCTGCACTTCGGTTCTTCATAAGTGTACGCTTCTGAAACTCTGATTTTTAGGCCTGAAAGTGACTTTTGGTGGATGTGTGGAATTTGCAAGCAAGGAGAGGTCTTCAAAAAGTCTTCAAATCCTTCAATTATCTTCAATGTATCTAAATATGCAAACACACAAGGAGAGAAAGAGGGAAATGTTGATTGTTAGGGCATGGAGGTTTGCCTTGGTCAAACCCCTTTTAGATAATTAAATCAAATGAAAAGATAATGAAGTAAATCATGAAACAATGGAATTAGTTACCTTTCCTTGATGATTGATCTTGATTTTTTGCAGCAATCATCCCTTGAATGGTTTAGAAAAGATGTCTTGTTGAATTAGAATGCTCAAACACTAGATTGCTTGAGAAGGAAAGATGAGGAGGATGGAAGAATGAGACTTAGGAGTGTAGGATTAGGGATTAGGGTGAAAAATATGAGAAAAACACTTATTTATACAATTGATGCCCTAATTTACTCAAAAATAACACATGATAGGCTGACCTTAGGGTTTAGGAGACAAAACCCCAAAAGAAAAATTAAGTTTATTTTGAGTTTTAAGTCACACGGGACTAGGTCGCCCAAGGTAGTGACCTAGTCCACCTGGGAATTTTTGAGTGGTTTTTTGGAATAATCATGTGGCTAATGATGTTTGTTGGGAATTTCTTTTGAAAACACACTAAATTTGGACCTATAAGTGCATTAAGGGGTCATTATAGCATAAGAAAAGGTTGATTTAGTGATGACAAGTCTAGGAAAGTGTGAACATGTATTACGACACCTTACAACACTTCAACACAAGGATTAGAAAGAGGTAAAAATAGGTTGAAGATGGTCCAAAATCCATAGGCAAAGGTTCGAGTGAGTGAAAAGTGTTAAGGCTACACTTTTTGGTGACACATATTTGTTCATGTAAGGTATTTTTCTTAGGGAGCATTGTGCCTAATGTCTCCAAGAGAGGACAAGTCAAAATGTCAGATCATTTCCCATGGGATTCCTCATTTGCATCATGCCATGTTAATAGATCGTACACTCTTAGACGAGATCAAACCCAATGACACCACCAAGAAGAGGACACATCACAAGAAAAAGAAAAATCACGCCATGAAATTCTTTCCAAAAGATGTTGTCTATTTATGCCCCCACTTTAAAAGAGTTGCTACACCATCACTGTGAGCAATTTCTTTAAAGTAGACAATGGTAAATGAGAGAAGACATGAGATCCAACTTGGAAAGCCCTATGCCAAGTAATATGCTTCCATATTGAGCTACATCATGAATAAGTACATCACATGTGAGTCATATTAAGACATGTCGTCCACATCCCAAGCTTGCTCTAATATGTTCATGAAAGGTTCATGACTAGTCAAATGAGACACCGATAAGTGGCATATGAGGACAAGGCTACTTAACCCCTTTCCCCCACTTAGTGCAAGATAAAGGTGAGCCTAGAATGGATTATGATACGTTGCTCCTTGCAATAGTGAGTATGCTATGATCCGACAACTATTACATGGAAAGGAGAAGTAACTAATGTTATTTATGTTGATAAGTAAATAAAGTTTCTTCTTGATACATATTTAATGAGGTATCTATTAGTTTAGGATGTACCGAGGTTAAATTTTTCTTGGAACAATTGTTTGTGATAGGAGTGACATTGATTGAAGGTTTTTGTTGGGAGGGACAATAACCAAGATCATTAGTCATTTCTTGCATTTTAGGATTTATAGGGACATGGGTACCTTGTTCATGTTTTCCACATCCTTTACCATTGTATCCCAATTGTTTCACAAGCTCATAACCTCATCTATAAAGTTTTTCCATTTCTTTAGGGTTGGGTGGTTGTTTATAATCTATCTCATCAAAAAAATTTGTGTACATTGTATTTTCTTCCAAGGTAGATGAGGTAGACGCTTGGGAAGATTCTTATAAATTCTAAGTTGACATAATTGTTAGTTGTTCATGTTTTTCATCCTCTTTTTGTGTGATTATGTATTCACCCATAAATGAAGGTGTGAATTCTAATGATCCCCAATCATCACCTAATAATTTAGACATGAGTTCTTCTTCTTGTTTGTTGGTGTCAAGAGGTGCTATGTTGGAGGTTGGAATCAATGTGTTTAGAGGACTTGTTCCTTTTTCAAGTTGTTAGAAACTTTTAGGGTTGGGGTTTATTTCAAATTGAATTTTTTTTTTGTTATAAACATATTTATTTTTTCAAAGAAGGTTCGAAGGCACCGCGTGCATCTCATGAATCCATGGTCATCCCAAAAAATTATTATGGGTAAGTGCACTAATCTGTGACACAATTTTGGCTCTTAAGATGCCACTTTTTTTTGAAATCAGGAAAATCTGATTTGAACGAGAAAATGAAGATAGTTACACTCAAAATTTCAAGATGCAGCAAGAACAAAAGTTGAAGTGCTCTGAGTCTAGTTTCTAAGCTACTATTTTTTTTTGAAATTAATGAAGATTAAGGGTCTCAAAAAGGGGGGGGCCCAAAACAGGTCTTGTTTTTTTTTGTTTAAATAGCATAGCGCCTGAGGGCTCCCCCCTTTTTGGTTAACTTTTTTTTAGAATTTCAAAAATCCCAACAATGAGAAATTAGCTAACACCATGTAGTTTATCCTCCTTCTTTCGGATAATTTTTTTTAATGAATATATAATATTTTATGAATTTTCAAAGTGGACACATCCTGAAAAGTTGAAATTTGAGAGTGCTTCCCCCAAAATTTTTTGCAAACTAATCAAAAATTGATTTTTCTTTTCATCATGTGTAGAATGGAGTCTAGTTTCAAAAAACGTAATTTGTTTCACGTTCCGATGAATGTGTAAAAATCTATCCTAAACCTAGCACATGTTGGTTTTTGACCAAAAATGAAGGCATTTACAATAGAAGCCATGGATCAAAACCTTAACTAAATCAAAATGAAAAAAGAATTATATATTTAGATGGCCGAGTTAGAGGTTAACACTATCATGGTTTTTTTTATAAACTTGCATTGAAATATGTGCAAATGAGATGGGGAGCACGGTAAAAAATATGAGAAAATTTAGCAAATCCTGTTAATTAACACGTCTAAAGTAGGCCTTTTGGCAAGCCCCAAATTTGGCATGCGCCAAATGTGATGAGTCATTTGGCGAGCGCCAAATGGCCTGCTTTGCACAGAACTAGAATTTTTCTTTCTCTGTTAGGGTAACTATATACATGAAATAAACATTTAAGTATAAGTTGACATTTACATATGGACATTTACCTTCTTATACTTTAAGTTAAATTTCATGTATATATAGGCAGGATGTTTGAAAGTGTTTCAGATCTCTAAGAGTTATAATACAAATTCTAGTTTTTGGAAGATCTTAAAAATTTCAGACTTAGTCAAATTTCAGTAATCAGCATGTCAAATTTCAGTAATTAGGAGGTCAAATTTTAGTACTCAGGACGTCAAATTTCATCTATCTCACTCATTTTCACTCTTATTCTCTAGACCTCTCTCTCTTTCTCTCACTATCTCCATCCCTTTATCTAACAATATCTTCCTTGAGCTCAAGAACTATGTCTTTACATGTCCATCTCTCTCTCCTTCCCTCTCCAATATCTATCTCCCTCCCTCCTTCCCTCTCTACATTTTTCTATCTCTCATCCCTCTCCTTTAATCTCTATATATCTCTCTCTACTCTCTATACCTACCTATCCCTCCCTCCCTCCCTCCCTCTCCTCTCTTTCTCTCTCTTTTCTTCCCTCGCTCTCTCCTCCCCTCTCTACTCTCTATCTTGTCATTCTCTCTCTCCTTCCCTCTCTAGTTCTCTCTATCTCACTTCTCTCTCCTTCCCTCCCTCCCTCTCTAATTTTCTCTATCTCCCCCTCTCTCTCCTTCCCTTTCTACTTCTCTCTATCTCACCTCTCTTTCTCCCCCTCTCTCTCTCCCTCTCTCTTCCTTTCACCCACCTTTTCTCTCTACTTCTGCTATCTAACCTATCCCTCTATACATCCTTCTCTCTCCCCCCTCCTTCCCTCTCAATCTCTCCACCTTCCTCCTTATCTCTAACTTTAAGCTCCATCACACATCTCTATCACCTATCTCACTTCTCTCTTTCCCCTTCCCTCTCTACTCTCTTTCTCTCTATCTCACCCCTCTCTCCCTACCTATTCCTCCCTCCTCTCTCTTATCTCTCTCACCTCTCTCTCTCCATCCTTACCTCTTCCTCCCTCTCTCCTTCACTCTATTTTTATCTTTATCTCCTCCTCCCTCTATCTACCTAGACCTCTCTCTCCATCCCTACCTCTCCCTATATCTCTCCTCTCATATCTACTTCTCTCTACCTAGTTGTTCCTCTATACCTATTTCTCTCTCCCTCCTTGCCTCCTCTCTCTCAATATCTCCACCTTCTTTCCCTCTCTAATTCTCTCTCTATCATCTCTCTCTATCTCTCTCCTCCCTCCCTCCCCCTCTTTCTATCTCTCCTCTCTCCCTCCCCCTCTTTCAATATCTCTTTGCCCTCTCTCTACCTATATCTCTCTCCTTCTATATATCTCAACTATCCATCTTTACCTATCCCTCCCTCCTCTCTCTCTTCCACCAAAAGTCACTCTACATCTCTCTGTCTAGCCTACCCCTATATACCT
>CM021101.1:19650672-19967637 GCA_007115665.2 Sequoiadendron giganteum | reverse complement strand
CTCTCTCTCTCTCTCTCTCTCTCTCTCTCTCTCTCTCTCTCTCTCTCTCTCTCTCTCTCTCTCTCTCTCAAGTCTCTCCCTCCTACCCCCTCTCCCTCTCTCAAGTCTCTAATGTCTCTCTCTCAAGTATCTCCATCCTACCCCATCTTCCTCTCTCTCTTTGTCAAGTCTCCCCCTCCTATACCCTCTCCCTCTTAAAGTGACTCCCTCCCTCTCTCACTCTCTCTCCCTCTCCCTATGCCTCTCTCTCAAGAATGTCCCTCCCACCAACTCTCCCTCTCTCTCTGAAGTATAGGGCTTAGGGATTAAGGGTTAAGGGTTGAGGGTTGAGGGATTAAGAGGGTATGGGGGTTGAGGGATTAGGGTATAAGGGTTAAGGGTTGAAGATTGAGGGTTGAGGGATTAAGGTTTAAGGGTTGAGGGATTAACAGGGTATGGGGGTTGAGGGATTAAGAGGGTATGGAGGTTGATGGATTAGGGTTTAAGGTTTGAGGCTTGAGGCTTGAGGCTTGATGGTTGAGGGTTGAGGGATTAAGAGGGTATAGGTGTTGAGGGATTAGGCCTCACTTACCTCCCACCCTACTTTCTTATGTCTCAACTTCCCACCCCCTCTCTCCCACTTTGACTCCCTCTCCTTCTCTCAGGTGTCTCCCTCCCAGCCTCTCTCTCTTATTTTTCTCCCTCCCACACCCTCTCCCTCCCCCTCTCCCCTTCTCTCAGGTTTCTCCCTCCCAGCCTCTCTCTCTAAGAGGGTATAGGGTTTGATGGATTAGGGTTGAAGGGTTGAGGGATTAAGAGGGTATGGGGGTTGAGGGATTAGGGTTTAAGGGTTGAGGGTTGAGGGTTGAGGGATTAAGAGGGTATGGGGGTTGAGGGATTAGGTTTTAAGGTTCTACCTATTTTTCCCTCTATACCTATTTCTCTCTCCCTCCTTGCCTCCTCTCTCTCAATATCTCTACCTTCTCTCCCTCTCTACCTCTCTCTCTCTACCCTTAACCCTAAACCCTAAACACTTAAAACCCTCTACCCTCTACTCTCTATCTCTCTCCCACTCCCTCTCCCTCTCTCTCTATCAATTCTCTCCCTACTACCCCCTCTCCCTCTCTCAAGTCTCTCTCACTCACTCAATCACTCCCTCTATGTCTCTCCCCTCTACCCTTATCCCTCTCTCGGGTCTCTCTCACTAACTCACTCACTCAATCCCTCTATCTATCTCCCCTCTCACCTAAACCCTAAAACCCTAACCCTTAAACCCTAAACCCTAAAACTCTCTACCCTCTACCCTCAACCCAATACCCTCAACCCTAATCCCTCAACCCTTAAACCCAATTAAACTCTCTACCCTAATCCCTCAACCCTTAACCCTTAAATCTTAAACCCTCATCCCTCAACCCTCTACCTTCAATCCTAAACCCTTAACCCTAACACCTCAACCCCTATACCTTGTACACTATATGTTGGACCTTGAACCCTAATCCATCAACCCTATACCCTCAACCATATACCCTTATCCTTAAACTCTTGACCCTCAACCCTTAAACCCTAAACCATTAAACCCTTAACCCTCAATCCTCAACCCTCAACCCTTAATCCCTTAATCCTCAACCCTTAAACCCTAAATCCTAAACCCTTATACCCTCTACCTTATACATTAGACCCTCAATGCTAATCCTTCAACCATATACCCTTAAACCTATACCCTAAACCCTCTACTCTCTACCCTAAACCCTAAGAGAGAGAGGAGGAAGGGATAGGTAAAGATGGATAGTTGAGATAGATAGAAGGAGAGAGATATAGGTAGAGAGAAGGTAAAGAGAGATAGAAAGAGGGGGAGGGAGAGAGGGGAGATAGAAAGAGGGGGGAGGGAGGGAGAGATCTAGAGAGAGTAGAGATAGAGAGAAGTGAGATAGAGAGAACTAGAGAGGGAATCCTAGGTCTATCACTCACTCCCTCTCTCTCTCTTAGGTCTCTCTTTCTCACACACTCACTCACTCCCCTCTACCCTAAACCCTAAATCCTTAACCATTAAACCCTCTACCCTCTACCCTCTATGCTTAACCCTCCCTCCCTCTATCTCTCTCCCACTCCATCCCTCTCTCTCTCTTTCAAGTCTCTCCATCCCACCCCCTCTCCCTCTCTCAGGTCTCTCTCTCACTCACTCAATCCATCTATCTCTCTCCCATCTCCCTTAAACCCTATACCCTCAAACCAATACCCTAAACCATCAACCCTATAGGTCCTCAACCCTATACCTTCAATTCTCAACCATCTACTCTATACATTGGATCCTCAACCCTCATCTATCTTTGTCCCTCCCTCCTCTTCTCTCCTTATCTCTATCTCACTTCTCCCTCCATCTCTCCCTCCATACATCCCACCTTCTCTTCCCTAATACCTCAACCCTATACCCTCAACCCTTAAAACCTTAAACACTCAACCCTATACCCTAAACCCTCAACCCTCAACCCTTAAATCCTAAACCCTTAAACCCTCTACCCTCTACCCTCTCTCTACCCAATAACCTCAACCCTAATCCCTCAACACTTAAACCCTTAAACCCAATTAAACTCTCTACCCTAATCCCTCTATTAGGTATGTCACTCACTCACTCCCTCTATCTCTCTCCCATTCCCTCTCCCACTCCCTCTCTCTCACTCTCTCCCACTTTGTCTTTCTCCCTCTCTCTCTCCCTCTCTCAGATATCTCCCTCCCACTATCTCTCTCTCTCCCTATATCTAATGTATCTCCCCCCACCCCCTCCATCTCTCTCGAATCCCTCTATCTTGAGTACTCCCTCTCCCTCCCACCCCCTCTCTATCTCTCAAGTCTCTCTCTCTCTCTCACTCCTTGTATCTCTCCCATCCCTCTACCTCTCACTCCCTCTCTCTCCTACTCTCTTAGGTATCTCCTTCCCACACCCTCTCCCCCACTTTATCTCCCTCTCCTTCTCTCTCAGGTGTCTCCCTCCCACCCCCTCTCCCTCCCTCTCTCACTCTCTCTCTCTCTATCTCTATGGATTAGGGTTTAAGGGTTAAGGTTTGAGGGTTGAGGGATTAAGCCTCACTTATCTCAAAATCCCTCTCTGTCAGGCCTCACTTACCTCCCACCCAACTTTCATAGGTTTCTTCTTCCCACCCCCTCTCTCCCACTTTGAATCCCTCTCCTTCTCTCAGGTGTCTCCCTCCTAGCCTCTCCCTCTTAGGTTTCTTCCTCCCACACCCTCTCCCTCCCCCTCTCTCTCTCCCACTCCCTCTCTCTCTCACTCCCTCTATCTCTCTCCCACTTTGTGTCTCTCCCTCTCTCTAAAGTCTCTCCTTTTCAGAGGAACATATATGGTGAGTGCCAAATGGGTTTTACCTTGAAATGGTAAAAATAAGGGTTGACACCATGATTCAGGCCCACATTCTCCTGTGTTTGTCTTGTTCAACACTTTATCTGAGTCATCTAAACTCCTTTTTTCTGAAGTTGACTTCATATTGTACCAATCTATGCTTGTTCCATCACCTTTTTATGACCAATCTGCATGGTAGACAATGTAGAAGAAGATATTTTGAAGTTTCTACATCATTTTACAATATCTGAGGTAATATATTCATTTTGGTAAATTGAAATGTTTGTATTTAGTATATTTGTTTGTTTTTGACAATATAAACTAAATTTCCTTAATTATTTTATTAATCATAACAATTGGACTTAGAAATCAACATTGAATTAGATGAGATTTGCATAAAAAAGTTCAATTTTTAGATTTGCATAAAAAAGTTCAATTTTTATGAGTTTGGAGAACAAAAAAAATAAAAAACATGACATTTACTTAACATAAATTTACTTATGAATTCTATTTGCATTGCTTATAGTAGTCCATTTCCAGCATGGCTAGTGGAATTCACTGTATTTCATTCTTTTTTCAACTAATTTGGACAAAAATTATTTTCATCTAATTTGGAAAACCTCATTGCCAAATAAATAGTGAATAATGATAAGATATAGCATCACAAACCCTTCTTTGAATCCATATTCTTCATGACTTTGTTGACAATCAAAAATTTGGTTTTGAGAAAAATAAACACAAGAGTCTCTTATTTTCATTTAGATGGCAGCAATTTATACCCTAGGTTTGTGATTCTCGTTGATTTGTTGTATTGAATGGTTTCCACCCCTCTCTGCATCAATTTTTTTGTAAAATACATTACTTACTTTTGTTCTATGTGTGTTTGTGGACATGTAGCATTCAAGGTCATACTGAGGAAACGACTGAAGCCTCTAACACTAGAAAATCATGTAGTTAAAAATACAAGGAGAAGAGAATCAAAAAATGTAGCTTGTGAAGCAAAGGAATTGCAGCCCATACAACCACAAATTCCCATGCAATCTAAGAGAGATGTCAAATTGGAAAAACAAAGGGCATGAATGAGGAAATTTTGTGGAAGGATAGGAATGGATACAGAAGTTGGGGGCACATAATCAACCATAGGTGAAGCTCAATGCACATCTCCAGTTGAAGACACATTGACAACAACATGTGGTTTTCCAGTTACATCATAAATCACATCTCCAATTGAAGACACACCATCAAAAACATTGCATTTTGAAAGTACATCAGCAAAAACATCTCTATTTGAAGGAACTCCACAAATGACATCTCAAGTTGGAGGTACAACATCATTTACATGTCAATATCAAGGTATGTCATCAATTGCACCTCCAATTGAAGTTACACGATCTATCCCCGATGTTGTTGACCTTCCCAATATTGATAGAAATTTACATTTGAGAACTCCTCCTAGAGTTTTGCATAGAAAACCTACATTTTTGATTGATATTCATTCCAATGTTTTGAAATGGATGCCTAATAAGATTCCAAAATGTACATGTCAAAGATATGCAAAAAGGATATGGAGTTTGTTTTTAACAAAGCTAAGTGAGGGTGGAAGACGCGAACTATTTGTTGAAATGATGAGGAAAATCAAATTTAGGCCCACAATGAAGGCTCTTGGGCTAAGAGTTTTGAATGACTCAAGTGAAAATTCCATTGTAAAGAACTTGATGAGTGCATACGAGAACGTGGGTTTCACCTCATGCACGAAGGATAGTTGTGCCACATGACTTGTGATGACAACAACACTATTACTCAATCAAACAAGGAACAAGGTGAACCTTACAAAGGCAAGTAAGTCTTTGAAAATAAGTAGATAATCTCTAATGAGAGCCAAAGGAAGGCATGAAAGAGTGGAGGATCCAAATAACAATTAGTTATGGGCATTTTCGGGTAGAGTGCCACGGAAAGACACAAGAATTGCTCAAGGCTTGAGATCTTTAATTGTGAATTATTGGAAGGATAATACAAGGACATCTCCTAATCAAAGAGATGTTGTAAGAAGGATAATTGTTAGTATAAACCATGAGCCACATCCAATGCATTATTTGGATACCACTCAAACCCAATTTTTTGTTGATTTTGTACAAAATTTTCCTGAAGTTAAAATATGTCAGAGGTATTTTGAAATGCTAAAGCCTTTTTATGTCAAAATAAATCACACATGCACTACTTGTTGTTGTAGGGTTCATATTGATTTTTCTAACCATTATGATGTTTATCGACGTATATGTGTAGATATGCATACTGACAATGTTTTGCAGGAATGTAACATAATGCCTCCACCTAAATCGTCAAGGAAATTTTTGTCTTCCATTTTATGTGAAAGAGAGGATGGTAAAATTTTTTACAAAAAATCATGTTTGGATGGCACATGTGATCATTGTGGTGGCATGCAGAATTTTCCAATTTTCCAACACATGGCTAGTACACACACAATTGGAGACAAAATTGTGGAATTTGGCAAATATACGACAATGGCATATAGTCTAAAAGATGGGAAAGAAGCAAAGAAGTGTGAATTGGTCAATGATAAGATTCCAGTGTATCAGTTTATGGGTATTTTTCATGATCGGGTGGTCTATGATTATGCATTGCATACACACAAAGCACAATGGTTGGACTCACAGTTCAAGTTATGCAAGGACACATTTCCACTTCGTCATATCGTTTCAGTTGTTGACTTCACTAAGAACTACACACTACAACCACAGAATGAGGTGCAATCACAGTACTACAACTCTGTGCAGGTTGCTATATTTGTACATATAGCATTCATTCATGCAAATGATAATACAGAGGAAAATATGAAAGTGTTGAGGGAGTATCACTTTTACATTAGTGATGATCACACACATTCTACAGAGTTTGTTCAAGGTTGCTTTCATATGTTCTATGCCGATCTAGCTAGTAGGGGCATATTATTTAGTCAGCATATCATATGGTCAGATAATTGTACATCACAATTCAAGAATGCCAGAATGTTTTACTGGTTGAGCAGGATGCATAGGATTAGTGGTGTTCAACATATGTGGAACTTCTCAAAGGCCGGGCATGGAAAGGGGGAGCATGATGGAGCAGGTGCATGTATCAAAAGAGCCCTAGCACGAAAAGAGTTAAAGTACACAAATAGTGTAAAGTTGACAGATGCAAGATCAATTGTCCAGTGGTGCAACGGTTCAATGGATCCAGGTAGTGAAGGTAATTCTTTAGTTCATAGATTTTTTCATTTAGTAGATGATACTAACATTGCAAAATATGAGGATTGTTGTACACTAATAGGATCGAGCTAGCTACACTCTTTTAGAAGCTCCAATGTAGGTACATGGACTATCCATACAAGGAAGATGGCATGCTTTTGTTATGCATGTACATTTCAATCATGGAATGATTGCGAGTCAATAGAGTGGGTCTCTGAATGGTTTGTAAGAAGTCTAACCCCACTTGACACTTATCAGCTCCCGATGGCTCTACAAATCACGGAGATGCAATCATCCATTGACTTTGATCATGTATCAGACCTACTAGAACTAGGTAATATATCTTACTTACAAGTTTTATTATGTTGCTCAGTAAATAAATCTAACAAGATGAACATATCAATGCAGGGCATGTTTATGCGGTGATTGCAGATGAAGACAATGAAGAGGGTATAGATTATTACCTATGTCATTGTATCAAGGCCAAAAAGAAATTGGAGTCCCCAGTTATAGACAAAGAAAACATAGAATATCGTACAAGTTGGGTGGTTGTTATTGGAACATGGCTTCGAAGGTATCCAGTTAAGACTGTTGCAGTTTGGTTGTTTGAAGACTTTGACATGCATCAGAAAATTCTTCACTATTCGAACCTTGTCATCGCCACCAACATTCATTTGATCAAATATAAGGGTAGACCTATGAACAAGAACTTGTGGAAAGAGTGTGAGTCTGACCACGAGGCAATACTCGACACAATAAAGACTAGAGAAGACCCAAATGGTTCCCTAGATTGATTTGTAAGTATGCACATTGAATTTGTAAAGCCATGTTATTGATCACTCTTTTGGACCAACACCTTGCAATAAGGATTTTTCATGATTACTGTTTGATGTCATATGCATTTACGATTGTCATTGATCCTTTTCTGATTGTGACTGTAGGTAATACTGAAGTTTGTCAAAGTATATAAGAAAAGAACAAAATTAGTCACTGGTGCAAGTGTTCAGTGGTATGAGAAACATCGGTTACTGGTGCATTTTCTGGTTGTCAATCTTCTCTCTCTTTTCCATCTCCTAGATTTATCAGATTCTTATATCCTACATGTTTTATGTTAAGCCTCTCAGTGATATATTTTAAATTTATATGTAGGTTCATCGAGAGATGATAAAGTAGCGAAGGGGCACATCACCATTGTAGGACCTTCAATCGACCTCCTTATCTAGCATGCATGAAGGTGATAGTAGGTCTCGTCAGCTGTATGACTAACATTATTTAGTTATTTCTCTTTTAATTATTTTTATGTGAGTCTATGTCTAAGATTGAGAGGCTTTTGCAAGTTTTTTGTGGACCAAATTCCTATGATACTACACAACCACCGAGAGGCTACTACCCATGTGTTTCCTAGGGAGTAGGGAATGTACATGTTTTGAACCATTTTGGAATGCAAATAGTTGGGCTAGCTAAGGTGGAATGGAAAAATTAAATTGGGCAGCAACTCCTTTTGTCCTTTTCTCAAGTATAATATATTTCATGATTTGTGTTGGAAATGGGAGGATTATTTCCCTGCATGTATTGCTACAAGTATTGACAAATGGGAAGATTTTCAAGATGTTCTTCCATCACTATTGTAATATTTGTCATTGACTTACTGTATTTTTTTAAGACTCCACATTCAAAAGGACCTATTGTTGCATACACAACCATTGCTCTTGGAGTCTTGAGACACTGACTGACATAGACTTGACAGTCATAGGACATTGATTGTGGTGAGTGAATTTGATTGTCAAGCACTTTATAGTCATACACTCACTGTACCTAACAACTGATCACTACTCATTTCTAATCTGTCCTTTTCATTTGCACATTGCCATGTACAGTGACCATTCACAGTTCCCTTGTGTTCATACATTCATGATGCTTGTCTTAATGAATAACGTTTCTTTAAATCTATTGTCCTTTGATGAAGTGACAAGGTAGGGGCAATGTATGCCTTAGAGAAATCAATGCAACCTAGGTCATCTCTAACATACCTTAGGGTATGACATTCAACAAAACACCTACTATGGTTCAACCAACTCGATCCCTTAAGGGTGCAAAGTGCAAAAGGGAAACAATATTTGATAGGGTATTACTCGTAAACTATGGTGATTATGAAATCTTTGTCTAAACCTACGAGATCACGTTGGACCCCTCTACAATAACCTCTCTTGGTTATTGCTATCTCGGAGGCATTTTCCTATGGTGGCGAATTTTCACTCGGGGAAAGAGTTGTCAAATGCAAGTAGTTGAAAGTTGCAAAGTGGTTCAACTTTCATTTTGCAGTTCGTGTGACCAAAAAAACTATTCCAACACATTCATATGGGTACGTTTATACTAGGCATGGTCCTCTTTCACACTTAAACACACAGAATCGCTTCGAGCTACGTTCAACCGGATCGATCCCTTAAGGGTCCAAAGTGCAAAATGGCTGCGAAATTCAACATGCTATTACTCGAACACCATGATGCTTAGAAACTTCTCATCTAATCCTACAAGATCATGTTGGGCCCATCTACAATAACCTCTCTCGGTTTTTGCTATCTTGAAGGCATTTTCCTGTGTTGGTGAATTTTCACTCGGGGAAAAAGTTGTCAAATACAAGTAGTTGAAAGTTGCAAAGTGGTGCAACTTTCGTTTTCTAGCTCATGTGACCAAACGGGCTGTTCCAGTGCATCTGGGTGGGTACGTTTACGCTAGAAATGGTCCTCTTTTTCACCCAAACATGCAGAATCACTCTGAGCTACGTTCAACCGGATTGATCCCTTAAGGGTCCAAAGTACAAAATGGCTGTGAACTTTAGCATGCTATTAATCAGACACCGTGATGCTTAGAAACTTATCGTTTGATCCTATGGGATCATGTTGGGCCCCTCTACAATAACCTTTCTTGGATTTTGCTATCTCAGAGGCATTTTCCTATGGTGGAAAATTTTCACTCGGGGAAAGAGTTGTCAAATGCAAGTAGTTGAAAGTTGCAAAGTTGTGCAACTTTCGTTCTACAGCTTGTGTGACCAAACAAACTATTCCAACAAATCTGGGTGGGTACGTTTACACTAGGCATGGTTCTCTTTTGCACCTAAACACACAGAATCTCTCCGAGCTACGTTCAACCGGATCGATCCCTTAAGGGTCCAAAGTGCAAAATGGCTACAAAATTCAACATGCTATTACTCGGACACCGTTA
The DNA here is from genome assembly GCA_007115665.2 of Sequoiadendron giganteum. Classification (NCBI taxonomy): domain Eukaryota; kingdom Viridiplantae; phylum Streptophyta; class Pinopsida; order Cupressales; family Cupressaceae; genus Sequoiadendron; species Sequoiadendron giganteum. The sequence continues at coordinate 19,957,839 of CM021101.1, read as the reverse complement.
TTCTTAGAAACTTCTCATCTAATCTTACAAGATCATGTTGGGCCCATCTACAATAACCTCTCTCATTTTTTTCTATCTCAAAGGCATTTTCCTGTGCTGGCGAATTTTCACTCAGGAAAAAAGTTATCAAATGCAAGTAGTTGAAAGTTCCAAAGTGGTGCAACTATTGTTCTGCATATTGTGTGACCAAATAGACTATTCCAATGCATCTGGGTGGGTACATTTATGCTAGGAATGGTCCTCTTTTGCACCCAAATACGCAAAATCGCATCGAGCTATGTTCAACTGAATCGATCCCTTAAGGGTCCAAAGTGCAAAATGGCTACGAACTTCAACATGCTATTACTTAGACATCGTGATGCTTAGAAACTTCTTGTCTAATCCTATGGGATCATGTTGGGCCCTTCTACAATAACCTTGCTCATTTTTTGCTATCTCGGAGGCTTTTTCCTATGGTGGTGAATTTTCACTCGAGGAAAAAGTTGTCAAATACAAGTAGTTGAAAGTTGCAAAGTGGTGCAACTTTCATTTTGCAGCTCATGTGACCAAAAAAACTATTCCAATGCATTTGGGTGGGTACGTTTATGCTAGGCATGGTCCTCTTTCACACCTAAACATGCAGAATCGCTCCGAGCTACGTTCAACCAGATTGATCCCTTAAGGGTCCAAAGTGCAAAATGGCTGTGAAATTCAGCATGCTATTACTTGGAAATCGTGATGCTTAGAAACTTCTCATCTAATCCTACAAAATCATGTTGGGCCCTTCTACAATGACCTCTCTCGGTTTTTTCTATCTCGAAGGAATTTTCCTATGCTGGCGAATTTTTACTCGGGGAAAAAGTTGTCAAATGCAAGTAGTTGAAAGTTGCAAAGTGGTGCAACTTTCGTTCTGCAGCTTGTGTGACCAAACGAACTGTTCCAATGGATCCGAATAGGTATTTTTATGCTAGGAATGGTCCTCTTTCGCACATAAACACGTGGAATCGCTCCGAGCTATGTTCAACCGGATCGATCCCTTAAGGGTCCAAAGTGCAAAATGGCTGCGAACTTCAACATGCTATTACTTGGACATTGTGATTCTTAGAAACTTCTCGTTTGATCCTATGGGATCATGTTGGACCCCTCTACAATAACCTTGCTCATTTTTTTCTATCTTAGAGGATTTTTCCTATGGTGGCGAATTTTCACTCAAGGAAAAAGTTGTCCAATGCAAGTAGTTGAGGCATATTATCAAACAATTCATTGCCTTGTCTATGGCTTGTCATGACATTCCATCACCATGAGACCACTTTTCTTGGAGGCATTTTTTCAAAAAGTTCAATGGCTTGTCTATGCTATTGCTTACTATTATCCTTTCATAGATTTTTTCCAAGCATCCATAGCTTGTTCGAAAGCATCTGTTTTAGGCTTTTAGCCATAGCAAGAAGGCAATGAACTATTTGATAAAATTCTTTGGTAGACACATATGAAAAATGTCATAGCATAGACAAGGGAATGAACTATTTGAAAAAATGCCTCAAAGAAATGCGGTCTCATGGAATGCCATGACAAGCTAAAGCAATTGGCAGCTGCTCCTAGTTATTAGTTATGCAATGTGAAGTAATTGTATAACTTCTTAGGTTGACTTTGTCAAAAGCTATATTGTAATTGAAATTTTTTCATCTATCAACATCTAGTTATTCGTTATGCAATGTGAAGTGATGCTTTGAGTTTGAAAGATGTGCAATGCATGAATAAAAACTACAAAAATCTATTTTCTATATTTCATTAGTTAAACTCTTTATTTTATTTGCTCTCTATATCACTATGCTATGGAAATGCCTTTCAATTTCAAAAAAGATAGTTTTTATCTCTTGTTATACAATTTTTTACATTTTATCTCTTGTTATAAAAAGGAGTAGATATACAATGTTAAAAAAGAGTGAAAACAGAACTAAATTTATCATTTCAAAGCAATTTTTTTGATGCATTTTTCTAAACAATTCACTACCTTCTCTATGCTATTGCTTACTATTATGCTTTTGATATATTTTTAGAAGCATCCATAGCTTATTCAAAATCACTTGTTTTAGGCTTTTAGCCATAGCAACAAGGCAGTGAACTGTTTGAGAAGATGCTTTGGTAGACATGTATGAAAAATGTGGTAATATAGACAAGGCAGGGAACTATTTGAAAAAATATCTCAAAGAAATTTGGTCTAATAGAATGCCATGATAAGAAAATGCAATTGGTAGCTGCTCCTAGTTATGCAATGTGATGAAATTGCATAACTGCTTAGGTTGAATTTGTTCAAACTATATTGTAATTAAATTTTCCACATCTAACAACATCTACTTATTAGTTATGCAAAGTGAAGTAATGCTTTGACTTTGAAAGATGTACAATGCAATGTAATCAATGACATGAATATAAACTACAAAAATCCATTTTTTACAATTTATTAATTAAAATATTTATTATATTTGCTCTCTATATTTCTATATGCTATGTAAATACCTTGCAATTGTATTTAAAAGGCTTAATAGGTCAGTTAGGTGGTATCTGCACAATCAAGTTGTGAATATATGGTAATTAAGAGCAAAATTGGCAACTTTCCATCTTAGAAGTCTAACAAAGGGTGGTTATGGTTGTTCATCAGCTCAAGGGGTAGTTGGAAGGTGGTATCAAGATATATTTCTGTAATACCCCGAGTTGAGGGTTGATTTTGTTCAGTTTCTGATAAGAAAATATACTTGAAAACACTGATCACTGGTTTTCTTTGTTTTCTTGAATTTTCTTTGCCTTGCACAGGCCCATACAAGTCTATCATGACTTGAGGCTTTGGATACTTGATTGCATATGTGTTTACTCTCTTTGCATCTATTCAGAAGGTTTAAATCCACTATTGGTGTGTGTGGGATCACAAAACTTGGTTACTACTCTGTTTTATGTGTTAGGGGTTTTTAGGGCAACACCATGACACATTAGACAATCCACCTACTATTCTGACCCTGTTGCTCAGTGGATTAGCCTGTACCATGATTATTTTGGTGTATGAATACTTTGGAGGCCGAGAGAATGAATAAACTCAGTGGGGTGTGAAGTTCTAATGTTGTTCAGGGGTGTTTCCACCATGAAAGTAAGGAACTCAAGTACTGAATATGATAAATACTGAAAGGAATGGGATTGTGAGTGTCCTTTAAGTTAGGGCAGAGGTATTGTGGGGTGTTTGGACCTTTGGAAGTATTGGGGGAGGTTTGGAGTTATGAGTTTCCTTAAAACCGTCATTTTTGTGAAGGTTTAGGACGGTTTGTGAGTAGAGGAATAGAAAAAGTTCTTGGAGCTCTTAAACTGGGAAAATCCTGAGTTTGGTGAGCATCCCTAAGATTTTTTCAAGTTTCCTTGGTTTGGAGGTGATTTTGTTAGGGGGTTCCTTTGGAAATCAGGCCTAATTGTGAAGCCTAGAGTGAGGGAGGTGTATTGAAAGTTCATGTTGGTCCAAAAGAGTTACTATTGGTTTTGGCATATGTTGTGTAACCCTAAAAAGTGTATCTTAATCCACCTTTAAATGGTCAGGTGTTTAGGAAAGGTTGGGATAAATTAGGCTTGGACCGGGTTTTGAGTTTGGTGCAGGAGCACCTACACCACATCATCAATTTTTTATTATTTGAATACATCAATAGGGAAATGTTAGTGTCTTTAGGTTTATTTTGTCTAATAATCTTTGAGAGATCAAGCATAATGCAAATAAAGGGTGTTTTGTGTCTTAGAAATCAATTAGAAATCATATAAGTTGTAAAATGCTGACAAAGCAACTTTAACACAAACAAATGTAATTAAGGGACCAACTAATCCCAAGGTTGGTTATGGGAATTGGGGGGAATATGGTTGTTGGAAAATTCTTTAAAAATCCTTACCAAGGCTCGAATGAGAGAGTGGAAGAAGTTTTGTAACAATTTTACACAATAAACACCACAGTTTTGAGCAGTTTTCTAGAAAAATACTATTTTCTTGATCTTTTTGAGTGTTGTACGGGAACATATGGGCTCTTCATGGTCTAATAATTTTAGAGGATGTGTCTATATGTTTTCTAATTCATTTATTTTTTATCCGGTGTATTAACTCTTTGTTTGTAGAGAGAACCAACACAAACAGTGACTGTCCCAGTGTTGCTGAATCAAGGGTTTGAGGGGAAATTTGTGATATAACAATCAATCCACTTGTTGTTTTCTACTCTATCTTGGTGTATTGATTGAAAAAATGTTATAATAAGTGTTTCAACTCATTTTGGAATAACGATTCATAATTATGTGGTGTTTTTGTGACTGTTCTAAGACTGAACAAGGCTTTTCCAACATGGAAGTGAGGAACCAAAGAGAGGTTTTTAAGAATTAATGCCTGTAAGGGTTATGTGAGGGTCTGATGAGTTTGTGCAGAATTATTTTGAGGTTTTTGGGGCTTTGGAAGTGTTGAGAGAGATCTAGAGTTGTATGTTTCTTTAAAACCCTTGATTTTGTGAAGGTTTAGGAGGGTTTCTTGGGTTTTGTGAGTTAGAGGCTCTGTAGACACAAACCAATGAAAAAATTTGAGGTTTGGCACCATGACCTAAGATTTTCCAAGGCATTTGGATAGATACCTAAAGTTGGAAGGGTGGTACCTTTGTAAAAAAGGGCTAATTATGAAACCAAAATTGAAGTAGGTGTGTTGAAAGTCTATGTTGGTCCAAAAGAGAGACCATTGATTCTTTGGTATGTTGTGTAGCCCTGAAAAGGGTATCTCAATCCATCTTGTAATTGTCTAGTGTTTTGGAAAGGTTGGGAGAAATCTGGCTAAAATTGAGTTTTGAGTACTACAAGAATAACCAGTCACAAATGTGAGTTTTGGAAACCTTGATGAATCTAACTTAGGAATTGCTGTCAATTGATTCAGTTGTCATTGTATGAATGTTGATGGTCTTTGTAGGGCCTTGGTGGAGTCTTGTTGTTCATTTGCAAGGTTGAGGAGTTGAGACCCTTGAGGGTGGGTTGATGCCTATTAGGCTGAATCATTATGAAGAAGAGTTCTTGATTGAGAATTGACATTTCCATTGTTGTGAGTCTTCTCCACCTTGGCTCTGCATCAGAGTGCTACAAGGGTGGATTATTGGGTAAGGTATTGAATGAGGAGTTTGGTTTGATGGGGCTTTGAGGTTGTGTAGATTTCTCAAAATAGGCTATATTAATCTTGTTAGGAGCCCCTTGAAGGCAGCTTGTCAGAATGATTGGGTTTGAGCCTCCTTGCCTCTGCATCGGTGAGGCACAAGTAATTGAAGCATTCCAAAGGATACAAACCACCATGAATGGAGCTTATTTATACAATACGATTTAGATGGGGCTTATTGAGAATTTGACAGTAATTAATTAAGCATTAGATGTAAAAAAAATCCATGCCTACAACATTCAAGCATACAACTTACACAATACACATGATAACATCATTCAAGAATGGTAGTAGCAAAATAAGAGTTTCTTTAATCAAAAATCTGAAAGGCTATACAATGATATATATTGTTAAAAGTATATAAATATATCCAAAAATACCATATAGGCTTAGTACAAAGGAGCCATTTGGACATAAAATATCACGCATATATATCAATAGTACAAAACATATGTTCTAGAATGACACATAGGCATACAGAAAAAAACACTAATACATAGTCATTTCCATCTAGGGGAAGGAAATAGATCCCGTGTTGCCTTCGAAATTCGGCTAGATGGAGTGACTGTTGCTTGTCTTGTCTTTCGAACACGCCTGCTACTCCTCCTCTCTTTACTCTGGACCTTCAACTGATACGATTAAAAGTAAAGATGTTAAAACATAGAAATTGAATTATGGAATGGCATATAACAAAATATAATCACTTAACGCATACATATAGTCATCATACACATTTAAAGCATCACCATGTCCATGATCTGGAGTGACAACCACTTGTAGCAACCATGAAGATAGAAATTAAACTACATAAAATTATCATGAAAATTTTCTATAATAGACCATAAAAGAGAAAATATAATTTCAAATCAACTAATCTATTTTGTACCTCTCTCAAAGGATCATAACTAGCTATTGCTGCAGCAACTCCATGGTCCATCATTCCACCAATATCACTAGGGCTATCTCTTGTCAACAGCTACAAATGAAATAATATCTAAGGTATCATGTTGATATAGGAGAACATAATGTGACACGATCAAGGAATACTTGAATGCAATTTTTTAGATTTGTATATATGCAAAATTATAAAAACTAGCTAACATAGATTTACAACCCTATTAATGAATAAAGGCTACCTAAGTGTACGTTGTTTGAGGATATGAATTGTGAGGTGTGGAGAAAGAAGGTGCACTAGGAAACTGTTTGAAATTTGAAGCATGTTATGAGACAAACATTCAAATATAGCATTCAACTGTTCAAATGCAATAATAATATCTTTAATACTAGTTGCATACCTATGGACTCATTGTCGAGAATGTATAAGGGTCTATAGGAATAGAGCATCCCTCATGAATCGTGTGACCCTGAAATTTCATCATATCAAAATTCTACTAATTTAGTTATTCTTAAATTTCAAAATATATTTTAATAAAAAACATTAAAATAACTTGCTAAATTTTACCTGAGTGTCAATGCCGAGTGTATCATTCAGAATATCATCTGTGAAAGTCATCACCTCTGCAACTGATGTAGGTTGTGTGGCTGCATCACGAGCACCCTGATAATCGTACGTGCAAACAACACCACAAGTGCAACAATGGTGGGGTGGAGCTCGAGGCCTACACGTCTCCTCCACACAAGGCTCTACTAGAGGACTCACACATTGTAAAATGGTTTGGGTGAGTGAGCCAATTGACTTCATCATGTCCACCTCTACACTGTCCTTAAGAATGGAAGGAACAACGACATGCTCCACCATGGGTCTGCCCAAGGCCCTCGGTGCAAATTTTAGATTACGTTGTGCAACAGGTCTATCGTGTGTGGAGCCCCCACCTCTACTCTGAAAGTCTAAGATGTCAAAATAGTTTGGCATTTTATTGAGGTCAAACTCACAATAGAGTTTCCTCAAAAATTATTGCGGCACCTCATGGTTATTGCATGGAGGTTGGTCAAATACCATCCACCACCACTCCCAAAATTTATTTCTAATTAAATCATGGTGGCACCAATGGATGGGGAACCTCTTGCATGCATGGAACAAAGGTTCATTGGCTTTTGGGTCTTTAAATAGGGCACACAACTCGGCTTTGCTAGTTTTTAGTTTTTTAACATCTCCATATGTCAAACCATTAGCATAAAATTGCATCATCTCATCTCTCTTAGTTGACCAAAAATTCATTTGCTCGCTCATTTCTCCTACATGAGTTAAAATTGACTTCAATGATTCAACAATCCCTCTCCTATAATGGTGGGTTTCGGCATGCTCGGTTAATCTTGCAATTAATTATTGAATGTCTCCTTTATTGTTTTCAATTTGATTTTGAATATTTTCTTGTGTTCCTTGAGGATGCCTATGAATTGATGGAGGGGTTTCGGGTTGTTCTTGTATAGGAGGCTCTTCATGAGGGGGTGATTGTGAATTCTCAATGTTTTGAGGTGGAGATTCATTCCCTGAGAATTAGAACAAAGTTTTATTATAAAAATATATTTAAAGTTACATTCCAAATGAAATTCAAAATAAATAGAATAAAAATACACACCTCTTTGCAATCTTCAACTTCTCCGACCTGTTGGTGGAATTCTCATGGAAAATGGCAAGCTAAGGATGCAAATAATGGAGGAGATTTGGCGAGCACGAGTTGCAGACCTGAAATCTTCCTTCTCAAGCTGCGGGTTGAAGACAAAATGAGGGTTCCAAACCCAAGTTTTGCATTTTATGTCTAGAAAGCCATTTGGCATGTGCCAAATTTATTTTTAGACATTTGGCATGCGCCAAATGGATTTCTAGTCATTTGGCGTACACCAAATTTGGTGTGCGCCAAAGGCCTTATTTTGGGGTTTTTTTGATCGTTTTTTCAATTTGCACCTAAATTGTGTCACAGATTGGTGCACTTACCCTTATAGGAAATTTCATAGGGAATGACATGAATAGGAGTTTGCAGAGTAACCATACTGACTGTAATAGGTAAAGTAACTACACCAAACGGTTGTTTTTTGATATTGTCAAATCCTCTAATAGATAACAAATCATATTTGATTAGTTCTCTATCCACACATAATCTATCAAGAAGCTTCACACTACACACATTAAGGGTAGAGCCATTGTCAACAAGGATCTATTTGATGCCTATTCGATTGAATTAGGCTATTATCATAAAGGCCTCATTTTTTTTCCTTAATTCCAATGGAGGGAGATCATGTTGATGGAAGCTAATGTCTACATTAACTATATTCATTCCTTGTATGAGAGTTGCACATCATTTGCATTTGTACTAGGAGGAACCACTATTTGTTGCAATGTTGTTTGGAGCATAGAATGATAGTTTGGTGAGTTCTGAAGAAGGTACCAAAGGGATATAGTTTCAAGAGAATTCTTGAGTTTTTCACCAAGATCATACTCCCTAAGGTGTGAATTTAAGTGAGGAGCACTAGGCAATATGGTATTAGGTAAAGGTAAGGGTGTTGGGTTGGATTGTTGTAGTTGCAGATTTTTTCTCTACTTCTAGTGTAATGTGTGTGAGAAACAACATCATGATTAGGTGGGTAAAGAGTAAAATCGGGTTTTAATGGAGGTTGAGGTTTATGGGAAGGTGGGTAAAGAAGAGTTGAAATTGAATTACATTGGCATCTTTTGTTGTAGGATGCTCACAACAAATTGTAGTGGATGACCTTGGGAGATGAAGTCCTGAAGGGATTCATCTAACATGTCCAAGTCATCACAACTAAAAGGTGTAGGAGATAAGTTATCATTGGTTGGTTTGGGTTTTTCATCGTAAACCTTAGTGGATGAACTTAGTGAGAGGAAGCCCTATAGAGATTCATCTAAATTATCCACGTCATCACTACTGAAGTGTTTGGATGATATAGATTTTCTAAAGTGGGGAATTGTGTGGATTGTTTCATGTGATGTTTCTAGAGTCTTATTTTCATGTTCTGATGATTGTGACCTAATTGAACTAGGAACGAATGCCAAAAAAAAAAAACATGCAAAAATATAATTCTATCCATAAATTCCATGAAAGTAAATTATGCTTGTTCTAATGATTATAGTATACTAGAAAATAATTGATCTAAAACAAAAAAGAAACCGGAACTTGAACAATAACTTCATAAACTGGAAACTGAATGCAGAAAATATTGATGCAAAATGTGTACTAGGACTAAGTCGCACAGGATGGCGAATTAGTCCTAGTAGGGGTATTTTTTAAGATTTTCTAAGTTTTCTGATTGATGCTTATGTGTTCAGTACTATATGATGCAAGTCTAAAGTAAATATGCAAAATTTCACTAGTGTTCAAGGAAATGAGGTGCAAAAATGAGCTTTTCACTAATGCAAAGTTTGAAACCCTAGGATGCAAATTTAAACAATGCAACATGCAATTCAATGTGAATATAAGTTATTCTTAGGATGTAAACATATGCTAAATCAGAAATAAGATGTTCTAAATTTTTAGGTTCACCAAAATGAACCACAAAATTTGGTAGAAGGTTGCTCTCTTACACTTCTAGTGTTTTTCACCTAAAACGATAAAGAACTTCTACAAAGGCTTGAAGGTTCATTCAAGACTAATGGAAATATGATTGAAATATGTCTAAATGAAATTCCTTGAGTGTAAATAATTGATAAAAGAGATTGAATTCTAATGCAAAACTAATGAAATGCATATTATTTGAAAAAATGTTTTGATATACAAAAGATAGATTAAATGTAATATAGAACAAGATAGAAGGGATAAACAGAAAGAGTGCACCCAAAAATTGACAGACGCTGAAATGAAGATTGTGAATGTCCCTGAAATTCTAGAAAAACTTATTTTTCTACCAACTAGGACACTTACACCAAGTTAGGCAACTTGGTCCTAGGTATTGGAAACTGCTCTGGAGACCATTCCAACCAAATGGGTATCCAGATCTATAAAAAATTCTTGAAAACATGTGTAGTGGGACTAAGTCGCCACTGTTACTGACTTAGTCTACTTTGGATTTTCTAAAAATTCAAGAGTGTAAATGGAAGCCTACACTCTACACTTTGTTCTCTGACTGAAATTCGGATCAAACCTATGAAATCACCTGCAAAATAGAATATAATTTGGTTTCTAATGGGGGTTTTACCTTGGTCAAACCCCTAGTTTCTATTTAAACCTTGAAAGAGATAATGAAATCTGAATAAAACCCTAGCCCTAAGTGTATCTAAGACTATGAAATATGAAGTAAGTTGCAATCCTATTCTAACATGCAAGAATAAGATGCATAAATGAAACTAGAATAATGAAACTTTCATTCCAAGAGACCTTAAGTCATATTATCAATGAATCTTAATGACATGCAAACCTTCCTTAGGCTGGATACAGATAAAATGGAATATGGAATCACTTTGAAAACAAGTCTTTAGGATTGATTTGATGGCTAGTTGCATCTCCTCAACCTATATTTCTCCATGATTCTCCATAGTATTCCATGATAAACCCTTTGCAATGTTAGATCTTGCACAAAAAATGAGCTTGAAGACTTCCAAAAACCATAGCTACTTGTCCTAAGCTTCAACACTTGACTCTTGAATTCGTTTGTTAAAATGACTAAATGTTGTGAAAAATGACCTAAAAACCTATATTTATAGGCATCAATACCTAATTTTCAATTGTTTAAACCTAATAGGTTGACATCCATCAAATTTTTTGATTAAGTTAGCGATTTTCCCTCTCAAAATTGAAAATTCCCCCAAAAGGGACTAAGTCTCCACTCTGGGCGACTTAGTCCCACCAAGGGTTTTTGAGGTGGGTTTTCTAGAATTTGAATAATTTGAATGTTTTTTGTTGGGATTTGTATGATTTATGGGTGGAATAATCCTAAAGGTCCAAAATAACGAGTCTTAGGGGCCTATAAATGTTGTTTTGAGGGGTGATTGATGATAGGATGTCTAAAATAGGAGCAAATTAGGTACAAAATTACCTCTTTCTTCAAGAGTATACAATTTTTAGTGACACAAGTATCTCAACCATACATGTACCACCTGTAATCATATGATTCCTTTCTCTACAACACCTTGAAGTGTGTTGACATCAATGACAACACCACCATACTCAATCATATTTGCAACAATCTCTCCCTTTTACATTGATGGCAACACATGATGTGAAAAATCATCAAAGACAACATACACACTCTCCTTTTTTCCAAATTAGATAGCCTACATAATGTTTCTAAACTCTTTTCTCCTTGCAAGATTCTCTCTCTCTTTCAACTTTTTTACATGATTCTTCAGCTATATAAAATTTGATCTCTCCCCCTTAGGAGTGCACCCACATCTCTTACTACAACAATGATACTTTCTACTCCCCCTGAGGAGTAGACCTCAGTCATCAATCCAAATAGATGATGAATTTGTAGATCCATTGGACTGATACAACTCTGTGTGCACCTAGTTCAAAGAAGGAGGGGCAGTAACCCCCAAATTCTCCCTGAGATACTCAAAAGTATCCTTAGGAATCTAGCCTTAGTAAATATATCTACAATTTGATCCTTTGTAGGCACATATTCAAGCCTGACTTCATTCTCCAACACCTTCTCCCTTAAGAAATGATATCTGATAGATATACGCTTTGTTCTTGAATGCATTACTGGGTTCTTTAAAATATTTATTTACTTGTCTTATCATAGAAGATGGGGATAGGCTCATAACACATCACACCTATATCCTTCAATGTTTGCTTCATCCAAATTACTTGTGTACAACAAGATGTTATTGCAATATACTCAACCTCTACAGTGGATAAAGAAATTGAATCTTGTTTCTTGCTTAGCCTGGAAACCAATCATCCTCCAATTAATAATGCACCACCAATTGTACTTGTCCATTCATCTACATAGCCAGCCCAATCTGCATTAGTGTAGGCATTCAAAGTGAAATCAGTATCCTTAGGATACCACAGGGCATAATTCAGAGTGCCCTTTAGATATATGAGCATCCTCTTCGAAACTGTAACATGTGTTTCTTTAGGTTCTCCTTGAAATCTGGCAACCAAACATATTGCATGCATGATATCCGGTCTAGTATTAGTAAGATATAACAGTCCACCAATCATATATTTGTACATGCTCTGATCAATTTTAGGAGAATCATCATCCTTACTCAGTTTGCATCTAGTCACCATATGGGTACAGACCAATTTGGAATCATCCATTCCAAACTTCTTTAGCAATTTTTTAACATACTTTGATTGTGAAATGAATATGCCCTTATCAGTTTGATTCACTTGAAGTCCAAGAAAAAAGTTCAACTCACCAATCATAGACATTTCAAACTCCTTTTGCATCTCCTCTACAAATTTCTTGCACATACCCTCATTTCTTCCAAAGATAATATCATCAACATACATAGATACTATCAACATTTTGTTCCCTTCAACTTTGAAATAGAGATTGATGTTTGTGAAGCCTTTACTATGAAAGGAAAAGTAGAGGTGTGAAATACACTTTCCTAACGCTAAAACCACAGAGGAGAAGTGCAAAGACCAGTTTTAAAAAAATTAAGCATTTGAGATGAACAAACACAGTATAACAAGAAAGACAAAAACAAAATCATAGAGATAACATGAGATATACGTGGGAAAACCCTTAGGGGAGAAAAACCCACCACATAAAGCAAAGTCACTTTGTATTACAGTAAAAAAATTACGTACATAGTTACAGACTTCACTTTTTGATGTTTACTCACAACAACATTCAAATCGACCTCCTCATAGACACATTCACTATTACAATGCTATTCTAGCATAAAATGAACTCACTCTCTTTGTCACCCTAGGTCTCTATCCATATTTTTAATAACCAATGGGGAAGCCTCTTAAAATTAATACTTCATCGACAAGCAACTAGATCTCTGATCAGATCACCCTGCATTCACACATCAGGCCGCCCAAGCATTTAATTCTATTATAGAGAATTGCCTAGATTTGGATTTTGTTAACCGTTAAATCAGATCTTACAGTTAATGCACATATCGCTTTCACGGATTTAAAAATTTGGCCAATAACAATTGATTTACAACAATGATGTAAAATAAACAAATGATATTGCACCATTTGTCATCACACCATTCATCCATCACTTTGACTATTGAAATGGTCAACTATGCTCTAAGCAACTCCTACCGTGCTACTGCGGCATGGCCTAATGGTCACCACGGTATGGCGATAACCATCTGATCACCAGACTGGTAGAGTCCACGAAGACACACGCACACATATTGTGAAATTTTGGGGAATAACCAAAAAACCAACAAAATTCTCACAAAGACTTCTAGAACAACGACATGTGTTCAAAGCCTACACACTTCGTATGCCACCAAGTTTCAAACACTCAAACGATTCTGCTTGGTTCACAAGAGTTTCTCGGTACTCTCCTCAACTGAGCACAAAATAAAACGAGCACTGTTGGATTAGTCAAATCTCAACCATAGATCAAGATCCTCGTTCACCGGTACACTATGTTGTGGTCCCCACCAAGTCACTTCCATTTGCCATCAGTCCATCATTGTAGCTCCGTGAAAGGTTCCACCAATGACCCCAAGTCACACTGACACAAATTTTATCTCATATCAGCATATCGGTGAGACAACACATTTTCACTCACCGATATGCGATCGTTCTGCCAATGAAGCCAAGGTCCATCATTCTCCCACCAAAGGGGAGGAAGGACTTCATGGTATGGAGGGTAAATTTGTCAAGTCCTTAATAGAGATTCAAGCCAGCAAGTTTAGGCACATTTTCCAACAAGCTCCCACTTGACAAAGACTTATTGGCTTCCTCCAGACTTCAAATTTACTAACGATCATAGGCCCCAAGGCCCATCGAACTTGCACACCATCTAAAATTTTCCATGCTCACTGTCTTTGTCAAAGCATCAGCAACATTCTTCAGAGTATCCATCTTTTCTAAGCAGACCTTTCCAACCTCCACCATATCTTGAACAAAGTGATACTGTACATCGATATGTTTCGCCTTGGCATGGAAAATTGGATTTGTCACCAAACAAATGGCACTCTAACTATCACAGAAAATAATAATCTGCCCTGCATCAAAACCAATATCAGAACAAAAATGACCAAGCCAAACAACTTCTTTGCAAGCGTGAGTTTTTGCCATGTATTTTTTCTTCGTAGTGGACAAAGTGACTACAGCCTGTCGCTTGCTCATCCAACTGATTGCACCATAATTTAACATAAAATTATAGCCATTGGTGGACCTTCTGCTATCAATGTCCCTTGCCCAATTAGAATCCATGTATCCATGAATGCTGAGAGTCCTATGTGAACCAACCAAATTTCCCTAGTAACACAGAGCATATTTCAAAGTACCCCTTAGATATCTAAACACTATTTTCACAACATCCCAATGTGTCCCTCCTCTATTTTCCATAAATCAGCTAAGTACTCCCACTACTTGAGCAATGTTTGGCCTTGTACATACCATCGGATACATTAAACTGCAAACAAAAACTTGCATAAGGAATCCTAGTCATGTCCTCCATCTCAATAGGATAGTTTGGGGAGTCTTCAATAGATAGCTTCGTTCCCTATAACACTACAACAAGTAACTGCTTGCAATTATTTATACCTAATCTCTCCAGAATAGTGTTAATATACTTACTCTGGCTGACCCAAAGCTTTATGTTCATTTTTTACTTGGTTATTTCCATCCCCAGAATATACCTTATTGCACCCAGATCTTTCATTTCGGACTTTGCAGACAACTGAGACTTAAGATCAAATATCATAGTCTTACTATGTCCTATGAACAACATATCATCCACATACAGGGTAATAATAAGAACACGATCATTTTCAGATTTATAATACACAAAATGATCATATTTTGATATCACAAATCCCATAGACAACACAAAAGTGTCAAAATTCTGGTACCACATTCTAGGCGATTGTTTCAAACCATACAAAGATTTCTTTAACTTGCAAACCAAGTTTTCTTTACCTTTTTCAACAAAGTGCTAAGGTTGGGACATATAAATTTCTTCTTCCAAATCTCCATGGAGAAACATTGTTTTCACATCCATCTACTTGATTTCTAAGTCATACACAGCTACAAGTGACAACATAAATCTGATAGATGTCAACTTAGCTATATGGGAAATTTTTTATCCATAATCAATTCCCTCTACTTGGGAATACCCCTTTGCAACCAACCTCACTTTATACTTTTCAGCACTGCCATCTAGACTAGTCTTCTTCTTAAATACCCATTTATAGCCAACAGACTTTCATCCTTCAAGAAAAGGCACCAAATCCCAATTTTCATTCTTCTTTAATGATTCCATTTCTTCATTTATAGCTTCCAACCAGGAATTTGAATCAGACATATTAATCACCTCTTTCATAGTCCTAGGCTCATTAGTGCTAGTAATCAAAGCATAGGCATAGTTTGAATCCAACATAGAGAAACCATACCTATCAGGTTGATGTCTTTCACGTGTAGACCTTCTCACTGGTTGAGGATGTGGTTCTTCTTCTCTAGAAATCTTAGAACTACTAGAGCTCTCCTCAATTTCAAGTACACCATGTAGTTCCTCTTTTTCTGGAGTTTGAGGAATGTCAACTACATCATTCTTCTTTTCTCTTTGATCTATCTATAACTATGCATTAGCTGTTGAAGGCTTCAACTCACGAAATAGTACACTTCTACTATATAAAACCTTCTCAGTATCAAGATTCCAAAGCTTGTATCCTTTCACACCAACATCATAGCCAGTGAAGACACATTTAATAGCCTTGTTCTCTAATTTAGATCTTTTCTCGTTTGGAACAAATGCATATGCCTCACAACCAAAGACATGAATATGCCTCAAAGAGGGCTTCTTACTAGACCACGCTTCCAAAGGTATTTTGTTAACAAGAGCAAAGCAAGGAGAACGATTTACCAGGTAACATGTTGTAGCCACAACCTCAACCCAGAACTTCTACTCCAAACTACCATTGCTCAACATACTCCTTGCCTTTTCCATCAGTGTCTTGTTTAACCTTTCAGCAACTCCATTATGTTTTGGAGTATAAGGTGTAGTTTTATGCCTTTTAATCCCATGGTCTCTATAGTATCTTTCAAAATCTGCAGATCAAAACTCGCTGCCATTATCCATCCTCAAACATTTGATTTTCCTTCCAGCCTAATTTTCTACCAAAGTTTTAAATTCTTTAAATTGATTGAACACTTCTTATTTACTCTTAAGAAAGTATATAAATGCCCTTCTCAAATAATCATCAATAAAAGAAACATAATATCTAGACTTCAATAATGAAGGAACATTCACTAGACCAAACACATCAGAATGAACATAATCCATTACACCAAAATATTTATGAGGACTCGAATAAAATGAAACATGATGTTCCTTTCCATAAATGTAGTGTTCATAGAAATCGAACTCAAGATTACAATCAACAAGCCCTTCAACAATATTTTTATTTTTCAAGGTTTTTAAACCTTTCTCACCTATGTGACTGAGTCTATGATGCCACATCATGGTCTTCTCCACTAGGAGTTTGAACTCCAAGGAATTTTTACCCAGAGGAATTCCATTCTCCTTCTCTGCATGAGCGGCATTGGTTGACTTTATAGAGACATTACATTGAACAGGATGTGCATCCATCTTGTATAGAGTGTCAGTTCATACACCCTTAGCCAACACCATTTCCACTCTAGTCATCTTACAACCTCCACTCAAGAAAGAAACTTGTACACCCACATCATTCAACTTATTGATAGAAAGTAAGTTACGAGCCAAACCTGGTATGTGTAGTACATCACCAATCCCTTTGGTTCTTTTGTCAAGAAATTATATTTTGACTCTTCCATGACCAACAATCTCCAGTGTTGAGTCACTCGCCAGGCACACCTTTCCACCATCATAGTTTTCATATATACTGAACCATTCTCTATGAGATGTCATGTGGAAAGATGCACCTACGTCAATCAACCAGACATCATCTGATGCTTGAGTCACCAAGATTGCAATGAAGGCATTTGCATCACTTTGAGAAGAGTCATTTTCTAAAGAGTTATTCTTCTTCTTCTTCTCCTCCCTACAATCCTTTCGAATATGACCAGGCTGCCCATAGTTCCAGCATTTTGAACCTTGGACATTTTACCAGGAGACTTTGACCTCCCTTTAGATTTGGATTTAGACATCATGTCCTTCTTCTTTCCCCTCTCCTTCGATCTACCTCAAACAACAAGAGCCTCTTTGGCCATCTCCGAAGATTTCCTCCACATTTCGTCTGACAACAGCGAGACAACCATGTCTTCCATCTTGAAATTAGTTATTGTAATTCCAATAGCCATTACTAGATGGTCCCATGTTTCAAGCAAGGAACATAATAGAAGCATGCAACGATCCACCTCTTCTATCTTCACAGCCACAGATTCCAACTAAGAAACACTCATATTAAACGACTTTAGATGGTTTGCAACAAATGCACCTTCTTCCATCTTCAAGGAGTACAACTTCTTCCTTAGGAATAACTTATTCACCAGAGACTTTCCCTGATAAATATCACCAAGCTTCTTCCATAATGAAGTTGCGGTCTTCTCCTCATGGACATTCAGGAGTATAGAATCGACCAGACAAAGTCTTATCAAGCCTCTAGCTTTTCTATCTACAAGATCCCAATCTTCTTGTTTCATGGTTTATGGCATAGTTCTAGACACAGCAATCCAAAGGCCTCTATCCACCAACAGGTCTTCCATTTTGAGTTTCGACAACTCAAAGTTGTTGCCATTGAATTTTTCAATATCTACTCTTCCTGAAGTACTCACCATCTCAAACAATAGACTCAATAACTGGTTCTCCCTTTGCAAGAATCCCACTGAAACACGATTAGCACAAAAAACTAGCCCTACTTACAAGGATAACACAATTGGCTAGGCTCTTATACCACTTGAAAGGAAAAGAAGAGGTGTGGAATATTCTTTCCTAATGCTAAAGCCATAGAGGAGAAGTGCAAAGACCAATTTTAAAACATTTAAGCATCTGAGATGAAAAAATACAGTATAACAGGAAAGACAAAAAAAACATAATCATAGAGATAACACCAAATATACGTGGGAAAACCCTTACGGGAGAAAAACACACCACACCAAGCAAAGTCACCTTGTATTACAGTAAATAGATTACATACATAGTTATAGACTTCACTTTTTGATGTTCGCTCATAGAAGCATTCTAGTCGACCTCCTCACAGACACATTCAGTGTTACAATGTTATTCCAGCATACAATGAACTCACTCTCTCTATCACCCTAGGTCTCTATCTGTATTTTTAACAACCAATGGGGAAGCCTCTTAAATTTCATAATTCACCGAAAAGTAACTAGATCTCTGATCAAATCGCCCTACATTCAGGCATTAGAACACCCAAGCATTTAATTCGGTTATAGAGACTTACCTAGATTTGTATTATTTCTATCGCCAAATCAAATCTTATAGTTAATGTCCATATCGCTTTCACAGATTTAAACATTCAGCCAATAACAGTTGATTTACAACAACGATGTAAAATCAACGAATGAGATTGTGCCACGTGTCATCACACCATTCGTCCATCACTTTGACTATCGAAATGGTCAACTATGCCCCGAGCAACTCCTACCATGCTACCATGGCATGGCCTAATGGCCACCGTGGTATGGTGATAACCGTTTGATCACCAGACCGCTAGATTCCACCAAGACACATGTACACATCTTGTGCAATTTTGGGGAATAAAAAAATCAACAAAATTCCCACAAAGACTTTCAGAACAATGAAACGTGTTCGAAGCATACACACTTTGCATGCCACCAAGTGTTATACACTCAGATGATTCCACTCGGTTCACAAGAGTTTGTCGGTACTCTCCTCAACTAACCGCAGAATAAAACGAGCACTGTTAGATTAGTCAAATATCAACCGTAGATCAAGATCCCCATTCGTCGGTACACTATGTTGTGGTCCCCACCAAGTCGCTTCCATCTACCATCGGTCCATCAGCATAGCCCAATGAAAGGTTCGATCGATGACCCCAAGTCACACTGACACAATGTTTATCACATATCAGCATATTGGTGAGACAAAACAGTGTCACTCACTGATATGCAATCATTCTTCCAATGAAGCCAAGGTCCATCCTGCTCCTGCCAAAGGGAAGGAAGGACTCTGTAGTATGGAGGGTAAATTCATCAAGTCCTTAATAAAGATTCAAGCCAACAAGTTGAGTCACATTTTCTAACATATTAAACCTTTGTTGTGTCAAATATTTGTCCAACCTTGCATACCATCCTCTAGGATCTTGTTTAAGTCCATATAGTCTCATTTTCAGCTTACAGACCATGTCTGATTTATCTGATATCTGAGATCCTTTTGATTGTTCCATGTACACCTCTTCTTCCAACTCTCCATTCAAGAATGCAGAGTTAACATCCATCTGGTATACCTTGAAATCTTTGGGAGCAGAAAATGTCAAGAACATCTGAATGGCCTCCATTATTGCCACCAGAGAAAATTTCTCCTCAAATTCTATTCCTTCAACCTATGAATAACCTTTGCACACAATCCTTGATTTGTTTCTTACTACTTCACCATCTTCATTCAACTTATTCCTAAATACCCATTTTGTACCAATTACATTCTTGTTTACAAGTCTAGGAACTAATTCCCATGTCTGATTTTTCGCTATCTATTGCAACTCCTCTTTCATTTCTCTAACCAAATACTCATCTTTTCATGCTTCACATACTATTTTAGGTTCTATCTTAGAAAGTAGACACAAATTTACCTCAGCTTCTACCACTTTACTTCTTATTGTTACACCTTTTCATTTTTCTCCAATTATCTGCTCTTCCGGATGATTTTTCTGCACATAATTAGGAGTCTTAGGGGCATGTTCCATAGTCTCTTCTTCTTCTTCAATATGTTATTTTTATTCCTCATTTTCTTCCTATACTTATCTACAGATAGGTTGATCTAGTTCAACTTCACTTATTTCAATTGGTCTATGCATATCTTCATCAACTTTTATATTTGCACTTTCAACTATCTTCCTCGGTCTTTTATTGTAGCATCTATATGATTTGATATTAGTTGAATGTCCAAGGAAAATGCCTTCATCACATCTTGAATCAAAATTTCCAAGGTTCTCATCATCTCTTCTAATATAACATCTTCTTTCAAACACCTTAAAGTACTTAACAATAGGAGTCTTGTCAGTCCATAGTTCATAAGGGGTCTTTCTATTGTTACCTCTTATTTGAACTATGTTAAGAATATAAATATTAGTGTGGATTGCTTATATCTAGTATACACCAGGTACATTTACCTCTTTCATCATAGTCCATGCAACCTCTTGAACAATTCAACTCTTCCTCTCTACAACTCCATTCTATTGAGGAGTTCTAGGAGTAGAAAAATGTATTAATCTCACTAGAAGTGAATTCTCCACCTCTACCAAACCTTAAAATTTTTATTCTTAGGTTTGTTTCATTCTCTACCCTTTCGTTGAACACTTTGAATCTATCTAGAGCTTGATATTTCTCCCTAAGAAAATTAACCCATGTCATTCTAGAATAATCATCAATCAAAATCATAAAATACCTATCACCATTAAGATTTCCAGCTCTTGTGAGATCACAAAGGTTTTTATGAATCAATTCCAACATCTTGGTACTTGATTGTTCTTTCCCTTTAAAATTGAATATTATTTATTTTCCCAATTGACAACTTCTACAAACAATATTGGTAGGCTTTGTAATTTTATGAAGATCCATGACAACTTCTGTTGAATTGATCTTGATCAGATTTTCAAAGTTTATATATCCCATCCTTTGGTGCCATATCCAACTTTCATTAACTTGAGACACAAAACACTGACCATCAACACTCTTAAGCTAATAAATTTTTTCATATGTTCTTCCTATAGCTATCATAGTTTTAGACCCTTTAATGATCTCACAAGTGTTATCTTGGAACACAATTTTAAATCTGCTACACATTTTTCCAACACTCAAAATATTATTCCTTAATCCATTAACATAATAGACATCATCAGTAGTATATTTTCCATCAAAACTAATTGTTCCTTTTCCAACAATATTTGCACCAGAACCATCTCCAAACATGACTAATCCTCCATCATACTTTCAAGTTTAGTGAACTTACTTTTATCTTCAGTCATATGATTTGAACACCCACTATCAATTACCCAATAATCTTTGTCTTGTCTACCATGAAAGGAAGTAACCAGAGTACCTTCCATCTCATCCTTCTTGTTTTCTAGACCACATTTCCTTGCACATCTTCCATTGTTAGTAGACACAAATTTATTATCCAAGGCTAGAAACAAGCATTCATCTTTATCATCCTTGAAATCAGATTCATCATCAGAAATTCCAGCATGTTCTCTAACATAATCCAATTTCTTGAACTTTTTTCCTTTTTGTCTTAATTATCTACATATTTTTGTGTATGGCTCTATTTGGACATATTGAAGCATAGTGACCAATATTTCCACAATTGAAACATTTAAAAGGTAACATACCTTTCTACTTACCAGTACCTTTCTTCAATTTCCTTGTAAAGTTTTCTTCCAAATCCTCTGAACTTTCACTATTCGTATCATCTTTTGTCTTAGTGGCTTTAAAGGTTTTTTTTTTTCTCCTTTTATTTTCAAAAATTTCTCATTTCAAATGTTGTCAAGGTACCGAATAGTTTCTCTTTAGTGAATTTATCTGGATCATACACTTCCTCAATAGTTGATACCTTGTCATTAAAACTCTCTGGTAGGGTCATCAAAATATTCTCTATTACATCTTCATCTATCAGAGTACCACCTTGATTTTTGACCTCATTTTCTACAATATCAACCCTCTAAAAGTAGCTTGCAATTTCTTCACCTTCTTCCATTTTCAAATTCTCTTATCTGTGCTTCGCTTTTAGCTAATTTGATAATTTGACTCTATCATTTCGTTCATAGATATCTTTCAACTTTTCCCATACTTCATAAGCAATGCCTAATGATTTTTTTTTTTCGCTCAATCTTAAATAAAGCACTATAGATCAAGCATACCTTTCTTTTTAATTCTCCCCATAGTGGTATGTGTAGGATCATGATGGGCCAAAAAGTGGCGATATCTAAGTGATATGATGACCCATGTGGCTGACAACTTTTCTTTTACCAAAAATTGATGAAATGAAAAGGGTTTTTAAAGGAGATTCTCAACTTTCCACCAATATAAATTATGTTTTACTTTTAATTTAATGAATAATTATTATTCATTTTCTATTTGAATTAGGACTAGATTCTTGATTGATAGGCTGATTGAAAAACATCTATAACTTTCAAACAATATCACATTTTTTGAATCTGAAATATGTGTCACATTCTATGCTTCACATACTATAGAATTAACAAAAAAAATTAATTTCATGAATTTTTGACCAAGTTAAGGTGGTTAAACATACAATTTTTTATATTTTTTAAAACTTGTAATAAAAAAATCATAATTGATTATTTACTTGGAAAAAAATTATAAAAAAATATGCATCACATTCGGACATGAGTCCCGTAATATATCTAAAATTTAAAATTTCCTTTTATCATTTTATTGTGGTTAGGGTGGTTAGACAGACACCTACTTCTTATTTTTTCCCTGAAATTTAAATACTACTGCATTGAAATTTCAAAATTTCACCAAATAGATCTAAAAAAAATAAAATAAACCTAGTAGTTTAGAAAATACATTCAATTTTCTACAAATTCTATTCTTACATATTTTTGAAATAATATAGATAACTTATTCAATTTTTTATGTCAAGTTGCCTAACTCTGATTTTTTCAAGTTTATTGCCACTTAAGGGCCTATTTTTCCATGATGATCATGCACATACCCATAGGAAAAAATCTCTTTTGTAGAAGAAGGACCACTTGTCGGCTCAATATATTTAGTCTCAACAGCTTTCCAAGTCTTGAAGCCAAGAGAGATTAGGTAACCTCTCATCTGAACTTTCTAGTCATTGTAAGAAGCTCCATCAAACACAAGGATTGACAATTTGTGCGCCATCAGATCTACGTCAAGAGGTTAAGCTCTTCTCTGAGGAACCAAATCTCTGATACCAATTTTTGAAATGCACAAAATAACTAAGAGGGGGGGTGAATCATTTGTCACCAATCGCATTCACAATTCTCAAACAATTATTAACTCCACATCCACTTTAGTTTTTTATTAAGTATGAGCATGAAATGCAAATAAAAAAATCAATATCAACACAAGAGACACTAGATTTATGTGGAAAACCCAATAAGGGAAAAACCACGATGAGAATTAACTCATAATATAATAGTAATGCAAAACTAGATACAAACGCTCACTGCCCAAGATAGGACTCACTATCCGGCTACAAGGCTCATTTCCAACAGATAGGACTCACTATCTAGAAGGGAGGCTCACTGCCTACAAATAAAGATAGGTAACAAAAAATCCAGCACAACAGGTTCAACACATTTGCAGCCTTAATCACGGAATTTCATAAACCTTCAACACACTACTTTCAGGAGTAAAACACATTAAAGTACTGCTACTTTAATTCAATTTTTCACACTCTTTCACACCTGCTTTGCATCACACTCTTGTTCACCTTTTTCCTTCTTAATTCACAACATCTTGAGTTGTATTTTACCATCTTCGATCTTACAAACTTTCTCCAAGGTCAGCTATGCATTCTTCATTTTACAAATTCAAATTAGGTCGGCGACTCAATATTCCCATGGTGGATAAGAATGAGAGTGGACCAAATACATACTTAACCAGGACCCAAAACAACATCTCGGATCAATCACATGCTTCCTTAATTGATACTTATCTTTCGTGTAACATGTAAACCCCAAGTCAACCAAACCTATTTAAAACACCAATGAACATTGAAGTACATCCATTCACAACAAGATGATAACATGTGGACCACATAAAATGCTTCACCATACACTGGAACACCTCTTAGAAGCCTCCAGATTCATCTGCAGCAATTTCAACAAATTTTATATAAAAAACTCGTTCCATCAGTCTAATCAAACTGTACATACACACATAGTAGCTTTGGAACTAGCATTCCAAAGTACCAAACCATGAAATTTTTTTCTAGAACATAGATAACATAATTATTAACCTTCTTCCAAATATGCAAGGTCTGAGACAAACCATCAGAGAATTGTAGAGAAGAAACATTTCTCCCAGTCCATAGACAAACAACTCTGCTAGACCAGTTCACAAACTGGTGAACATAAATCTCACTCTTCATCAACTCCAAAGCTACGACTTAGGATAAATCACCCAAGGATGCCCATAAATAACACTACATATCTACAAAAGAATAAGATCAACATAGAAGAAATGCAGAGCACATTAAGAACACACATACAACTTTGTCTTCATTGTTTATTAATTTTCTCAAAAGAACTTGATAATTCATCATATCAACATACCTGCAACACCATAAAGATAGCTCCATGTGCTCACAACATCTCTATAGTATCTCAATCATACATGTACCACCTACAATCACATGATTCCTTTCTCTACAACACCCTGAACTATGTTGACATTAATGAAAACACCACCATACTCATTCATACTTGCAACAAATTTATTTTCATCTTCTTAGATATTGTCAATATGGCAGAGCTTCAATGAAATATAGGAACACTTCTCTGTAGTGTTTGTAGTGTTGAATAAAGTATTCCTTTTCACACTTAATTTGGGAATAATTGATATATAATTAAATTAGTAATGCCTTGGATTAATGTTGTAATGTATTGTATACATTCACATTAATTTAGGGCCCCTTTTTAAACTAAATGTACTTGAATTGCACCTTTTTAAAGTGTTGTAATACACTTTCACACTTTTCTAGGGTATATTAAATTAATGGAGCCTAAGGGGCCCATTTTTCAAATAAAATTCATCTAAATTATACCTTATTTATAATGTTGTAAAATTTTGTAACACACTTTCACACTTATCTAAGATCTCATTAATTAATTGTGGTTTATCGGCCCTTTAATTCAAATTCAAGCCCTCTTAATTGCATTTTTCGAGAGATCAATCTCAACACCCAATATTCAAATTGCATAGTTCATTCAATTTGGAAAAATCAAGGTCTTAGAAATTGGTGCTAGGACCCATTTGCCTTTAGTGGCGAATGGGTCCTCTCCAAATAGGACACCCTTTTCTATCCATATTTGACATGGTTTTTTGATGTTATTTCACCCTCCTGGAGCAAGGTCCTGGAAACTTGTGCCAAGACCCATTCGCCCTAGGTGGCGAATGGGTCCTCCCTTAATAAGGACGGTCCCCTTTTTTGAATTTAACTATGGCTTTAATACATGATAACAAGTGTGTATTGTAGATTCTAGAGTAATTATTCAAATTCTTTATTTAATTACATTAGTTTCCATAATATTCAAAATACAGTGTGTTATGTTAATTTAAATCCCTATACATGAATTTAATATCATTCAATCATAGGATTATTTAAGTTAACATGGAATACTTCATCACAATGTACCATCTAACATAAAATGCAAATGGTTTAATTAGATAACATAAAACACTAAATCATAGAGACATTTATTAGATATTGTTACAAAGGATATTTGATCAATCACATTAACATTTAATTCAACACAACATCATAAAAACATAAAAAAATATTCTCATATATATCATCATCATCATCAAAAAATTTAGTACATATGCATCACTAAGTACAATGCTAATAGGTTCTACAACTGCTAGATCCCTTGAGGGCTAGTGATCTTCGTGGTCGTCATGATATAGTAGTATGTGGCCTACTTGAGTTTAGTCCTAGGCCCTCTAAAAATCTAGATCTCCTAGCCTCTCACATGACTGCCTCAACACGCTCTTGATCTATGTGATCCATATCCACGTGTACCCTCACAAGCTCCTCCTAAAGCCTTGAGACATCTTCTTATAGGTCACTCTCTACCTTGCTATCAATAGAAACTCAAGAGGTTAAGACTATTGTAATCTTTGCCTAAAGCTAGTCAGCATGACTCGTGGCTCTCTCATAGTCCACGCCCAGTCTTGCTACAGAATTGAAGAGTTTTGTATGTGAATCCACAGAAAGTGGGGGCATGTACTCTCGGAGTATATCATCCTTGAAATGCAGCGAGGGAAATAATGTTGTGATCGCTCATTGACAAACCTCGTGCCACTCTCACATGGATCCTACAAAATAAAAATCATAATAATTTTAGTAAACATCATAATCATATATAAAGTAGATGCATAAAAGATACATATGTGCAAAAATAACACAAAACATCAAATCATTACATGGATCCCTAGTCTACTAGTCAGGGTATGACTATACAATGGTGTTCCCTCTCTGTGTTGATGGTGTGGGTGACCTATTGCTACTAGCTTCCCCACACCCATGCATGTGGATCTCTGGTATGGCTACCGCATGTGATCTAGTAAACCCGATAGGTGGTATCTCTTTCCTACCAAGGGCAACTAGATCGTCCTTGGTCTCAATAGTATCCTCGCTCATGGACTGTGTCTCCTCATCATCATCCTACTCATCATAATCCTCATCCTCTTCATTTAAACCTATAAAGATGTTGGGAACAATATCATCATCATCATTTTTATCTACATTTATATGATTGTCGTTGTCCCCTTTATGACTTGGAAGGCATCCAGAAAAACCTATAGGGTGATGCAAAGGGAAGACTAGTATAGGTCTAGTTGTATCCCACCACTCCTTGTAGGCCTAACTGGTACCTATATCATCAGCCTTAGAGATTGGGGGTAGGTCGTATTCCTCGTCCTCTAAATCACTAAAATTTACATCATCACTAGTAAGATGGTGATTGTACCCATGATTGGTGGCACTCTATGTTGATCTTCAGTATGTCAGTTTGGAACGTGTAGGTAGTTGGATGTGCCTGAACTATCTCATCACACAGTTAGAATAGAAGGGTCTAACTACATAACCGTGTCTACCTAAAAGAAAATGATCCATCTGTAACCTAGGTAGCTCATATTTGTGATCCACCCACTATGGTATCCACTGATATGGTCTCCAATAGATGTCATCCCCATCCAACCAATCAAATCTAATCCTCTAATGTACCAAATCTCCCTCCTGCCATGGTCGTCCGAGGGGATAACTGAAGACCCTCAGCTCTCCCAAGGTTGCTACGAAGGGAAATCTTGTCGGCCTCGTACAGGTAATGTGCTTGAAACACCATATCTATAGTAGTGTATAGTGTATGATGCTATGGAGCTCTTAGAATAAAAATTGACTCAAATCATAATACAAGTGGGTGAGCATGTTGCGACCCCAGGCATAAAATGTCTGATGCTCCTCCATGCGCCTGATCATATGAACCAAACCACCATCTAGATGTGCCCCTCAACCATCTAGCACTAATGTGAGCACTACTATCATAATCATAATCCACCACAGAAATGGTGACCACATGTTTAGGAGCCATTTAAGCTCCACATGTCGTTTGATGCTCAAATGTTGAATAGACTTCTCTAGAAAATAACATATATCATCTCTCATTTATCCAAATGATTTGTCACTATCTAGACGGATGTGTTGCCTCAGATAGGAATCCATAGAATGTGATGTATGTCCTCCAAGTTGATTGTCATCTCCCCGTTAGGAATATGAAAGGTACAAGAACCTATTTCCCATCTCTCAGCCAAGGCCAACAACATACCATCATGGTACCTCATAGTTGGCATGAGGTACACCCAAAATAATCCAACCTCTTGAAGCAACCCAATATCCTCCTCTAAAATTCATGTAACTGACTCATGTAGGAAGCAGATCTACCTCCCTCCTAATTTTTGTCTAGCTCGAGGAGGAACCTAAGAGGAAAATCACATGAAATAAGTTCTAAATTAAATAATAAATATCACTAAGGTTGTTCTAAGACACCTTTCGAACAATATGGACACCTACGCCATTTTTGGATTGGGGTCTTAGACACTTTGCACCAAAGTGGGACAATTTGCGCCAAAGTGGGACAATTTGCGCCAAAGTGCAACACTTTCTGCTAAAGTGGGACAATTTGTGCCTGATTATGGTGGAAAATAGGGTTTGTGCTGAGATGAATCAACAAGATGATGAACCACTTAAGTTTTCCACACTAAATCACTATAATTATGTATATGATAAGATGCAAATAACAATAAAAAATGATACCTAACTTTTATAGAAACTATGAGGGAAGTTTTTAGAGCATAAAAATTTGTGTACCTTATCAAAAACTTATTGTTTTTGAGCTATAGAGGACTCATTTGCCTTCAGTCGTGAATGGGACCCTATTAGGGTTTTTGAAATTGAGATCAGGGATCTATTCCATGATTTTTGCACTCTCAAATTCTTGATTATTAGCTTCCAGAAGTCTGTAGGTAATTTTGTAGCTTCAAATATTTGATTTTGCACTTTGAATGACAACTTTTTCAACTTGACAATTTTGACAATTTTGCTCCAAACTTTCTCCACTTGATCTTCAACATGTAAATATGCAATCACACACTCAAGGGAAGAAATACTTGTTGTTTGTTAGTGAATGGGGGTTTTCCTTGTTCAAACCCCTTGTAGGTACTTAAAAAAAATGATGAAATAAATGAAATGAATTTTGAAACATGAAATATGTAATTGATGTCACCTTGGATGATGTCTTGTGAAACAAATATGAAATCTAGAATGTAGTGGCCATGAAGAATGTAGATCTTGGATCCTTCAATGTGATGTAAATAATTTTTTCAAGTATATCTCCAATGCTACATCCACTTCTTTAGTTGAACAACATGAATGCATTGAACCCTTGTCATGATGATGTGGTCTTGAATTGCTGCAATAGACTCTTGAAATCTGCCTTGAAATACATTATGAATGCTCTTTTAATTCTCTAAAATTCTCTCTTGAAGTTGCTACGATGTCTCATAAAATTGCTAGCTCTTGTTAGGAGAAACAATGTGAATTAACCCCTTATTTATACTAAATTAGGAGATTAACCCCAAAATTCAAACAATTAAGGCTGACACCAAATCTAGAAGAAAACTTTATTAAATTCTCACCAGAATTAAATTTGAAAAAGGGGGTCCTCATTAAGGGAGGACCCATTTGCCACCTAGCGTGAATGTGTCTTGGCTCAATTTTCTAGGACCTAAACCTGGGGGATGGAAAGAGCATCAAAAACCCATTTTAGATCAACTCAAAAAGGGGGTCCTATTAATGGAGGACCCATTCGCCACCTAGGATGAATGGGTCCTATCACCATTTTCCAAGACCTAATTTTTTCCCAAATAAATGTTATATTATTTAAATTATGGGTGTCATAATAGATCTTCAGGAGGTGTCATAAATAAGGCTTAAATTTGAATTAAAGGGGGTTAATTACTCCAATTAACCTCAATTAATTAAGATCATCTTAGATAAATGTGAATTCTCTTTATAACACTTTACAAAACTTAAATAAGGCACCAATTTCAATATATTTTATTAAGAAGGGGCCATTAAGCTTAATTAAGTCAATAAGTCCTAGTAAAGTGTGAAAGTGTGTTACAACACTTCACAACACCTTTGCAAAGGATCAATTAAAGATTTTTTTAATCAAATAAAGGGTCTTGAATGATGTGAATGTGTAGAAAACATTACAACACTACTCCAAGACACCATTAATTTAATTCTAATGCAAGTTATCAAACCAAGTAAGGGAAAAAGGCTATTGTTTTCATTAGTACATTTTTCCACCACTTTAGTGAGAGGATGACCCCATGTCAAACTCACACTAAATTAGAAATCAAAGAAACTTAAGTATGTTGTAATAACAAAGATACATAATCATACCCCATCAAAGGCCAAATATATAAAAAGAAAAGGATCAAGTACAACCATTCCAACATGATGTGGAATGGGGTTGTTTATCCGTAAAATATGCTACTCACTCTGGGGTAGTGGAACCTCAGTTTGTCCACTAGGTGATTTGTCCCATCGAAGTGGAAAATGAGAGAATGATATTAGCCTATCGTACCATACTGAATTTATCCTCCTGACAACTTTGATAAGGCACCACAATGTAATTATTTTGTAAATTCTTTTGTTATATAAAGTTTTGTTAAAGGGGATTTTTCTTTGTTCATGTAAATGTCTTCTTTGTAGGGAACATTATGTCTAATTTATCCAAGAGAGAACAAGTCAAAAGTGTCATATCATCGCCCATGGGATTCCTCATTAACATCATGTCATGTAAGTAGATTGTACACTCTTAGACAACATCAAACCCAATGAGACCACCAAGAAGAGGACACATCACGAGAAAATAGAAAAATAATGCCATGAATTTTTTTCAAAAATATGTCATCAATGTATGCCCCCACTTTAAAGTGGTTGCTACGCCATCATTGTGACCAATCACTTTAAAGTAGCCAATGATTTACCCAAGACATGAGAAATTTCCTCGGAAAACCCTATGCCAAGTCATATGTTTATGAAATAAGTTATGTCATGCACTAGTAGAAACTAGCAAATAAATGACTAGGTGACTAAACATTTTAGTCACAACAACTAAAAATGACTAGATTCTACTAATTTTTTACAACTCAACTATAAATGAGTAAATAAATGACTAATTTGGTCATTGACTAAAAAAATTAGTTATAGAAATAAAAATGACTAAATAGTTAGTCATCAAATCCAAAGTAGACAATTTAAAAAAATAAATCAGCCAAATATTGGTGCGATGTATTCATGTGCATGATGTATTGGCGCAATTATTCATGTTCATTACAGATTCATTTGTCTCGATTGACCTCGCTTCATTCGTTCATCGCAGAACTTGCTTGCTTAATTTGTTAGCCTGGCATGAGGTGTTTTGATTAGAAACTACTTGCATGGGCAATAAGGATTCAGAGAGGACTTGGAGTCTTCTGAAAACGTAGGCAAGGGCGAGGAATTCAAGGTTTGCTACAGCAAATTTGAATTTTCTAAGGCCCTTTATAGCGAAATCAAATTTGGGGACACCCACTACAATGAATTCAAAGGTAATTTAAAACCCTCATACATTAAACACAAATTCGAAACACTCATTACAATCTACTACTCTTAATATTGTTCTATTGTTCTTAATAATTTTCTTTTACAATCTTTTCACTGTTTTGTTCATAATGTGCTCAAGCTAAATATAATAAAATTTGGGTGTCAGTGCCAAATTAGAATTTCCTCAAATAATTTGATACATTTTTACTGCAAGCACAAACTATCCTTATGCAAGTTAAACATGTTCTAGATTTATCCACACATCAGGCATCTGAACAAAGATGTTTCCTGCTACAACTTCTTGTACCTATGTAAAAATTTCCTTTGCAATATCAAATTGACCCCTTTCAGCTAGCACAATAGCTACCTCATTTGTAGCATAAAAAATTCCTCATCTCCGTACCAACACTTTAATAATACAGTTCTCTAGCCTTCTCAATATATTTTTCCTCCACCTTTGGATCCCTCCTCTCATTGTGAAAATCTGCAAAATAATCCCAATTTCCAAGTGAAATGTCAACATAAGAATTATTTGCATCTGTTTCACTTTGTGTAGCTTTAATTGTTTCTTTTCTTTAATCCAGTCATCTAATTTTAGTTCCATTTTACCAAGCATAGATAAAAAAATTGATGATTTTTATCCACATTAAGTGCATTCCCAATCAATTCTAGGCTTAGCTGGATCTCATTTTGAGCCTAAGCCATGACTGCAAAACATAGCTATGCATCCACATAATCAGGAAACTTGAACAATATTAGCCTGTATAAAAGATTTTATTTTTTAGTGTCATGTAGATGTTCAAACAACCTAGCAAGATTAAATAGTGTTGTGGCTTTATCCCATGGTAACTCAAGTGAAACACCACCTTATTCTAGTCAATGGAAGAATCTTATATCGTTAAAGAGCATAGGAAAAACTATAGAATTATCACTGGGTATTTTATTTATGAATTCAACCCAAATTCCATTTCCTAATGCCTCCATAAAAGTTTTTTGATCCAACTCTAGTTCATCACGCTCAAAATGAAGAACCCCAATATTGTTTAACAATTGAATGGGTACTTCTTCTCTGCTTTTCTTTAGAAGAGAATTTGGTGTCTTAAGAGAATCTAAGGTTGCACTAGGTTGTGACGATATTAATAACTCACCCATCTTGATAAATGCATGGGCATGAGGTGGATATATATGAGTTTCCTTTCCTAAAATATCCAATGCCTTCTCTACTAGCCCTTGTTGTGCATATATATGGCCTACAGCTTTTAAGCTCTCACAGTTCTCAAGGTGGACCTCCAAAACCTTTTCAAAATTTGATAGATAACTCTTATGATCTCCCAGCTTCAAATGAACCTATCCACAAAATCCTATGGCCTCTATCTTTCCTTGAAAAGCGGTGTCATAATCACCTTTATTATGATAAGGTCATGCAAAATTATAGTATGAATTAGATTTAATGAGAGGGTGGTCAGTTGAAACAAGAGTTATCTCAACCAACTTTTCCATAAGAAAATGTTGTCCTATAGTGAAGAAAAAATGGTTTGCTAAATGATTCAATGCCATTGCAGAGTACAGGTATAATTCAAAGGCTCTACACATTTTTTCCATTCCTTCGTGAACACTAACTTTTTCACTAACTATGAGAATCCTATAAGTAAAAAATGCACAAAACTGACCACATAGATTTATGTAGAGGTAGAACATCATTTCCTAATGCCTCCATAGAATTTTGTTGAACCAACTCTAGTTCATCACACTCAAATTGAAGAACCCCAATGTTGTTTAAAAATTGAATGGGTACTTCTTCTTTGCTCTTCTTCAAAAGATAATTTGGTGTCTTAAGATAATCTAAGGTTGCACTAGGGTCTGATGATATTAATAACTCACCCATCTTGATAAATGCATGGGCATTAGGTGGATCTATGTGAGTTGCATTTCTTAAAATTTCCAAAGCCTTCTCTACTAGCCCTTGTTGAGCATATATATGGCCTACAACTTTTAAGCTCTCATAGATCTCAGGGTGGACCTGCAAATCCTTTTTAAAATTTGAGAGAGAACTCTTAAGATCTCCCAGCTTCAATTAAACCTATCCATAAAATCGTGCGGCCTTTGGCTTTCCTTGACAAGTGGTGTCATAATCACCTTTAATACGATAATATTATGCAAGAATATAATATGAATGATATTTTATGAGATGGTGGTCAGTTGAAACAAGAGTTATCTCAATCAACTGTTCCACAAGAAAATGTTACGCTGTAGTGAAAAAAAATGGTTTGCTAAATGATTCAATGCCATTGTATATTATGGACTATATAATTCAAAGGCTCTACGTATCTTTTCCAGTCCTTCATGAACACTACCTTTTTCACCAACTGTGAGAATCCTATAAGTAAAACATACACAAAACTGACCACAAAGATTTATGTAGAGGCAGAACATCATTTCCTAATGCCTCCATAAAATTTTGTTGAGCCAAATCTAGTTCATCACACTAAAAATGAAGAACCCCAATGTTGTTTAACAATTGAATGGGTACTTCTTCTTTAATCTTCTTCATAAGAGACTTTGGCATCTTAAGAGAATCTAAGGCTGCACTGTGGTCTAATGATATTAATAACTCACCCATCTTGATAAACGCATGGGCATCATGTGGATCTGTGCGAGTTTCCTTTCTTAAGATTTCCTCTACCTGCCCTTGTTGAGAATATATATGGCCTACACCTTTTAATCTCTCATAGTTCTCAAGGTGGACCTCCAAAACCTTTTGAAAATTTGAGAGAGAACTCTTAAAATATCCTAGCTTCATTTGAACTTATCCAAAAAATCTTGTGGCCTTTGGATTTCCTTGACACATGGTGTCATAATCACCTATTCTATGATAAGATCATGCAAGATTATAATATGAATGACATTTCATGAGAGGGTGGTCAATTGAAACAATATCTATCTCAATCAATTGTTCCACAATAAAATTCTACCTTGTGAAGAAAAAATGGGTTTCTAAATGATTCAATGCCATTGCATAGTACGCGTATAATTGAAAGTCTCTACGCATCTTTTCCATTCCTTCATGAACAATACCTTTTCACTAAATGTGAGAATCCTACAATTAAAAAGTTCACAAAATTGACCACGAAGATTTTTCCCCATTTCAAACAACAAAATTTCCAAAAAAATGCATTTAAAACCTGTAAATAAAATCACGTTGATTTCCATGCCAAAAAAAAAACCATGATACTATAGGTTGTTGCTTACTATTATGCTTTGATAGATTTTTTTCAATTATCCATAGCTTTTATTAAATCACCTATTTTAGGCTTTTGGCCATAGCAACAAGGCAATGAATTGTTTGATAAAATGCTTTGGTAGACATGTATGAAAAATGTGGTAGCATAGAAAAGGTAATGAACTTTGGAAAAAATGTGTCAAAGAAATGTGGTCTCATGGTGATGGAATTCCATGACGAATCTCATTACAAGAAATTTTTTATGAATTTTTATGGAATTCCATCACCATGAGACCACATTTCTTTGAGGCATTTTTTCAACCAACTCCTTTATGGAGCTTCTTCCTCTTCAACCTACATTTCCTTTTCTTTTTTTTCTTCTTTTCCTTCTTCTTTGCAAGAGGAATCATTAGATTCATATCCTTCGATCAATACCGAGTTTTTGTGTGGTTCTTCATCTGATTTGACACTTACACTTTCAAATATCTTCTTCAACCTCTTATTGTAGCATCAGTAATCCTTGTTTCTTATATAATATCCAAGGAAGATTCCTTCATCTGACCTTGCATCAAACTTTCCCAACTTTTCTTCATCTCTTTCGATATAACATTTTCTTCTAAATACTCTGAGATATTTCACAGTACAAGTTCTTCCATACCATAGTTCATAGGGAGTCTTTGAACTATTTACTCTTGCTTGTACTCTATTGAGTCTGTATACTGCATTGTGAATAACTTCTCTCTGATAAACATCTAGTAGATTTCCTTCCTTCATCAGTGTCCTTGTTGCTTCCTAAATTTTCCTATTCCTTATTTCCACATCTCCATTTTTCTGATGAGTTCTAGGGGTTGACAAATGCCTCTTTATTCCATGATCTTCACAAAAATTGTTAAATTCACTGGAGATGAATTCTCAACCTCTTCTAGACCTCAAGCACTTGATTTTTATATCCACTTAATTCTAAACCATAGCTTTAAATAATTTAAACTTTTCTAGAGCTTCTTATTTTTCTCTAAAAAAATTTACCCAAGTCATCAGAGTAATCATCAATTAACAACATTAAATACATGTCACCTTGAAAGCGTCATGTTATTTTAGGTCCACATAGGTCTATATGAACCAACTCTAAAGGTCGTGCGATAGAATATTCTTTGATATTGAACCTCATTTTTTTTCCTTCCCAACCTAACATTCCTTACAAACTGCATTGATAGGATTTGTAATTTTTGGAATATCTCTCATAGTTTTAGTAGATTTGATCCTCACAAGGCTATAAAAATTGATTTGACACATTCTTCTTTGCCATAGCCAACTCTCATTGATTTGAGTCAGAGAAAACTTACCATTAGCACATTTGAGCTAATAAACATTCCCATCTATCCTTATTCCTACAGAAATCGGAGTTTTGGATCCTCTTTTTTTGATTTCATAACCACCATCCTAAAATAAAAGATTATATCCTTTTCTACACATTTTTCCTCTACTCAAAAGATTATTCCTAAGACCCCTAACATAAAGAACATCATTTGTATTATGATTGTCATAAAAACTAATTGACCCTTTTCCACATATCTTAGCAGATGTATCATCACCAAAATCAACAATACCACCTTCAAACTTCTCAAGTTTAAAAAACTTACTCTTATCACCTGTCATATGATTTGAGAATCTGCTATCAATTATCCAGTGAATTTTCTCCTCTTTGGAATGAAAATTATTCATAATAGTTTCTTTAATATTGTGGCCTCTTTTCAAAGCAATTTCCTTCATACATCTTTCAGATTCAATAGCATTATTTCCAACATTCAGGGCCATGAACAAGCATTCATCATTTTTCGTCATCTGGGTAATTAGACTCATCATGAGATATGCTAGCATATTCGTTAACATAATAACTTCTCTTGACAAATTTTCTTTTATTATCTATTAGAAACCCTAGATTAGACATGCAAACCTAAACACCTTCCACAGAAGAGAAAACATCAAAAAAGTAGAGCTTTGCATGTAATGTGCAAAATGATATATTCAGGAATTCAATGTTACAATGAGATGATTTGCTTTATAAAAGAAAAGTATGCAACCCTAATGTTGACCTAAATAAAGCTTACTTATTAATTAAGTAAACTAATTATTACCTAAGCAAAACCTAAGTAAAGTTATGCAAGTGTAATTAAATATTAATTACACTAACACCCCCCCCATAAGTGCAACTTAGGGAGACTAGATAAGCATGCACCTAAAACTAAGATGAATGCAAGAAAGCATGAATGGGTCCCAACAACAAGGCCTGATCAGGTACCCATGTACAAATGCAATAATGAGGTAGAGAAGGAAAACCCAATGGGACAACCCCCCCTACAATGAGATGATTGCTACAAAGAAGCACTGGAAGAACACTGTGGAGTAACACTGGAACCATAATCCGGAAAGCAAGGAAAGATACTTCTATCTACAAGAAACCATATCGGAATCATAATAATGTGACAGCAGACCTGATGCCATGGAACACTCGAAAACACCAAATTGGAACAACCCTGGAATCCATAGAGCAACAGTAGATGAAATGATGACAGAATCTGGAAATCATGAATCTTGATGCCGATGCCAAACTAAGACTGAAACTCTTCCATGGGAACAAGTACCATATAGACTCAGGAACAATAACCACAAATTTAGTGGCCCTCAAACTGAGATGGATCCGATGCGGATCACTAACCATAGGCTCTCAATCTAAAGTGTGAACCAAAATGAATCGGGTATGTGTCAAGCTAAGACAAAATATGGCCAAAAGAAACTAAAAAACCAGATTACAACCCATGCAAGTTGCCATCAAAACATGATGAAGATTATTATGCAAGAAACCCCCCCGATGGAACTTTATATCAGTTCATTTATTACAATCCCCAATGACTGCAAAAAGAGAGAATTCCTAAACATGCATAAATAGAAAATAGAAAAAGACCTCAAATCTATGTAGAGGACTGAACCAGCTTTCCAATGCTGCAAGAATGGCGAAAAAAGGATCACCGAGTCAAAAGATATGCCCTTCGGAGTGAAAACAACAACATTTGAGTTCAAAGACCTGCAAAATAAATCTGGAGCAAAATCAGAAAAAACTACCAACACCACTGGATCAAGTCGGAATCAGCTTTCCAACGGTATCTCGTTTGCGAAAAACGGACACCGTACACAAAAATTACGTCCAATTTTGTCAAAGGTGCTCCAAAATGGCCAATAAGGCTTGCAAGTAGCCCAGGGGGCTAAAAAAAATCGGCCCCTGGTCCTGCATGCAACTAGGGGCTGGTGGACAGGGGGTTGGGGTGGAGCCCCTGGTTCTCCATATGACCACAGGCTGAAGCTGAAGGGGCCGGGGGCTGGGCGCATAGCGCCCGGTCCCCCATACGACCGGAGCTGCTCGAACTGGAGCCTGCGGGGGCTGGCGCCGCTAGGTTGAGCGGCTGGCGGGTGGCCGCCTAGTGGCCGCCCAATGGCGGAACCATTAAAATTGGCAGTGCAAAACCCAATGCACGTTTTCATACTTTTTTTTGATTTGTGTGCCATTTTTGCCTCGAATCGTGTGCTGGGGAGGTCGTACGGCCTACCTAGGAAAAAAATTTTGCCCTCCAAAATAACTTCGCCAAAATCAATGAAACGAAACGTGATCTTAAGGTTTTTGGCCGCTGCGAATGCAATGTTGACCTCCGTTTCTGCTCAAAATGCTCCAAAAAGACGGCAACCTCCAGAGCTTGCAAAAAAATACCAAAACTGAAACCCTCACAGATCTGGCAAATCATGACCAAAATCTGCAAAATGAAAGCCAAACCTAACTTTTTCCAGCGCTCTGAATCCAATGGTGAGGCCCGATCTGATCCAAAATGCTGCATAAATGAACTCAAGGCATAAAATCCTCGAGGAACCCCGAACGAACTCTGTAATGGTTTTCTCCAGAATTTGAGAAGGGGCTGCATGTCAAGGCTCTAATACCATGTTAGAAACCCTAGATCAGACATGCAAACCTAAACACCTGCCACGGAAGATAAAACATCAAAAAAGTAGAGCTTTGCATGTAATGTGCAAAATGATATATTCAGGAATTCAATGTTACGATGAGATGTTTTGCTTTATAAAAGCAAAGTATGCAACCCTAATGTTGACCTAAATAAAGCTTACTTATTAGTTAAGTAAACTAATTATTACCTAAGAAAAACCTAAGTAAAGTTATGCAAGTGTAAGTAAATATTAATTACACTAACATTATCCTTATATTTTTCATTTGAAACTTTGACTAGACATCTTGAATCATAATGACCTATCTTTCCACAAATAAAAAAATTGAAAGGAAACTTACCTCTGTATTTTCTAGTTCCCTTTCCATCTCCTAAAAAATTTTATTCTAACTCTTCAAGATCATCTGGATCTGATCCATCATCATTCTTTGTTTTTATATCTTTAAAATCATTCTTTTTTCTTGAATCATGTTTACCAAACTCCCTCAGTTCAAAAGTATTTAAAGCACTGAACAACTAATAATCTCTAGAATAATGATCTAAATCTTGAACTTCTTCAATAGCATAAACTTTTTGACTATAAGATTTAGGAAGATTTCTTAATACCTTATTTACCACCTCATTTTTTGGTAGATTTCAATCAAGGCCATTGATGGAATTGACAACTTCATCCAATCTGTGCATGTAGCCTCCAATATTGTCATCCTCTAACATCCTTAATGTTTCAAATTTAGTCTTCAAATTCTACATCTTTGTTTGGTTGACCTTATCATCTCCTTCATAAACACTTTCTAACTTTTTCCATATTTCTTTATCAGAGTTTTAGCTCATAACCTTCACAAGTTTTGAATTAATGAGACCACTCAAAAGATAATTCCTTTATTTTCCATTGTTTTCATATTCCTTGATCTCATCATCAATTGGTGTTCCATTAGTGGGTGTGGTATATCCATATTCAATTGACTTCTAAACTCCAAAGCCTAGGGAAATAAGGAAACCTTCCATCCTGGTTTTTCAAAATGCATAATTCATCCAATCAAACAAGGGAACCTCCTTCCTATGTGCCATCTATATCTACCTCAAGCGATTAAGCTCCTTCCAAGGAACCTTTCTCTGATACCAATTGTTATATGCATATGAAAAATGAGAGGGGTGAATATGTTGTACATTAAAAAATTAACACCCTCATTAGCATTCAAATCTATATTATCCCTTAAACCCTTAACAACCATAAACCTTTATCATGCATTAGAAAAATATAAACATGTGAAACAGTAATGCAAACACATCCAAACACTAGATTTACATGGAAAACACAAGGAGGGAGAAACTATGGAGAGGATTAGCTCACAATATAATGTAATAGAAACACCAAATACAATAGGCTCACTTTTAGAGGGCTCACTAACCAAAAGAAAGAAGGTCTAGTTGCTAAAGGACTCACCATCCAAAAGAAAGAAGATAGAAAAAGGGTTGGCTCACTGCCAATTTGAACTACTAACAATGTGTCTCTCTTACATTGAAGGTATAGTTCTATTGAAACACAAACAACTCATTCAATAGACTAAAATATAGACACCTTCTACTTATTTCCTCTGGGAGTCATATGCATTAAAGCTCTCACTCAGATTGCTACACTTGATTACTTATGCATCTGTCACATCACACACACTCTGCACACTATTCACACAACAACTCACCTTATATTTATACCATCCTTGACTTAAAACAATCTCAACTAGGTCGGCCTTAAGGAAACATATGCACCTCAATTCTGCAACATCAAATTGGTTGGCACCAAAAATGTCAAAAGTATAAATAAGGGAAGGCATACTATGCCATAAATTAACAAGGACCTAAATTTACAGCGACATGCTTCTCAACACTTCCACAACAACAATCATCCACCAAAATATAGTGCTAGCACACCAAGTCAACCAAACCTACACTAACACTAGCAAGAAACTACAAACACGCCTCTCCAATTCCAAAAATATCTCGCTAGCCACTCAAAAACACTTCACAACATCTCAAAATATTCCACATCATCATAATATTTGCCACTACTACTACAACCACCTAAAACTTAAGAACACATTCATTATGTACAACCAAACACACTAGCACAGACATCCAACCTACCAAACAACCTTGCAAAGAACAATAACACCTGAAACTTCAAGGGAAGGTAGATACAGTCAATATAAAAATGTTCCTAGATCTGCAAAACAAGAACCTTCACTGTGGAGAGATGTGAAGAAATCTCATTTCTCCTAGACACATTATTTTTCCATATAGAAATTCTATCAAACACATCTTCTACTAAAGAATGATCCAGAACCTAAAACTTTTGATATAACACCTCTAAACACCACTAATCACCACATGGCTATATCTTCAATTATGAATAAATGTGGAGTGAAACATAGAACACCACTCTGTCACACTGAACTGTTTCTTATTCAAATTTTCTCAAAAGAACTTGGAAACCAACTAAACCAACTTCATAAACAACATTACTTGTCACATACATCAATGAAAACATTGATGACAACACTACATCATAGTGAAATTATCTCCAACAGCCACAATTTCCCCCAACACAAGTCAGACCAACAACTTCTACAACTATATTGAAGTAATACATCAGTGACAACACCAATACAATGTATTGACACTATGTGGTAAAAAAGTGTATCCTTGACACTTTTCACTCATTTGGGCCTTTCTTGTGGTTTTTGGCCTATTTATACCTAGATTTAATTTTGTAATGTGTCCAACACATTCACATTAGGTCTTGAACCCTTGCAAGTTAACAAGAATTCTATGGTGTCTCACAAAGGTGTTGTGAAGTGTTGTAACACATTTTCCCACTTTTCTAAAACCCTTTCATCATAATTCATCTAAATAACCCCTTTCCAAGCCTTAGCCCAAAGTGTTGTAAGGTGTTGTAACCAATTAGGTCATACTTTCCTAGGCTTGTCATCACTAAATCAACCCTTTCTTATGAAAAAATAGCCCCTTAATACACCTATAGGCCCGACTTAAGTGTGTTTCAGGAGACAATCCCATTAATCAACATTAATCACCTTTTAATTCCCGAAAACCACTTTAATTTTTCCAAGTGGACTAAGTCACCACCTTGGGAAACTTAGTCCCATTTGACATAAAAATCAGAATTAAATCAAATTTCTAGCAGTATTTTATCTCCAAATCCCTAAGGTCATCCTATGGTGTGTTATTTTTGGGGAATTAGGGCATCAGTTGTATAAATAAAGGGTTTTCTCTCCACATTTTGACCCTTATTCGATTCCTCTCCTTCTATTGTCATCTATCACCTTCTTCTCAATCACTCATCTCTCACTCTTCTCAAGCAAGCGAGGGTTTTGGTATTCTAAGTCATCAAGACATCTTTTCTAAAGCATTCAAGGGTTGAAACTCCAACCATTGTTGCAACAACTCAAGATCAATCATCATGGCAAGGTATTAACTCCATTACTTCATATTTCATGCTCTATTATCTTGTCCCTTCGTTTGATTTAGTTATCTAAAAGGGGTTTGACCAAGGCAAGCCCCCATGCCCTAACAATCAACATTTCTCTTGTTCTCTCTTGGTGTGCTGCCTTTAGGTATATTGAAGGCTTTGAATATTTTTTGAAGACCTCTCCTTGCTTGCAAAGTCAAGACATCCACTAAAAGTCACTTTCAGGTCTAGAAATCAGAGTTTTAGAAGCGGACACCTATGAAGAACCGAAGTGCAAACCAAGGGCTTTTGTTTCCCCTTTTGAATTTCCAAAAATACAGAAGTGGACTAAGTCGCCACTAAATGGTGAATTAGTCCGACTAGAAATTCCTTTCAATGATTTTTACATATTCAGACACCCATTTGGTAGAAATAGGTTTTTGGGAAGTTTTCCTA
This sequence comes from Sequoiadendron giganteum, assembly GCA_007115665.2. Lineage (NCBI taxonomy): Eukaryota > Viridiplantae > Streptophyta > Pinopsida > Cupressales > Cupressaceae > Sequoiadendron > Sequoiadendron giganteum. Next base: position 19,915,394 of record CM021101.1, on the reverse strand, counting down.
GATCTGGGACTAAGTCACCGGGTGATCCCACAATATTGGTTTATAATTTCTGGCCAAACTAGACACTGAATTGATTCTTTCTAAATAAATCTTCTCTTTCAAGCACTTATAGCTATGACTAAATCATGAGGAATTTGAAGATGATGCAAACTAGTGATTTGTGACATTTTTTCTGTAGATTCTAAATATATTTTTTTCAAAAAAATTGGAATCAGATTGCACTTATTTTTCCATCTCCTTCGAAAACTAGTTTTTTTCAGTAAACACCATTTTTAAGGAGTGATGCTCACCGTATACAACATAATTTTTTTTCCATGAAGGATAAAATTCTATTTTTTTCGAATTTAAATTTGTTATTGTGATATCTAGCGCTTTCATTTGGTTTCATAGTGTTTTATTGAATATTTTTTCCTTAATCAAGTTTTGAAGTCAAACCAATTACAATTCAGACATAGGCAAATCGTATACAACTTTTATTGTATGTATCAAAACTCAATTTTATTTTTTTTGTTGGATCAAGGACTTCAATATCTAGTGCACTGATATTTTAAAAAAAAAAAAATTGATAATATGCTATTTTTTCACATCTGTAGAACAAAGATCTTGATTTTCAGTGAAAAACCTACATTCACAAGAAATAAAAAACAAAAATAATAATAAAATTAAATTTATTTAAAATTATAATTTTTGGGAAGATTATAATAAGGACTACATATTTATAGAAAATAAATTTTAAATAAATTCATTTGATCCCCCATAAGGTAAATCAAAAGTGTTTTTTATCAGCATTTTGATAGGTGTAAAGGAGACTTTGTTATAGGTATGGTTTAAAACTAGCGAGGTTATATCCAAGGGGGTTTGATCTAAGGTGGTTTGATCAAACCCTCTTCAATTGGAATCATTTAAATGAAAATTTTCAAGGCTTAAATCATTGTATTTTCTAAAAATCTGTGATTGCAGCAAAAATCAGGATCTCCCAAAAATTGTAAACCAGTATTGTGAGATCACCCCGCCCAGATTGGCACAAGTTTCTCAATCGGCTTCTGCAACAATTTTGTTAGGATTCTAAACCTCCATCTCATCCCTTTTCAGCCTCCAGATGCACACATTATGTCTTTATAAATATATTTTTTAGTTAGTTTACATGTTTAGGTCATTTTGTATATGTTTGCATACAACATTGTGTTTTCCAGCATTTTACATTTCTTAGGATTACGGTGAAGCCACAAAGTAGTTTACAATTCAAGTGAGGAATGAAAACTCACAAAAAATGAATACATGGAAAAAAACCTTTATTTTAGGGGTTTGTACGAACCTACTAGTTTGAGCGAACCCTTTTAATTCTTTCCCACCCAAAAACGCAACAAAATCCCTTATGGAAGGGTGGTTCGCTTAAACCCCTAGGGGTTTGTACAAACCCCCCTTATTCCTCATTCCCCCTTGAGACAAACAAACCTAAATTTTGGCACTTTGAAGCTCAGTTTGAAGATGAAAATGGAGGAATCTTCATAAATCCAATTGGAATCAGGTAGTCCTCAAGACGAGCTATCCAACGTATATAATTTTAATATGTTTTGGTTTTATTATGTATTTTTTTTTTAGTTTTATTAAATATAGTTTTTTCATTGGAAATGAAGGTCTTTGTTCTACACATGTGGAAAAATAGCAAATTATCAAAACAAAAATGAATTTTGATATATACTGTAAAGAGCGAAACTCTTTAATTCCAAAGAACGAAAATTCCTTAAATAAACTCATTTATATTCCAAAGAAAGGTGAAACTCCATTCATTAACATTCATAAAATCCAAAAGATTCCAAAATATCGACTTAAACTATACAATAGATTCATAATACTTCCAATTAATTACATAAACGTTCACCTTACACGACAATAATAATACAAAAGCATTGTAAAAACATATTTACACTTTGAGACTTAGGCATTTTGTCGCCTTAAGCTCTACAATAATCATACAAGATATAAATAGAATAGATATATCAAAAAATCTTCCTTTGATCTTCAATCCAATAGCTTATCTTCAAACATGAAGACGAGAACAAGGATCAATTTCTTTTTTCACCCAACCTTAAAGCTTACACTTCCCTAGAATTCCTTAGTCATTCAAATAATACCTGACCCTGCATGAATCGCTTAGCAAAAAGCAGTCGACAAGCAAGATGGAATCTGGTGCGTGCCTAGTTTAACTAGTAAATCCACAAGCATTTTCATTTTTCTAATTCATTTAAGAAACAAGCAAGTTCAATACTAGGATATAGTAGAGAGTTAGTTTCATTCCATCTATTTCAATGGTCCTTAAGTTACTTGGCCAAGTAAAATGTCATGCACGACAAATAATAGTATTTTTGGAAAAGAAAAACTACGCTCTTTAAAAACCCATATTCAGCACCCGTCCCGGAAGGTAACTTTCCAAACACATGTCATGCACATTCAATTATCAAGCATGCATGGTTCCATTCAAATAAATAAATTATCTTTCACAAACACATGAACTGCACTTTTATCTTTCAAACAAACATGGTATTTAATGCAATAATCTCACAGATTTAAATCATAAATATCATTATGTTCATATTTAAAATAAATTAATAAAAATAAAGAAGGTGTATCTCAAGTATGTAATCTAAGTACATATTTAAACAAGAATAAATGAGAACACATTCTTTCGGTTCATTTACTCATATAATTTATCTTCACTTCGAAATAATCCTCTTCTAATTCGTTTCGTTTTAAATTAATTTATATTTTTAATTCTATTTACTTTTCTTTTCTATTTTTTTTTCATATTTGTCTAAAATGTTATCTTTTCAAAAATGTAAAACCTCATGTTTTATTTCTGTTTCGAAGGCAATTTTAGAATCATTCCTAAAGATTTATCAAATTTCATTCTTACATTTCAAGCATAAATCTCTACACAAAGTCATTTAATCTTAAATTTTGGATAATATTCAACAATTTTATTTAAACCAAAAACACTATCTTTTTTGTTTCTTTTGTTTTGACAATTTTATCTCTCTCTAACAGTTTGATTTTTTTTTCTAAATCTACAACATACTGTTTTCTGTGCAAATCTTTAAATATGCAAAAAATAGAATTTACAAAACAACAAAATCTAATGTCTCTTGATTGTTTTTTGTTCAAGATTGTTCTACAATTTTTGGTTCAAATCTATAATTTGTCTTCACTAAAATTTTAGTTTGGTGTTTGATCTTTTTCCTAAAAATAATTAAAAAAAGTGATTTGTTTTTTGTTCAAAATTAAAATACAAGAATAATAGAAAATAATTAAACTCAGTATTGAATTGATTGTGAATTTGTTTTCATTGAATCTACCTAGTAATTTCTTGAATCTGGTAATGAATAATTGTTTTTCTATCAATTTCTAGTTGGGTGCTTCTTTCTATCTTCTCCTCTTGTTGTTCTTTTGTCTCTTCTCTTAATTTTCTTTCTATCTTCCCTCTGTTCTTACCTATGTCTTGGTATCTTGTTGTTCTTATTTTTGTTTGGGTCTCTCCTTCTCCTTACGCACCTCCTCCTCACCTTCTCCATGTGCACCTCTTCTTTGAAGTTAATTAGCCTCTAAATAAAATAACAACAGTTATTTTATTCTCCCCTGGCCCCGTATGAGAGACCTCTCCCTTTCCTCCACTGGTCGCGCCTCTCTCTTCCTGCCATGCCTTGGGAGATAGGATTTATGGAAGGTAAGCAGTCTCCAATGAATAATAACAAAACTAATCTTATCCCTGGTCGTGAGTGATGGGGAGATCAACAACTTCTAATTTTTTTTAAGACCTCTCTCCAGGTCGCGCGTGGGAATACAAGCAGTCCCCAAATTTAAACAGAAACAAAAGAAAAACTCTTATCTACCTTCCTTCTAGCGCATGAGGATCAGGAGAATCAATGAATAAAAATGAAAACATCAACTGTATTTCAACCTTCTCTCTAAAAAAATGGTTTTTTCCTTCTTCACTTGTCCCTTAATTCAAAATTTATCTCTATATTTAATCTCATGCAAATGGTAGTTGTTATCAAAGAAATTAGATCCATTATTCATGCTTGATCTCCAACTAAAATTGTCATAACTCCAAGTTTCAATTTTGTGATTGCAAGCAAAATTGATTGTGATGTAATTGTTTTCAATTTGATAACTATTGTTTTGATTTCAATTTCAATTCCAACTTTGAACGTATTGTTGTTTTCTAATTTTTTTTCAATAACTTATTTTGATATTTACTTATTTCTTCAACATAGAATTCCATATATGGTTATCCTTTAATATTTATATTTTCACAATTAAAGGTTTATTCCCATAGTTTAAAATAATAAAAGCATTATTATTTTCAACTAAAATAAAATATTTACACAAAGAATTAATTATTTAAATAAAATCAATTTCCCAATAAAAATAATCAAATTGCCATTTAAAACAAACAAATTATTTTTTGCAATTTCGTTCAACAAATTCATAACCATTATAATAATTAAAATTTAAATCATTTAATCATGCAAATTACGTTCTAATTAATTAAGTGGTGTGTGAGATTCCATCATCCTCGTTAACATCTAATGCCTAAAACGACTCTACTTGATCAATGTTCTCGCCTTCATTCTCATTCACATGTTCCCTCGTTCACTTGCACTCAATTTATCATCAACAATGGCAAACCTCGAATTTCATAATAATGAATTTCAAATCATTTCATTTGCATTTAAATTTCAATTTCAATTTCAATTTAAATAATCATCTAATCATAAACATTAATAATCTCATGATTAATAATTGCATTTATATAAATGAAAAAAATCAATACGTGACATATACAAAAAAATTACACGTTATACGGTCGCTCTATGTTTGAATTGTAATTGGTTTGACTTTGAAACTTGATTAAAAAAAACATATTCAATAAAAAACTATCTAACCAAGTGGAAACACTAGATATCAGAGTTACAAATCTAAATTCTAAAGAATTAGAATTTTATCCTTCATGGAAAAAATGTTATGCATTATACGGTGTGTGTCACTTTTTAAAAATGTTGTTTTCTAAAAACAAAAATCAGTTTTTGTGGGAGATGGAAAAAGAAGTGCAATTTGATTCCAAAAATTTTGAAAAAAATAATTTTAGAATCTACTGACAAAATATGACGAGACTCTAGTTTTCATCATCTTAAAAATTCCTCACGGTTTAGTTGCTATAGGTGCTTGAATGTGAAGATTTAGTTAGAAATAATAATTTTAGTGTCCAGTTTGGCCAAAAACTGTAAACCACTATTGTGGGATCATTGATTAGCATTAGTAAATCATTTCTTTTTTAGTTTTTTGTACTTATATCATCACATTCCACACACATTTACACCCACATCACAACCCCTAATCTTTGAATGTAACCATTAGCATTTTGATATCCCTCTCTATCCTTTTAGGTGAAAAACCCTAGAAGTGTTAGAGAACCCTAAGTGGGTACCAAAATTTTCATTACAGACACCAATACCAACAACTCTAGACTTGACATCATCAGCACCATCAATATTCCAACACTCTCTTCATACAAGGGTTTGACATCAATGACAACACCCAAACAACTCAAGCTTCCAACAAAGGCCTCTTGTTCTCCTACATTCTTTGAGTTGATACATAGTGATCTAATTGTTGGAGTGAACAGACATTGAGAGGGGGGGGTGAATTAGTGTTATTAACTTATTTACCAAATTTAACTAAAATTGAAATAAACTAGATATATGCTCTCATTTATCAATGATAGAATCATTCATGTATTGAATGCAATCACATAAACTGAAATGAGAATAGTGAAACATATCATTTTAAATCAATAAAGCACTGAACCAAATGAATCACATAAACTCAAATAGACACAAGATATGTCGAGTGGAAAACCCTCCTGGGGTAGAAAAACCACTCCTAAACCTACTACCTTTTTCAGGCTTTCATTTCAATAAGTATTTTGACAATGCCTCAATGGCTGATTTCTGAGCACCGACTCAAGGAGCACCAACCCCTCTGTTTAGAGACACCAATCTCAAGGAGCACCAACCTCTTTGTTTAGAGACACCGATCTCAAGGAGCACCAACTCCTTTTATGTTTTTCATTAGAACATGCAATGATACAGAGGATCTCTTTGTTTCTCTGATTTCTATCAAGTGCCACTTGACAGACAATGAATAGAATTCTCAAAAGTCAAGTATGACTCTTCAGAGTTCCACCCATTATCAAGCCTTAACACAGCTTGAGGAAAATCTTGTTATAGTCTCACTACAACTTCTCATCAAACTGTATTATCAGTGGTGTATACTGCTTTATTTTTCTCACACACTTCTTCATACATTTTTCATGATACTGTTCCAGAACAGTTAACACACTGTGTTTTCCAAATTTTCAGCATCAAAAGATAATTACCCCATTTCCACACTAAATAGAAATGCCCTTTTTTACTTTTTAGGTTTATTAGAGATGATAAATCTCTAATCTTTTTTTTTTTCCACTTTTTACATTTTACATCATTACATCCCACGAAGGGTTACAACAGTTGCTCGATTTTTACTTTCAAAGAATTACTCAAAGATGATTATCATGTTACCATGCTACATTCGAAAAACAGTGACAGATGTTACTGTGATCATGAAGGAAGGATCATTCTGAATAAAGTCTTCTAACTGGAGTAATCGAGCATTGTGAAAATATAACAGGCAGACTAAAACCTGTTCTCTCAAGTAGCCTGCACAAGCAGTGCTAAAAATAAAACAACATAAGATCTATAATAAACCAAATCTTCAACTTCCATGCAGAAGAAAACACTTATCCCATATTAACCTTTCCAGTAAATGTAACGGCTCTGCAAAGATAAATAGATGAATACCTGTGAAGACTAGAAAATAATTTTCCATGAACAATTTACTAGAACTGCAGAGTAGCTGAGCAACCCGTGCGAAATTGCTATTTTGAGTAGTCACCCGATGACAAGAACTTGACAAGATAAATGGCCATGGTGATGGTCTTTCAAGCTTCCCCATTCATTGTCCAAGAGTTGCAGAAAAATAGTCGATTAAATAGTGAAACGACTGAGAGAGAGATTCCATGGAGGCGGCAAGAATATGGTTCCAAACCCTCGAATAAGTGAAGCACAAGTTTTTACCTAAACTTCCAAAGTAATCAATCGAAAAACTTTACCAAGATTGATATCATTTGAAGTCCGAGAGGACTATCATTAATAAATAAATAAAAGGTCAATGTATCATTTGATATCCGCTTTATTACCACATAGTCATGGTCTCCCTTCGGACAACCCGTGGTATAGCAGTGACTAGCACTGACTATTTCCTCTACATTTACCACTCAACCATGGTCTCCCTTTGGACTACCCGCGGTATAGCAATAGCTCCTTGCTTACTGCTAACTGTTTCCACCGTGCTACTACGGTTACACTTCTAACAGCCTATGGTATAGCGGTAGTTGTCTTGCTTGCCGCTAGCCGCTTCCACCACACTACCGCGGTTACCTTTCTGACTACCTGTGGTGTAGTGGTAGTTGTCTTGCTTGTCGCTATTAGTTTCCACCGCACTACCACAGTCACTGGCTTAATTACCAGTGGTAGTGCGGTAAGACCTTTGAATTCTATGGTCTTATCAAAGTCAATTTTTATACCTGCTGACGGCTTTTAGGCCTTGTGTGTTTGCTATCATAAACCCAAATTCCATATTATATGAATTCCTATAGTGTGCCAAACATTTTTAATGCCAAAAGATATCCAAAAATATCAATGCCGATTGCCACCTTGTTATATTTAATGCTATATAATGTGCCAATTAGTATCCAAAACCTTGTGAAGAGATAAAGACTGAATTCATGCAAAGTTCACAAAGCCATACTCCCATGCCAATTGTCGTGTACGAAAAGAGAAGGAATGATCAAAGTGTATCTCAAAGCCATAAACACAATAGTGATCAAACCCCTGATTAATCAACCTGTAGTAAAAATGAACATGCCAAACACATGTAATCAATTGAAACACTAAAGCACAAATTATCAAATCAAAAACATGTCACCTGAACAATGGAACATAGAACCTATAACCAGAATGCCTCAACTGAGATCTGCACATGGAGTTAAGTTATCAGTATCACCATAAATAGTAACAAAAGTGAAGTAAATATGCCAATCAGGAGAGCAGATCAACTGAGTGAGTAACCACCAAGATACCAAAGTACCATATATTGTCATCAAGGACAAATTTGCATAGGAGAGATTCAACACTAATGTGGTTCACAACTCCATATTTTTCAAGAGCCAAGTATGTGCTCAGTTTTATAATAAATAATTTATCATGATGCCAATGGGTATACTTTATTAAGTATGAATGTGAGGCCTTAACCAATTTTAAGACATTCAAGAATTTTTTGAGAAAAAATCTACTTTTTCTATCAAGAGGATCAACATGGATAATTGGGGTATATGTGAACTATAAAATTATATATTTTATATAGAGTATGTTATTCAACATTATATTATGGTTCCCTACAACCCTCAACATAATGGTATGGATGAAAGAAATAATAGGATGTTATGAGACATAAAAAAAATGTAGGGCATAATCTAAGAATATGACACCTACCTTTTAGATTGAGGTAGTTAATTGTGCCAACTACATTTAGAACCATGTGCCCCACAAGGTAGTTTAGGATATGAATCTAGAAGGGACTTGGACCCATATCAATCTTGGTGTATCCTCTTTTAAATTTTTTTGTAGTGAGTCTTGGGCCTTCATTCTAGAAGTATAATAAATATACATGAAGAGAGAGAGCCAACCATTGAATTTTGTTGGTTATTATGAGGATGTGAAGGAATATAGGTTATTTTATCCTATTTCTCATGATTTTTTTTACAATATTTCAGTTTTTATGACACCTTAACCTTGATGGATTCTCCACTACCAACTTCTCCCACACTTCCTACTATCAATACTTATCTTAAGGATTATCTTCTTCTTGAGAATGATTGTGATCCTATTAGAATTAAGGTGTCATCAACCTTGTAAATCCCATGTATTTAATTAATATTAATTTAATGTTTATAAATCATTCATAATGGATGAATAATTCACCATCAATTGAAAGTAATTTTTAACATTAAGATTTATTGGTATGGTAGTTAATTTTAGCTAGGCCTTGGTAACTAATTATTTATCAGCATTAAATTACCATTTACGAAAAGAGAACCTTGAATGTTAAGGTTTTTTTCAATGCCCAACTCCCCATGAGGCTTTCTTGGTATTTTTTGGTGTTTTTAAGATGGTTATAACACCTCTACATAAAGGTAGTAACTTCATTGCAAGATTGAACAAATTAGGTGTCAATAAGGAAAAAAAATGTCCATGTGTAAGAGGTGAATAATGGAGTTACAAAAAATATGTTTTATGCATTAAATGCTTAGATTTATCCAAGAGAGGTTTTGGGATAAGATAAAAAACTTGGTTGCCCCATTTAGAGGGTGGAAGTGTTATATAAATAGAGGTTGTGGTGGTAGAAAGTGAACATAATGAGTTAGAGTGAGAAATTTAGTTGTAGTTGTTGGAGTGAAGGCTAAAGAGGGGAAATGAAGGGTTGTATGCAATATCTTTCTGGAAAGTACTATGTACTTGGGCCTATCTTCTTTCCTACAATATCCAATTGGTTATATACTGGTAAAATCATATTTGTAGTTAAATTAAGATTTTCATTTTATATTTTTTCACCTTCATTTCTAACATTTGGTATTAGAGCCTAGTCAACTTTTCTTAGATTCAATGGAAATGTGAAATTATTTTGAGTTGCAGTTAGAAATATGGTTAATCTTGTTTTACATATATTTTTATGTAAAATCCATGGATATGGCTACATCCTCATATTTCTTGAACATTGATAAGTTTAATGTAAGTGAAATCTATGAGATATGAAGTTGAAAACTGAGTATCTGCTCGAAGAGAGGGATTAGTTATTGTTATTACAAAAAGGAAAAGAAACCAGACAAGATATATTAAGATGAGTAAGGTAAGATGGATATGAAAGCATGGGTAGCAATATACCTTTGTCTTGTAGACTTTGTTCTACATTTTTTTGAAGATAAAATAGTATAGATATGTGGAAATGGTTAGGTGAAATATACAAAGAAAAAAGTCTAGTGAATAAGTTATGTTTGGAAAGAAAAATATTTTATCTTAAAATGAAGGAGAATTATTCAATAGTAGAATATTTGAATACATTTAATTTTGTTTTGATTCAATTACCTTCAGTCTATGTTAAGATAAATGAAGAAGATAAGTGTATTATGATTATATGGTATTTTCCTAAGTTATGGGAGAACATAATTCTTGCCTTCATGGATTTACTTTTATATACTCCAAAGATGGATAATGTTATTGCAACTTTGTTCTTAGAGGAAATGAGGAAGAAAGCCATTATATAGAGTTCAAAGGATGCTCTCTAGGTCAATAGAAGGTCCAAGGAAAGAGGATCTACAAGAGATTATAAGTTTCCTAAGGAAAATTCCAAGGGAAAATCTAAGAATATAGGTAAAAATAACATAGTAAAGTGTTGGAATTGTGGTAAAAGAGGACATATAAAGAAGGAATGTAAAAACCAAAATAAAGAAATGGGACTCCACCACAAATAAGTCCTCTAATTTAGGTGATGAATTTTTAATTTATTCATATAATATTATGTCTAATCAACATTGGTTGATTGATCCAAGATGCTCCTATCATATGACTCCTCATACTTGGAGTGGTTTTTTCACATATGAAAAATATGATGGAGGAGAAGTATGCCTCAAATAAAATAATCCATATCCAATTTTTGGATGAGGTAAGGTACAATTATGCTTCACTAATGGGATGTTAAAAAACCTCCCTATTGTTATTCATATTCTTAGATTAATTAAAAAATTAACTTAATTTTTTACATTGAATGAGGGTTGGTGCAGGATCATGGGGGTCTAAACTAGGCCCTTAAGTGGCAATGAAAATTCAAAAAAACTGAGTTAGGTAACTTGACATAAAAATTTGAATAAGTTATTAACATAATTAAAAATATATGTAAAAATTGAATTTATAGAAAATTGAATATAGTTTTTAAGACCATTCTTTGTTCTGGACTAATGTTGGTGGCTACCTCTCAAGGGGAGTAGGTAGTAACATTTTTGGTTGTTGCAATCAAAAAGGTGTGTGTTGTCATTATATAGTGGTAACTAATTTTGTGCAGGTTGATATGTGCTCCTAAGTGGGATTATATAGAGTTGTAAAAGAAGTATTTTTGTAGAATATTTGTAAGAAGATTGATTGATGTCAAAGAGGGACAATAAGTGATACAATTTTGTTGTCATTTTTCATTGATCTCAAAGGGTGAGAAAGACAAGTTATCAAAGGGAGAGAGAGTGTAATGAGTATGTTGTCAAAGGGGGAGAAAATAGAAAAGGGAATAGGTATGGAGCAAAGTTGTTGTGTCTTTGCTAGTTTTTCACATCATGTATGACAATCAATGACAAAGAGGGAGATTGTTGTACGTCTGAGCAAATTGGTGTTGTTATTGATGTCAACAATCTTGTGTTGTCATTGGTGTCAACTATGTAAGGAGGAAGAAGATCATTATTGGGGGATTATTTTATGTGAGTATGTTGGTGTTATCTAGCTTTGATTAGTTGCATTATGTTGTCATTAGTAAAGCTACTAGTGTCAAACTCTAGTGTTGTTGTGATATAAGCTTTTGTGATCTATGGTTAAGTTGATATGTTGTAGTTAGTTCAATTGGGTTGAGGAAGTATTGATGATGATGAGGATGTGTCTTTGGTGCCTAGTTTCCAAGTGATTTTGAGAAAATTTGATAATAAAAAAAGAAACAGTGTATTGTAGTGGTGTTCTAAGTTGTAGGATAGTGAACATTCTTGTGTTGATTTGTATTTCTTCTAGGTTGAAGATCTGCCTATGTATTTCGTATATGTTGATCAAAGTTGTTCAGTGGTGTATTCAAAATTTGGTGTGTTGGATCAGTGTATAGAAGTTGTGTTCACCAGTGTGTCGATAGTGTATTGCAAAGGTGTCTAGGAGAAATATCTTTGTTCCATGTTTCTTCGCAGTTATGTTTCAAGTCTTCCATATTTGAAGGTGTTTTGATTGTGTTGGTATCTTTGCTCAGTCAAGGTGGTTTGAGGTTTGGTGCTTAGAAAGTCAATTTCTTAAGTTACAGTGTATGGAAAAAAAATTTGGATGTACTGAGTATGTACATTCTTTAGGTGAATTTTTTTGCGAAGGAGTTTGTTGGATTTTAAGGTGTTTATAGAATATTTTAGAGTGTGTTCAAGTGACATTTTTTGTCTATGCATTATGGATAGATCAAAGGAAGTGTACATACTTAAATGTTTAGTGTTTCACAGGTAACTACCGACCTTGGTGTTTACACTATTTACGAAGGTGCTTAGTTATTTGTGGAAGTGTGGTATGGCATGTAAGGATGGATTTAGGTCCTAACTAAGGATTTTTGTGGTCCACCTTCATTCCTTTCCACTGTGGGAATGTTTTAGTGCTGACCTAATTTGAATTTGCATGGTTGAGGGGCATAGCTAACCATGGAGATAAATTTCAAGGTTGAAGATGGTATAAATAAGAGTTGAGTTGATGGATTGTGTGATAGAAGAGATAGATAAGTATGATGTGAATTGTAGAGTTATAGAGTGCAAATTTGAGAAGTGCAGTGTGAGCTTTCATGTGTTAGATTACTAGATGCAATGAGCAGAAGGTGTCTACAATTCTTGAATCAAGATGTGAAGGTGTTGGTAATATTATGGCGGATTTTAGCAATGAGCCTTTCTTTCTGGGTAGTGATCCTTTGTAATCGGTGTTGTTATTACTTATAATGTGAATTAATCTTCACTATGGTTTTTCCCATCTTAGATTTTCCACATAAATATAGTGTTCACTTGTGTATGGTGTTAAGTAGTTTTAGTTTTTGTTATTTGCATTGGACCATGATAAATGATCATAGCATATTTAAGGGTTTATTGATGAATGTGGATCTGAATGTGTATAAGGGTTTTGAAGTTTTAAGATATAACTGATTCACACACCCCCTCAGTTGTCTTGTGCATTCAACATAGGCCATGTTAGGTACTCATGTACAAATATAATATCTTATAAAGTGGAGTAAAGGAGAAAATCCGATGGGAATAAAAATCCTCTCCAAAAGAAGATGATATAATGAAGAGAGATGTGATGATGAATCCTTTGCATGCTACTTGAATCCTCCATATGAAGATTGATGTAAAATAGGTACCAAAGAAGTGATGTGAAGTCTTGTTGTAAAGAATCCCTAGATGCTCTCTATGAAGCATCTCTAGAATCTCATGTAACAAGTGATGGTGGAGGAGATGAATTGTCCATTACTTATTTTCAATTATTCTCATATTCTTTGAGTTGAAAACTTAGAATCATGAAAGAAATGTAAAATAAATATATAGTGCTCAAGGTACAATGACAATGACAACCCCCCTTGATTTTTTTGATCCCCCTTGAATTGGAACTTTATATTTTTTAGTGCATATAACAATTTTAATGTAACGAATAATGATACATTATAATTGAGTGTAATATTGTTTCCAATGAAATGGGCAAGTGGTATTCAATTTCACAAAGGAAATACTCAATGTGAGTAGCTAATCAAAAGATACAATAATTATATGTGCCTAATTTTGCACTTAGAAACTTAAATGGAAAGAGCTTTCCATTAACTATTTGCAATTGAAAATCTGACTTATGATTTGAAAGTTTTGCCAAAAAAAGACTACTCCCTTTACAAGCACAAATAAAACCTAGAAAATTTATTTTTCTTATTTTTAACCACTAATGATTAGATTTTTATAACATTAAAATAAATTTTATTAGTATAAAAAACTAATTATACAACAAATGTAATGTGTTTGTTTTTAACCACCAAAGAGGGAGAGTTGACCGGTTCTTTTGGAACCGTGTGGGGCTTGGAAGGTGATTGACCTACATGGGACGACTGGGTCAAAGAGCCCGTGCCAAAGGTTAAAAACAAAAAGAGTAGGAGTACGACTCTTTGAAAGAGCTCACACGTAGGTGAAGGAGGTCCTCAGAATGAAGGACAAGTCGATGCTGACCTTAGCGCCGCCCAAGCCTGATTCAAATGCTTTACGCCTGCTAGCTAAAAAAACTCCAAACCATCAAGAAAGCGCAGCAAAAAAAAAGAATAACGGCGCCTTTATTTGCACACAACTTGCAAATCATGGAGGTACGATTTGAGTTTTGGATATTGTGGTTCTGTGTGTAGAAGAGATGGACCATGCGGAGAGTTTAAGATGACCAGATTAGCATGGCTTTGATATCATGTTATGATTTTCAAGATCATAAAGCAAAAAACAAAAACTTTCGTAAAATATATGTACACAAATAAGTCTTGTTGTATTATCAAAGAATTCATACAAGAGAAAATTTGAATGTACATAGTAGCATTGCATATATAGGTAAGGTAGTGACAGTAGGCAAGTCAAACACAATGAATGAATGACTACTCTTTCAATGAAGGAACACTTGTTAACTCACATGACAAGTATTCTAGTGAGTGACAAGTGACCATGAAAGAGGTGTCTCATAAAGCGAGGACACGTGTCTCAACCACATGAGGTGAGACAAAACTCTAGAAATCCCTAAGTGGAGACTTAAACAATGTGAATATGACTCTCTCTAGGTATTCCAAAGCTAACTAGTTTGATAAAGTCACTATTTACACCAACATACATATGGTAACTTGAATTGAGTTTCTCCAATACTAGCACCCTCTCAACAAAAAATGATGAACCCCATAGCATTTCCCCATGAAGACAAAACTCTTAAATATTGTTCATTTCCATCTTCAAATGGAATAGTCGTGATTTATAAATAAAGAAAATCCTAGAGAATTAATCTTGAATAATCATATTATGCAAGAGTATGTTTGTTCATGAAATAGAAAAGGTTGAGTGCATGATTTAATTTAACCCCTAAGAAGATATTCAATTACATTATATTTTGGTAATATATGGAGGCTCATATTATAAGTTGTCTTTTATACATCTAATTCTTCTACTCTGAGAGGATGTCCCAACATCATATTGCATACAATAGACTCGATTATACAAAAAAAAATCATGAGAATCTCACTTGCTAAGGATCACGCTTCGCACCCCAATTTTAGAAGATTTCTCAAATTGTAGAAATAAATTTATCTTTTCAATATGTATTTGAACTAATATTTGACATATATATTTTATAAGTTTTGAAGAACTTAAGCATAAACGCTTCTCCCTTGAATCAAAACTTGAGCAAGTGATCACATCCAATGGTCTGCTAGCTTAAATGGGTTATAGTCAACTAGATAATTTATTCATAAAACCTCATAAGTAAATTAATTATGACTTCCTACACTAGTCAAGCCTCCCTATCATAGTGATAAACTATATCACTCTAGAGAGGACCATTTACTCTTCTTCATAGAATTCTAGGTAACCATATACCCTCTCCTAGTCTGTTCTATAAGTAGTTTTGGATTGCATAGGATCAACCATGAATGTTTTTTGTCTTGGTAATTCTTAATGATATTTTAAAAGGCCCCCTTTAATAAACTATGGGATAAGTTTTTCCTGCATTCTTAAGGTTTGTAAACTTGAATCATGCTTGAATGCATGGCATAATCATTACATCATTACATAGTCATATATCTATTGAAGTTATGTCATGTTATTGTAGTGAGAAAGATTTGAACATGGAATTGGATTAAAATTATATTATTTGTAATATATTCCAGGTTATTCTTTAAATATTAACCTCTAATACCTATACTTAATTTTTTTGAAATGAAAAAGATTCACCAGTTATTGTACATTTATACAAACTTTTCTCCACTAAAATTCTCCCCTATTTGTTACATATAGGATGCATCTCCCACTATAGCAAGAATCTATTGTACTCCTACACAAGGTAATTGAGGGGTTGGGGCTTGATTTGTAAGAACTAGTAAATATAAGTTATAGGAAATAAAGGATGGCTTACATGACAATGACATGAAGTAGCCAAAACTTTCATTTGTTTAATTTTTCTTCTTCTCAAGAATGCATAAGTGGGATTTATTTCAAATTAACACTTTTACAAAAGTTCATAGATTTTTTTTAAAATTTCCCTGACTTCCTATGTATCTAATGGTGATATTACTTTCCATTTGAAACTTGGGAGATTTTCATATAAAATATACTCATTTTCACCTACATCCATAAAGATGGTAGCCTATTTGGTTATAGAGAAGGAGAATGGGTAGACTATTGGGTTCAATTGCAATGATCACATGTGATCCAAGGTTGAGGTAGCGGAAAAGGCATTGAATAAGGCAATACCACTTGAATGTCCTAATGAATCAACGAGGAATTCTCTTCTAGCATGAGGTAAGCATGTCAAGTTTTCTCTTTATAAATTTTTGTATATGTGAACTTGTAGGAGTTATTAAGGATTGATGCCAATTTCCTATATGTAATGGAGATGATCCATACCATGTCTCTAATTCATGATGTCTTTCCTTGGATCCAAACAATGATGATTTCAAAAGAGAGAAGTTGACAAACCATAAGGTATTTGGTGAGAATATTGTTGTTCTTGCAAGGGATGCTTTAATTTCTCTTGCATGTGAGAATATTATTATGGCTCTAAGAAATATTTCCCAGGTAATGATAGGACTTTTAGGGTGATATCATAACTAGTATGATAATAAGCTCTCAAGAGATTGTAGGGGGCAAGTTGCTAATATTATGTATAAGGGAGACTCTTCCATTGACATTGAGACTCTATAATCGATACACATATGTTGTGCTCATGGAATGTTTAGTTGTGAGTGGAGGGATTTTTGGTGTTACTTCAGAGGAGGTTATCAAGAGGATTAAAAGGTATGCTTGTTGCATGGGACTTCTATTTTAGATTTTGGATGACATATTGTATATCACTAAATATTCATAAGAATTGGGTAAGATTGTCGAGAAAGATTTTCTTATCAATAAGGTTGCCTATCCCAAGTTCATGGATCTAGAGAAATATAAATAATTTCTTATTGAAATGGAAAGTTGAGCCAAGAAAGACTTATCTTGTTTCTATCCATTAAAGGTTGCACATTCAATGGGTATTGTAGATTACATAGCATTCAAGAAAAAATATTACTAGAATAATAAAATGCACTATTATTTTCCCATGGTCTAAAATTGAGAAATATTTTTTTTAAGTTTGTATCTTCTAAGGGTCAAAATACCAAAGAAGATAGAAAAATAAAAACATGATAGGACCAATGATAGCATGCCCAACCCTAGAAGCACTATAATTTGAACAAGATTCATTCTAAAGTTAACATATTTAGATTCTTTGACTAATAAATTTGTTGGCAATATACATGTCAATTGATAGAGATACAAAATAAATCTCACCTCCCTATGACCTTATTACTCTTTCTACAAAAATTAAATTTTATACACAACACAAAAAATTCAAAGTAAAATCACCTATGTAAATTTAAAATAAAGAAAAATAGATTGAATAAAATTGAGAAGAAGAATTGTAAAACTTTAAAACATAATTATGTAATCGAAAACCAATATTCCGTTGTCATGTATATCATACCATACCCAAAAAAAACACGAAATATTATAGTGGGGTTTACATAGGCTAGGAAACAAAAGAGCATATAGATATGAAAAATGTTTCCTACCTTTTCCTTCTTTGTTCTTATCTAGAATCAAGCATCATGAAGTACACTTTCTCCTATGAATACACCATAGCCAAATCAAACCTACTTCTCAAATTTTGTATTTACAACAAACAATACAAACAAAGAATTGGTTCATATTATTTTCAAACAATTATTGAGTTGCTCAAGAAGCTTGGTGAAAATATTTTTCTAGATTTTTTAAAAGATATTTTTATGAAATTGTGTAATATCTTTCAATAATGAACATTGATTGATTTTTTTGTGACATATCTTAATGCTTAGATTTGCATAGAATTCTAGTTGTATATTTGTTTTCATTATGATGATGTATATAAAAAATTCAATGTCATTCAAGACACTAATACAGTTAAAATTTAATAAGAAATATTTAATACATTATAAATCCAAAAAAACATGTAGGTTTTAGAGAGGTTAAAAAATTGGGATCGTTTACAACACAATTTCCTTCTTTTTTCTCAGGTGCAAAGCACATTATATTTATTTTCATTCATATTTTGTTTATTATTTTTTATTATATTTTTCTTTTCTTTTTTAATATAATGAAAACTTTTTTTTATTATTATATATATATAATTATTTGATTTCAAACAATTCCTTTTAAAATTTGATTTTTGATTAAAATAAAATTTAATTTTTGCCTAAAAAATATGTAAATACATTTATTTTCATTATAAAAAATTATATTATATATTATAGATTGTATTATATCATATATTATACTATATAAAATATGAATAACATAATATATGATGTAATATTATTTATTATTTATTATAATATATTATACATTATTCAATAATAATATATAATATATTGTATTATATAAATATAAATATTTAATAAAATTTATAAAATATTTAGTATCAATTAATAAGTTAAATAAAATATAATTATGTAATAATTATTATATTTTATGATACTATATTATATAAAATATAAATAATAAATAAGAGTATATATTATATAATATTATTTATAACTTATATAATGTATAATATAAATATAATAAATAATATATAAATATTATATATATTAATATATGATATATTATTTTCATAATGTATAATACAATATATAATATAAATATAAATATATATAAAATAATATAATAGTTCATACATAAAGATAATATAGAATATAATATATAATTATTATTATTAATTACAATAATTATATATATATAGTTACTACTTATTATACCATTTCACATTAAATAGTAAAAATAACTAATAAAAAAACCTTTTATTTTATCTTAATTCAAATTTTTTCATTTTCTTTATTTTTATACCAAATAAATTAAAAATTAAAAATATATTTAATTAATAGAAAATTTAATGCATACAAAATTTCATAATGGATTGTTCTCACAGTTTTTGAGACTATAGGAGGAGTGTGTAGTATTTTCTACTTACATTTGAACCAACCATATGAGGAACAAAGAATGAGGGGCTAATAACAGTAGTGCCCAACATAACCAAATAGTGTTGAAAACCAAGTAGAATAGCCTTTGTTGCAACAACAAGAGCTCTTTAAATAGTTTTGAGAGACCTCTTAAACCAAAACATTGAATCAAATGGTGACACTTGCTAGGGCTATTGGATTACTTGAAATACAACATAAACTAGTCACTATATTGAATTTTTACATATGACATAGTGGTTTGGTATGGTTGAATGGTAATAAAATTATCATAAGAGTGATCTAGCTAGAGACAATTTCAGAGCAACACAATGCACATAGTTCATATGAAAAGTATACTAAAAAAAATTGAGATCCAAATATGGGCTACATATTACAAATACCTTGAAACTGTTTTAGAGCAAGATATTCATATCAGCTATCCAAAGACCTAATAAATTATAAGCATGCACATCCATCATGGACAAGACACATTTGAACAAGTTTTTGAGCAAAACATGCATTCTAATTACTAATAAATATTTATGTGTTCATTTTCAGATGAAAAAATACACATAGATAGTAGAAACAAAAGGTAAGCGTACGGGCTGACCTTGCACCTCCATTATTTTATTTTTCCCCAATTATTATGTAGAATATATGGAATTATGTTTTTTTTGGGTATAAAGTCTTAAAGCACGAGAGAAACAACATGAGTAGGCTTTACATTGTCTGTATGCCATAAGCATGTAAGAGACTTTGTAGATCCTATATTTAGTAGCATTGATACCTTGGCCAAGATGAAAAGCCATCTTCATTTAGTAGATAACAACATAATTGATTTAGAATGGAATAAAACACAACCATATATGATTTGGTTGTGTACTAATTCAAAAAATAAAAAACCTTCAAACCATGGAAAGCGACATACCTCAAGATTCTGCATAAATTATGGCATTTAATCAACGTGTCGATGAGAAAAAATGGCTAGAGCTTGCAAGAAAATTATAATTATAAATTGCATAATCCTAAAAAACCATAATTATTTTTAAAATGGGATGAACCAAAACCAATCTCTCCATAGCTATTGCTTCAATCTATTCACAATTAAAAAAAAAAGTAGATCTAAAAATATTGAGTTTTAGAGCTACTAGATTATTGAGCTCCCTTTTAACACATGTATGCAAAATGTGATAGCAAAGACAAGACACATAAACTGCCTTATACAATTTCATGTGCCCACCAGAACCTTCGCAGCTCAAAGAGCAACAAATAATTTATTTTTTTAAATGAAGCATTAGAGAATGTTTCCAATTTTTCTTCTACTCATCGCTCATTCACCAAACAATTTTTTCCTCCATTTTTAATAAAAAAATCAAAATTAGAAAAAGAGAAAAACTGACAAAATTTCCTTTTTTAAAATTAAATCATTAGAGACAATAGGAAAATGTGTTTATTTCTTTATTGACACGGTTTCCTAGGAATAAATTATTTGCTAATACTGAGGTGAAAACATAAGTCTCAATCTTTACAAGTAGGGACTAACAATTGTATTTGCTTGTTATTTAACGTTCAACTTTGTCGTCCAAACTTAGAATACCCTTGGGCCCATTCTTATCCTCTCCTTTTAAATATTTTGAAACTTGAACCCTAACAACTTGTTTGAATCCATTCATCTTTGCTCTTTATTGTTATTGGTCACATATTCTCTTGTATGGGTTTTAATAATTTAATATTTTATTATATAATTATTTGTAAACATCAATATCATTATTAATAAATATTTAGTTTTAATATCATTAATTTAAATGGATAGGCTATTGTTTAATTCATTTAAGGATGATATTAAACCAATGGAGACATCTCACTCACCACCGTTATAAAAAAACATAATAAAGTTTAATATCTATGTAATTAAATATATTTATTTCATAGATGTTTAGAGATATAGGTTGACTTTCACAATTGACAACAAAACCTATTCTAGAAGGGATGTCAATCTCTTTTGCTGCCAAAATTTATAAATATGGAAAGGGGGCAAAGTTTCTAGCCAACACAAATCACAGATCCATCAAATAGCCTCAATGGTTTATCAATAAAATTATTGATAAAATCATCGACAATGTTACAACGATAGTTACAGGCATCCATTCTAGGAGAGAGATTGTATTCTTTGGTGGCTCCCCACACTACAAGGACAAGCATGTTGCCTTGCAGGGCTCGAGCTCACTAGTAAGATTCCTTTGCTTTCTCAATTGTCTCAATGTATAACTATAGTTTATGTCTACTCAAGATGGGAGGATTTCGTCATCAAGTTATTAATTCACATCATACATATACATTTTTTTTTTTAAATATTATTATTTATTTTTATATTTCTCTTCATCTCTTCCTCTCTATCTCTCCCTCTATATCTCTTTTTCTCTCTTCATTTTTATCTCTCCCTCTCCCTCTCCCTCTCCCTCTCTCTATCTATATGTCTCCCTCTTCCTCTCTCACTTTATCTTCATCTCCACCTCTATCTTCCTCTATCCCCCTCTATCACTAGACATGTATCCCTCTCTTTATCCATCCATCTCTCTCCTCCCTCTTCCTAGACCTCTATATTTATAACTCTTTTCCTTTCTATCTCTAACCCTACATATTTCTTCTTCCATATCTCCCTCTCTCTCTCCCTCTCTATATATCACTTCATATCTCTATCTTTACCTTTCTATCTCTCTCTCTCATGTTCTCCCTCTCTCTCCCTTTTTCGATATTCATCTCTTCCATAGCTATTTATTCCTCTCCTCTCTCTCACTTTTACCCCGCCCCCCCTCCCTCTCCTTCTCTCCATATCCCTCTCTTTCAACATCTCCATCTCTATCTCCATCTCCATCTTCCTCTCTATCTCTATCTCCTTACCCTTCTCTCTCTCTCTCTCTCTCTCTCTCTCTCTCTCTCTCTCTCTCTCTTTATGTATTCCCATTTTTATCCCTATCTCTCCCTCTCTCTCTATTGCTAACATAACTTGAGCCTATTGGTAATGGAGCTTGATTATCTCCCTAATTTAGAGGTTTTATTTCAATTGTGTTTGGATCCTTGTAATTGGATGCATATTTGTCTTGAAGCTATCAATTCTCCATTAAGACCTTTGTTGCACAAACAACATCACTTGCTAACCAATTGACCTCATGTACTGCACAAATGTATAAAAAAATATACCAATTTTTTCCCTAATTGACCTTCCATAGCTCTTCGGCGTACCCATTGCACACAAAGGTGTGATTGCTAGTTTAAAAAATGTTATTTAATGAGTAGGATTTATTGAAACATCAAGTTTTTTAAATATGTTTTTTTTTTTGGATAAATTGGTCTCAAAGTGGTGCTCCATATATCTCTATCCAACAATTTTAGTTGAAAAAATTGTGGAAGTATCTAACTTAGCTAGAGTGAATCTTACTAGACCATATGTTTGACCAAAATTGATAATTAGTAAGGAATACTTAAATTCAGTTTGTTGATAAGTTGGTCAAAAGTGTGACACAACTTTGTACTTTTACTCATATAATTTACAAAAAAAATAACTATTTTTTTTTTTGCACTAATTATTTCGAACATGAACCAATAGAAAGAAAGATAAATGAAAATTTTAAAATTATTTTAAATGGTACATTAAATGTAGATTGTATGATTTTTTCTCTTTTTTGTTTAAATTCTATATGTTCATTGGTTAAATTAATAAAAGAAATTGAATACAACAGATGCATGTGTAGACAGGTAAAATATGCATGCACCTGATCCTGATCCTACTAACACCGTTTTGTCTTGAATCATACTCTCAGCTTATCAACACTTTTCATCTCTTAATTAAATTAATCATTATTTATTTAATTAAGTCTTTCTCCTTTATTGATTAAATTAATCAATCAAATTTAATTAACCTTATATCTCCTTTTAATTAAATAATTCATTTTATTTGATTAAATCCCTAAAGTCTTCTTATTAAATTGAATAAATTAAACATTATTTGATTTAGTCTAACATTATCCCCTTTAGTTAAATAGATCAAAATCATTTATTTAATTAAACCCTTCATCTCAATTTGATTTAAATCAATTCATAAATTTAAACTTCTAAATTGTCACATCCCCTAATCTCTCTTTAAATTAATTAATCTTCGATTAATTTAATCTTAATCTATGTCACATCCTCTAGAGAATGCAAATTGCACAATAAATCAATAACTTTGATTTATTTAAATCTCTATTTTCTCTCACATGCCAAAAAAGGGAATATTCCCTCAAATTTGAATTCAAATTCAAATGGACTTAGTCCTTCCAACAAGGCATTTAAGACCTCTTACATATCATTTGCATTGAGCCAAGCGACATTAACTCCATCTCTTTTATCCCCCTAAACACGTCACTTCATCAAATTCAAAATTCAAACTTGCACATTGATCAAAATGTGCTCAACCTTCAACCATTCACATCTTCACAAGTGGCACTTGGCCATTAGATGTTGAATGATCCCACATTTCTCAATTTCATTCATTCTTCCAATTGGAAATCTATAAATGAGAGACTCTTGCTCTCATTCAATCATCCACAATTTGAGTAAACTTATTATACTCAATTACATCTTCAAGCATAGTCATTTTCATCTCTCTTTATCAAGCTCTTAGCTAGGTTATGCAGGAATTCAACCAAAGTGGATCAAATCTTCATCAAATCTTCATCAAGCTTACAAAGGAGTTGGCAAAGGGCCAATTTCAACACACCAATTAGCACTAACTCCCCCATGGGATCAAGAGTTTGCATCTTAGAATAGGATTTCATTATGTTCTTTGTTCATTTATTCATTTTCTTTCCTATTTGAGTATTGTAAATGGATTTCATGGAGAATCCTTGTCTTAACTTGCATATTGATCTAATTATATGTTTGTTTGTTGCACTTATGTAGGTATAAAGGATTCGGGTTCACATTTTGGTGCTAGAAGGAGGGTAATAAATTGCAAATCTAACACGTTTTTTTCAAAATTCTGTTGTTTTTTACAGTTTTGGGCATTAATCCATATTTTAGTGCATCCATGGTATCTTTTAGCGCATCTGCAGACTATTTTAACGCATATGTAGATTGTTTTGGCACATTTGCAGACTGTTTTAGCGCATCTGCAAACTGTTTTGGTGCATCTACAAATTGTTTTGGCACATCCATCCTTTGTTTTGGCACATCCATGCTCTGTTTTAGTGCATCCATGTAGCACATAGACCTTTGTTTTAACGCTTTTATAGTCAGTTTTTAAAATGATGATATCTTGGTCATACAGAGGTCTTCTTTGACGCTTTGTTTTTTGAAATGGGGTAGAATTTCATAATCTATCCAATGGTGTAGTTTTTTTTACCAGTTTTTATTAGAGTTAAAATTATCAATTTCACATCTAAAGTCAAATCACACTATAACTTGGTCTATTTTTTAGGATTTTTATGCTTAATGATTCATGTAACCCTTATACCTTCTTGTTTCTTGATTTAATCTAAAATTTGGAGCATTTTTGCAAGTTAAGAAATCAAAAAGGGAAGAGGAAACAAAGGAAAAGCTTCTTATTACATCATCTTTTTATTGTATCAAGTGTCTATAGACACTCTTGGAAACAATTATAATTCCAAGTTTAAGGATTTTATCTCTTCAAGCTTTTAGGACTCAATAGATTTCAATTTAGGCTCTAAAAAGAACAAAACAAATTTATTTTTTCAAAAGTTTGCAAAAAGGATTAATAAGAACCTTAGAAACAATCTACAGATTTTGTTTAAGGTTTAACAATTGATGAAGGAAAATATCACATTTCCTTTGGAGCTTAAAAAGAATTCATTTTGCTTTGTGGGATTAAAATTAATAAGTGTTATTTTGTCTTGTAATTATTTATTCAAGTTAATATCGTCAAAAGGGCATATGCGCTTCTCTCGCACCTCACGATGATCTTGAGAATCAAAAGATTATTTTGGTGATCTTAAGTTGAATAAAATAATTGCCTCCAAATTTCATTTTTGGAATTAAAATTGAACCAAACATGCGAGTATGAGCACGGTATATTGCGAGTGTTCTCCCTTTGTTTTTCAATGAAGGTCGATTGAACTATGGGATATGATAGCTTGCTATTGTTTATCTTAGCGAGCCTGTCTTGTGGGAAAAAGTACTCACCCAAGGGAACGACCCAACCGGGAACACGCTAAATCCAAGCGACTTCCAACCAGTATATAAGTGTGGATTCTTGAGAAAAGTTCAAGAATCGCGAGGATTATTCCGACGAGAAGGGCAACAATGGTCTCTCGCCACATGG
Source organism: Sequoiadendron giganteum (assembly GCA_007115665.2). Lineage (NCBI taxonomy): Eukaryota > Viridiplantae > Streptophyta > Pinopsida > Cupressales > Cupressaceae > Sequoiadendron > Sequoiadendron giganteum. The sequence continues at coordinate 19,889,854 of CM021101.1, read as the reverse complement.
ATAGTCCCCCATGAACGGAATGCCTGAATTAAAACCTCTTGTTTAGAAAAATCAAAATCCTATCTATTTGTTGGTGCAAAAGGTCATGTCCTTTGAAGCCACCCCACATTATACATGCAGTTTTTTTGTAGAGATGAAAAGTATGTCATGGGAGATTCATGGGTACTGATGCTTGGCTGACCCAAGAAGTGTGTGTCGTGGAGGGGAGCCAGTATGGTCAAGAATCTATTCATCCACACAGAATATGCACAGCTGGATTCGTCCAAGTGGGAACCCAACAAATACTGTCTTTTTAGCCTAGGGTTGTGCATGTTATTGAGACACCTTGCTTGGTTCTAAAAAATTAAGAAACAAACATTCACAAAAGCTCCAAAATTTCAAACCCTTTGGGGGAACAAATACCCTTGACAAATCAAAGTGCTCTTGCTTTCCCTAGGGATTCTATCCTTAGAGGTTTCTAAGTGCTTGGGTTTAATCATCATTTTTTTCTCTCAAAGTCAACACTAGGAAACCTTTGCCTTGATTTTCTTGATTTCCACATAATGCACTTTGTGGGATGAAATAAAATTAGGATATTGGACATTTAGTTTGAAAAGGCATAATCAAAAAAGTGGTTGTGGTAAAAAGAACCAAATCTAAGCAAGATAACAAACAATTGAGCCACACATGTGCTTGGTCTCTTTCGAGTCATTTTATTTTCATGAAAACATTGGTCTTTTGGTTGAATTAATTTTAGGGAAAATCATGTTCTTTATCACCTTGGTCTTGTAAGTAAGTCCTCATAGGGTCATCTAGGATCAAATCAAACACCTCACCCATCTCAAACATCAATCAAATCCCATCTCACCAACTACTTTTGGAACTTTGAAAACATCACTTATGCTAGACTTTTAGGAAAAATCATCATCATCTTGTTTGACTTAACGTACCTAGTCAAATTATCAATTCTCTTGAGCGAATTTACCTCTAGGACAACACAAATTCCTAGGGTTTACAATTTCATCATCGAAAATCACCTTATTTGGCTTAACACACCTATCCAAATTATCATCTTGTGTACATTTTTTCTCTAGGATAACACAACTTCCTAGATTTTACAAGCACATAATCATCTTTGTTTTATTTAACACACTTAGTTAAACTCTCATCAATCAAAATCAAATCAAATCAAGTCTTGAAATTCTAGCATTGATCCAAAGTTTCTAAAAATTTAAACACCCATATCATTCTCCCCTTTCATCCTTCATCTCATCATTGGTCTTAAACCCCTCAGAGGTCAACAAGGTCAAAACACAAGAAGAACATGGAATATAAACTCAACTCATGCATCATGAGTAATCCAATTCAACCAAATTATCCAAGCCTTACAATGCCAATTGATTGTCAAAACTTGCATTTGTACAATCCATACATGGGATCATTATCTCCTGCAAACATCAATGGTACAAATGTGAGCATTCCCAATCTAAATTTTGGAACATCTTTTCCTATGGTAGATTTAAATCAAAGTCAAAACTTACAAATCTATCGACCAAACAATCAAGGCATGAGCCTTCCCCCTTTACCGACCATCAATCAATTGAATCTGAGCAACAACCCCTTCATAAATCAAAGCATCATATCAAATCCTCCCATTTTTCCATCGATATCGCAACAATAGATGGCAACCATTCAAGTGACCCCAACAACCAACACTATTCCCCATCCACCACCACCATCGCCAAAACACAACATGAAAAATTCATTCTCCATCATGTTGCAAGCCGCACAACAAGCTACCCGCCAAAAGACACTCCAAGCCCAACAAGCCACACAAGTTGTGCAAGCGGCTCAAGTAGCCCAACAAGCACAGGCTCAAGCTCAAACCCAACACCAAGCTCGGTAGGTGCAAGCACAATTTTGAGCACTATTGCAAGCAATCCATCAACAAGTAACTCAACAAGTAGCTCAACAACAAGCCCAAAAAAAAAGCATTGTTGGCACAAAAACAACACGACCAACAACAAGCATTGTTGGCTCAACAACAAACACATGCATTACTTGCTCAACAAAGCTTGCAACAAATTCCCACCATAATTTTTGAAATAAAAAATCAAGATCAATCCATCAATGAACACATTGAAGATGTTCCCGTCTCATTCAATGATCAAATCAACACACACCAATAGCCACTTTTCAATCATGATCAAAATTCATCAACAATACCCAAGAAATATCCAATTAGAGAAATGTCAACATCACTTGGTCTTATGGTTGAAGACATTGATAATCTATCCACCATAGCTTTTGAAAATAATGATCAAGATATACCCATCAATGAGCACCTTGAAGATGTTTCCCACTTCATCCAGCGATCAAATTAATGTACATCAAGAGCCATTTTTTAGTTATGATCAAGACCCCTCCTACAAAGATCTATTTCAAGGAGTTTTGATGTTATTTGATCCTATCGACATAAACCAAGATCCATCCACTAATGATCATGTTTGAAATGTCTCCACATCAGCTAATGAGTTAGAGGACATATCTCAAGAATTTACTCCAAGGCATGATCAATATCTTTCACCAAGGTCTAGCAATGATCCTTTCCAAAACATATGGACATCCTTTGACCTCATGACATTTGAGAAAAATCCTATGCCTAATGAAGATATCCAAGAAAGGAATCCATCCTTTGAAATTGATCCATGTCGAGAACTTGATCCAAAGCATGTTGAAAGCATTTCCGACATTAACCAAGATCAAGAATTTGTATCTCCAAGCTACTACAATGATATAATGGACACCCTCCTATCTATACAAGATGATCACATCCACATAGAACATACTCCTCCGTCTACCCATGAGATGCTTTCCTTGGATGGACACACAAATGATCTTCATTTAGAACAACATTCCTTTACTCCTGACATTATTACACAAAAAGAGCAGGTTATTGATTCCTATAGTCAAACTGAGTTGTCAACATCAGGATCAGATATATCCCAAATTCAGACTAAGGACATCATGTATGAAGATATCCAGTATTATCCACTCAAGGAAATAGGTCAGACAAAACATGATATTCCAGAGTCAGCAGAGCAACAAATTGAAATGACGTCATCTACAGTGGTCATTTGTCATAAAATACATTCTGAACAAGGCATCTCAAAATAAGGAGAATCAAAGAACAAAGGTGCTACTATCACCATACTGAGGGAAACTTCGTCTCAAGCAAACGTCAACATAGGGAGCACAAAGAGTCCTTATGGTGAAACCAATGCCAATACTACAACCAACCACGTCATGAATCTTCATCCTCCCATCACCCCATCCATGAATTGGGACCAACATCAAAATAAGGTTTTGAATCAAAGAATGAAGAACCTTATCAAAGAAAAAGAAGTAGTGAAGTACGAAGGACAAATCAAATACAAGTGGATACCAAAGAATACAAAGAAAGATTATCCCTATCAAACTCCATTAGTCAAAGAAACTATGGAGCAAAATAAAAAAAGGAAAGGTATATCAATCAAAGATGTCCACAAAGGAAAAAGAAAGCTTCTCAAGCAACATGCAAAGTGTATCAAGCAGTTGTTCATAATTCCATGCACACTTCCGTATCCACCCATCATTGCTCATCTTCCCAAGTTCGGAGAGTCAAAGGTTCCAAATTGTCAACCAATCCATCTGTTATTTTTAAACACACTCCATCCATGCCCCCACACATGATATCCAATTCTCACATTGACCATGTATTGGCAGTGACCCTTCATCGTAAGGATTCATAATGCACTCTATCGCGATGTGCACACAAAGACAACGTTAACTCTGGTGTCAACAAAGCAGATCAAGAATATCTAAAGTTGCATTCAAGTGCACGTATCTTGGCAAGGAAAATTCTTCAAGAAAGATACTGATGGTACATTATGACAGAAGCATCAACATCACCAAGTGAGTCGACATTGGCTTAAAATCTCTTAGAAAATCCAAAAAAAAATATAAAATATAAAATATAAAAAATCCAAAAAAAAAATCAGAAAAAAGATTGAAAAATAGTAAAGAAAAAAATCGTCCTCTAGTGAAAACCACTTCAGTGGTGCTTTGCACAAGTACCATGATGAAAACCTAGCAAACAGGCGTTATGCGTAGAATCAAGCATCTATGTGCGTCGTTTCAAGAGAAAGCATCTTATCGCATCCATAATAAAGCCAACATCCCAGCCATATCATTCATCCATCCATGAACTACTTATCCAACTCATTACCATTTATCTACCTCATTTAGATCTTGACAAAGGTTTGGTAAATGCTTTACACTTGTTTATGGCAAACATCTTGACATGGGTCATTTTCATTGATCCCATCCTACCCAATGTTATCTAAGCCTTGAAGCATTATCCGAATGAGCATTCCTCTATATGAACCCCTTATCTTATCGCAAGATAATCCATATCCAAGAATCCAAGAATCCACCCATGGTTGTTCAAAAATTGCTAGACACTGGGGGTAGATATTTATATCTTGCTTCGGGAATAAATCTTGATCTATATCCTCCAACTTATGTGGTGATCCGAACATTGGAAAATGTGAAATCAAATTGGTTAAAACATTTATGAGCATCAATCCAAATCACTAGCCCATGACATATTTTGACAAGACGATGTTCTTTATCAAGCTTTATCTTTTGTCGAACATCAAACAAACAATCAATATCAGTCACATCTAACTTGCATGTTAGCGTCACATCAAATCATTCAAAACAATTTTGTTCCAAATCAAGCTTCATCTATCTTGATCAATCAAATCCAATCAATTATCACCTTGTTTGACTTAACACACTTAGTCAAACTATCATTTTGTGCACGAGTTTACTCTAAGATAACACAACTTCCTAGAGTTTACAAATGCATTATCATCTTATTTGGCTTAGCACACTTAGTCAAATTATCAAATCCATTATCACCTTGTTTGACTTAACACACTTAGTCAAACCACCCTCTTGTGTATGAGTTTAATCTAGGATAACACAACTTTCTAGGGTTTACAAGTGCATTATCATCTTATTTAACTTAACACACTTAGTCAAATTATCCAATCCATCATCAACTTGTTTGACTTAACACACTTAGTCAAACCATCCTCTTATGTACAAGTTTACTCTAGGATAACACAACTTCCTGGAATTTACAAGTGCATTATCACTTTTGTTTGACTTAACACACTTAGTCAAACTATCAATCCATCAATCCGATCGATCAATATTAAGCTTGGTTTTCAACAAAATTGCAAAATAAAGCATTGATATCGTCATGCATATTCACCTCCAAATTGTCAAAATCATGCAAAAAACCAAAAAAATAAATCAAATATCCATCAAAAAAATAAAAAACATTCGAAAAATCCATCAAAAAATTCAAAAACATCAGAAAAAATCAAAAATCAAAAACATCCAAATCATTCAAAATCCAAAACATGTTGAAAATCCAAAAAATCAAAAATAGAGTCCACCAGCTGAACTACATCGTCTCTGAGCTTGAACGTAGGAAAGGTTGATCTTTGATCATCCCTCAAGACATCTTAGGTCAGTCCGTAGGCGTCCGTTACAATAAAATGACACTCGTTTGCCCATCTATTTCACATCTTAGGGGTGATCCCACAATATTGGTTTACAATTTTTGGGCAAACTGGACATTGCAATTATTATTTTTAACTAAATCTTCACTTTTGGGCTCTTGTAGCGGCTAAACCGTGAGGAATTTGGAAATGATGCACACTAGAGTCTCATCACATTTTGTCTCTAGATTCTAAAAATATTTTTTTCAAAATTTTTGGAATCAGATTGCATTTTTTTTCCATCTCCCATGAAAACTGGTTTTTTTCAGAAAACAACATTTTAAAAAAGTGACGCTCACCGTATACAACATAATTTTTTTTGTATGAAGGATAAAATTCTATTTTTTTCAAATTTAGATTTGTAACTATGGTATCTAGCACTTCCATTTGTTCTTATAGTTTTTTATTGAATATTTTTTCCTTAATCAAGTTTCAAAGTCAAACCAATTGCAATTCAGACATAGGCGGACTGTATACAACATACTTTTTCTGTATGAATCAAAATTCTATTTTATTTTCTTTAATGGATCAAGGACATCAATACCTAGCCTCAACATATTTTTAAAATTTTTATTTTGATAATCTGCTATTTTTCCACATGTGTAGACCAAAGATTTTGATTTTCAATGAAAAACCTATGTTTAATAAAACTAAAAAATAAAATACATAATAAAAGCAAATCATATTAAAATTATATTTGATGGATAGCTCATTCTGAGGACTATCATTATCTAGTTGGGTTTCTGAATTTTTCTACATTTTCATTTTCAAATTGAGCTTTGAACGACAATTTTTTACAAAAAAAATCATTTTTTTAAGGAGATAGGGGAAAAAGGGTGTTTGGTTTGATCGAACCTGTTAAAGGGGTTCATCCGAACCGAACCTATCTACATTAAAATATGAAAAAAAAAAAAATGGGGTCAGACAAAATGACGGGGTTTTTTCAAAAAAAATCCTTATTAAAGGGGGTTCAACCGAACCCTAGTTCGCTCGAACCCCTTTATTTTAATATTTCCGCTCACATCTCAAAGGGGTTCGAGCAAACAATTTGGTTCGGCCGAACCCCTTCACTTTGTGTAGAGGGAAAAAATGACTTTTCCCTTCCTCCACAAAAGTGTTCACCACTTATGTGGGTTGACCCTTAGGCATTCGTCGCAATAAAATGGCAATTTGTTTGCCCATTTATCTCACCATTGAGTCAAGTTTGTCACCTGTCAAACTATGTGGTCTCTACGTGTATAATGTAGCCAAGGCTAATCTCAGGATCATATCCCAAGACCCCTAGGATAGGTCTTTAAGTTAGTCTCTTCACCGTAAATCTCGAAAATACCAAAAACATTGAAAAATCTGAAAATACCAAAAACAACCTCAAAATATCTGAAAAAAATCCAAAATGGTGCATCCATTTCATCTCACTTTCCCCGTGATTGTCATCATTCCTAATAAAATCAATCATCGCCTTCACCCTTTGGTGAGTCAGTCAGAAGCAAGTCTAGTAGGTTCCAAAGTGAACACCCTAATCGTCAGAGTCTCAAAAGTCTAAGTCAGTAAGCAAACAAGATGATCAACTCAGAGTATCAATAGCTTATCATCCAATCAGTCCCACCAAAACCCTAATCACATGTCCTAGGATGAATCCTTCCCACGATGGACATAAGCATCAGGTACCCCACAGTAGTTTAGCCTTGGCTAGCGGTAAGAAGAAAATCAACTTGTTTGTTTACTTTGTCTTGGTCTTTTTTGACTTATCTTATTTTGCACCCACTCCAAGGACCTCTCGATGATGCCTAAACAAAATAGGTTTAGAGAGAAAAGAATGGGGCAACGATCATTATCTTTTTTTATCTGTTGTGCTTGTTGGATATTCTTCTAAAATAACTTGGTGAATACTTATTTTGTTAGGTCTGTCCTAGAAAAAAATTTGTATGTCAAGCGTGAACAAGAATACTCCTATCCGATTGATGATTCAAAGTCCATCACACTAGATACAATGTCATCCTGGTCCTTTATACCTTGATGCATCGTACCTATGTGTGTTATCAAACATAAAGTAATTGGCCCTTTGAAAATCCCAACTCTTGGTAAACAATACATCATCATCATCAGTAATAGTGTGAACTTGTGTGGGTCCTCCTTCCATCCATCGTATTCTTCTTATTCTTCTATCTTTACTAACATTTCTATCTAAAGTCATTGTGTTGTATCAAAATATACATAAGGCTACCCATGACCGATGACTGTCTATACATCATCAGAATTATCTACATCAAAAACAAAAATTTATTATATTTTGTCCTTTGATCAATAGAACCACTCCTCTCACATTTTATCGCGATATCGATCGAAAAATCGTACATTTCCGCTTGATCTCTCGAGGGGGCATTATACCAACATAATCCTTCTGTTGGAGCAACAATGGAGCATTCGAAAAAATCAAAATTTTTTTAACTTTGATCACAACAGTTTATTCTTTGAATCAATGCAACAAGTACATTGCTTCAAAGAGGGGCAAAATGTAGACATGTAAAATATACATGCACCTGATCTTTATCCTACTAACATCATTTTGTCTTGAATCATACTCTCAGCTTATCAACACTATTCATCTCTTAATTAAATTAATCATTATTTATTTAATTAATTCATTCTCCTCTGTTGATTAAATTAATCAATCAAATTTAATTAACCTTATATCTCCTTTTAATTAAATAATTCATTTTATTTGATTAAATCCCTAAAGTCTTCTTATTAAATTGAATAAATTAAACATTATTTGATTTAGTCTAACATTATCCCCTTTAGTTAAATAAATCAAAATCATTTCTTTAATTAAACCCTTCCTCTCAATTTGATTTAAATCAATTCATAAATTTATGTCTAAATTGTCACATCCCCTAATCTTTCTTTAAATTAATTTAATCTTAATCTATGTCACATCCTCTAGAGAATATAACTTGCACAATAAATCAATTACTTTGATTTATTTAAATCTCTATTTTCCCTCACATGCCAAAAAAAGGAATATTCCCTCAAATTTGAATTCAAATTCAAATGGACTTAGTCCTTCCAACAAGACATTTAAGACCTCTTACATGTCCGTTCCATTGAGCCAAGCGACATTAACTCCATTTATTTCATCCCCACTAAACATGCCATTTCATCAAATTCAAAATTCAAACTTGCACATTGATCAAAATGTGCTTAACCTTCAACCATTCACATCTTGACAAGTGGAACTTGGCCATTGGATGTTGAATGATCCCACATTGCTCAATTTCATTCATTCTTCCAATTGGAAATCTATAAATGAGAGACTCTTGCTCTCATTCAATCATCCATAATTTGACTAAACTTATTATACTCAATTACATCTTCAAGCATAGTCATTTTCATCTCTTTTTATCAAGCTCTTAGCTAGGTTATGCAAGAATTCAACCAAAGTGGATCAAATCTTCATCAAATCTTCATCAAATCATCATCAAGCTTACAAAGGAGTTGGGAAAGTGCCAATTTCAACACACCAATTGGTACCAAATCCTCCATGGGATCAACATTTTGCATCTTAAAATAGGATTTTATTATGTTATTTGTTCATTTCTTTCCGATTTGAGTATTGCAAATGGATTTCATGGGGAATACTTGTCTTAACTTGCATATTGATCTAATTATGTGTTTGTTTGTTGTGCTTATGCAGGTATAAAGGATTGGGGTTCATAGCATGAGTATTCCTCCTCTGGTAGGGACTATCAATGATCATAAACATCATCTTCTTATTTTTAAAGTTATAAACATAAATATTTTTGGTATGTAAAAGTATGACATATACGAAGATTGCAAGGCAACACACCCTTATAATTGTAAACATGAGTTCTTTGTGATCGATGTCAACTGTCAATGTTAATTTTTGTTACTTTAATTGTTAGTCTTTTTTAATTTATGGATTGTTAAGGCGCATGACATTTGAAAGGGAGGTTAACATCACCTATCTTTATTTATTGGGATGGTAGACACATTTTTTACTTGAGTTTGGTCCCAAGGTGGTCAGGTATGTAATGTTTGAATTTGATCATGTCAAAGAGAGGAACATGCGGTGGGTTGTCAATATTGTATAAAATATCTTCTCTTGGACTTGTTTGAGTGCACAATTGATAAGAGTTGTTCCTACCTACAATTTGAAATTAGCATAACTTATTGACCAATGTACAAGAGACCTTTTGCATCAAATTGTTTATTCTTTAGATTTGGCAACAATGTTTCTCTACATTGCATCTTACAATAGGCACTCCCAATGATTGTAGCATATGTATATTATGCAATGAAATCAATTAATTTGTTGCAAACAAATATATCAAGGAATGGAAAGTTGCTTAGTCATCATAGGTAAGAGAAGAACTAGAATGTGATATTAGAAGCTCCCAATTTGACAATGTGTGGCTCTACATTTACTTTATTTGAAAATAGTTTATGAAAAGCAAGTTATGTTGATTTTTTTCCATACTAACAAAATAATATTTTGTATATAACTATTATATATAAATTATGTTAAGATAGTATTTTTATACAACTATTTTATGTAAGTTGTGTCAAAATATTATCCCATATGATACCTTTACATATACTGAAATATCTTTCATAATTATTAGTAGTTGACCTAAATCGTTAAAGAAGATGGTGAATGCACCACCTAAATTCTTAAAGACGATGATGAAACAACTACCAAAATGAAGTCTGATTGTGATTGCAAGTATCAAATTAACTCAAAAACATTAGTAGTAGAGAGATATTATGACAACCGAAAGAGAAAAAAGACATTATAAGCATTAAAAAACTTGACAAAGGATAACTACTTAATGTCCCTTCATTTTAATGTAATACACTTACTGAATTAATATATTTAATAGCCATAAATAACCGTCTTAGATTTCGGTATATATACTATCTCTTCATCTCGCAGGAAGCTTTGATATCATAAAAGTCGGGACTTCTGTTTAAAAATGGAAACTCTAATGTGCTCAATTATCATGTATATATAATGTTAATGGGTAGAGATGTGCCCACGGAAATTAAGTAGAAAATACGAATGTACAGATATTCAGAGCTGCTTTTAACTGCTTCACATGTGATTCCAGTTCGCCATGATTGCCCGACATGTTTGGTGAATCATTTAATACACGAACTACCCTCAGATCTACGCGATTGGGCAACATGGATCCGTATGTGACAATGGTTTTGCTTTAGCTCTAACTTCGATACAGAGAGATTGCTGAATCTATTAGAACAGGTTAGCTTTAGCTTAAGATACAAACAATATCTTCAAAATGGTAAAGTTTCGAATCGCAGCAACGCTTATTTTCCTTGTAGATTTTGAAGTGCTTATTTTCAGTCAGTTGTTCGTACTATTGAAAGTTGAACTAAACTATTTTGTTGGTATGATGATTTTGACAGGAACAGAAATGGTGGAGTGGGGAAACAGTGGCGGTGGTTACAGGAGCCAATAGGGGAATTGGCTTAGAGATCGTTCGCCAGCTGGCGTGCAAGGGCATCACCGTTGTGCTTACGTGTCGCAGCGAGAAGAATGGGGTGGCTGCCATGAAAGAATTGGGTGAAGCAGGACTTGATAACGTTCGTTTTCACATATTAGATGTGCAGAACTCCCAAAGTGTTTCAGATCTGGCCCAATGGTTGAAAAGCATGTTCGGAGGATTAGATATTTTGGTAAGGATATGACAGTCTTTGAGTTTGTGTTATTTTGCTTCGTTGAAGGGTGGTTGTTTAAGGCAGAGGGGTATTTGTTTGACTGTATAGGATGTACTTGTTTGAACAGATAAACAATGCAGCAGTGGCGGGGCAAGACATGAACTGGGAAGTGATGAACAAAACTGGGGTGGATTTGCGCCAAGTACTGGTAAGTTGGGTGTACACTGAAAATCTCTTTAAATTGTCGCATGCTGTTTTTCAATTTGCATATTTAGCAAGAGAATTGGGACTGTCCCTTCCATGATGGATGGTACCTTCTTGGGACTGTCATGGATGGGACTCTTATGGTTATCTTGGCTGATGTATGGGGCAAATGGATGATCAAGATTTCTCTCCTTTTACTATTGCTTTAGTCTTTTAGCAAATAAAGTAAATTTGTTTTATGATGTTTAATGTTATTTGTTTTGGGTTAATGTTCGGTGTGAATTTTGTGGGTGTTATTTTTTCTATATATATATTTTTATTGTATAATATTATTTTTTGAATGTTAATACAGACACTATTCATCTTAAAAAGGAGATAAACACAATCATCTAATATGTAGAGTTCAAACATTTGGGGTTTTATAGAACAATGATTTTAGATGACTTACTAACCTTCATATAGGGACTGAAGATAGTTTCTTCATGTGGTTCAACTTCAAAATGTCATTATTCAACTAAGATGTTATACTAGATGACTTGGTAATCTATGCACAAACACTAAGCATTTTCCCCATGTTGTACAACTTTACAATATCTAAGTCATTGTCTATGTGTTTCTAACTTATTTTTGCCTTTTATAAAAACAAGAGGAGAAAACTACAAAATTTTAATTGAAGGTTGAAGTTTAGTGGATTTGGAATGTTTGTTCTTTCATTTTTTCAAAAGAAAATTAATGCCATTTTTAATTTTATAGAGTTTTTAAAAATATATTATATCAAGAAAAAAAAAGTGGGTGGAAAAATTATATCTTATAGCCTATGCAAGCCATAGCTTTAAATAATATATTAAAAGAGAAGATACAATAATAAGCTTCTAAGTATCAGTAGCTATTAAATTAGTTGCAAGAGGTGAGATATAGTCATCAAGTTCCCGTGACACATTAGGATTTTTTTGGTTGTCTACTATGGGATCCTAACTTGTACAACCATGATCACTAGTTTATTCATCCTACACATTTTGGGGAGGTTGATCAACAACCTTGGGAGGAGAAACGACTAGTGTAATATGAGTAAATTTTCCACTATTTGGCAACTTGAGGCACCTCTATCATGGGGTTGAGAGGTTGAATTCTAATAGGAAATCAAAGGTCATTCGTGGGCACTAAAACCATAACCTCTTCATTGAGACGCATGAGAATCGGGTCTATGGATAGTATGACTTCTACCATGTCAATACCTTTTGGGAGGGATTTTCTCTTATTGTAAAAATATTTCAACAAAACTCTAGCAACAATAGAAGTTATAATAATCATATGACCAAGAAGCACCTGTAGGTGGGCCACTTCAAGTTCAACTTTATTAGCTTGCACTTGTATTCTCATTAACACATTTGAACAAATCATAAATTTAGAATAAATGGATGAATTGTTGCTAACAACACATCTAGGAAAAGAGAATTGAATTTCTATCTTTCCAAATGTTAAATAAAATTTCTACAAGTTGAAAGTTGAGCATATTTTGGTAAACTTAGCTAGAATTATCGACTAATCTCCTAGAAGTATCACGTGTCAGATTCTATAAGGGCTTAAAAAATCATGAATCTAATTACATGCTACTTAGGATCTACATCAAAGTTAGAAGGTGTGCTTAATAGTTTTTTTATGCCCACAAAAAGGACAATGACAATGGATAACTCTCAAATGAATCAATTTTGAACCAATAGGAAGATTCTAATATAAAATGCATCAAGAAAATGAGTGTGGAAAATGATCATAGAAGGTCCCTAAACAAACTAATCACTAATAGATAATCTGGTATGGGATTCATTTTCATTGCAAATAATTCATTGCTTGATACCTTCCCAAGCTTTCCTTACATTTTTTGTGAAAAGATATTGTGGATTTGAATAGACTCCTTCATGATGAGAATTGAATGAAGTTCAAGGTCTCTTTTTGATACAATCTCAAAACAAAAAAATCCAAGCTTCAACATAATATATAGTTCTAATTATCCATTTAGCACATAAGGTTGGAACTACTTGTTGTATGTGAATGGAACGAAGACCTCTAAAATCACAAGACAACATAATTTCTGGGTAGTTCTATGACTTTCTTTGTCTTGTTATGATGAATCCCATAATAAATCTTGTAGGGGTTTTCCCACATTAGATAAGAAGCTTTAGAAGGCACCCAACATCAAGAATATAAATATAATTAGTAGCTAGAATCTTATAACAAACTTGGAACCTTCATCTAAGAGAGAGAAACTTATGAACCCAATAAGCTAACATTTTTCCACTTGACTAATAACAACTTTCCATAATATTGAGAATGAAGGCTAAATGAAAAATGAATGGCCATGTATTTGAAAACGTCTTCATGGTCAATCCATTTCCAATCAAAGTATTCAACCAGGAAAATTTGGGGAAGGAGTCTATAAAATTAGTTTTTTTCCCATTGAATGCTTGAACTAGAAGCTAAGAAAAAAGTATTTAGGCATTAAAAAACCTTATTCACATTATTTTCATCCACTTGGATAGAGAAAACAATCATCAACTAAATAACCATTGACAAGCTATTGTGGAATTCAAAAGAGTGATAGCTTTGATTAGGTTTTGTCACACAACATGACCCACAAGATAATCAAAGCCTTCAATCATCATCACATATAAAGTAGGAACAAAAGAACATCCTTCCCATATAGATCAAAAAACCCAATTTAAATGAAGATTGATGGCCATTAATTATGATGTAATTAGAAGCATTAGCAAAATGAATTTTAATAGATCTTGGGAATTTAGGACCAAAACCTAAATCCTAAAGCATTGCAATTATGAATAGTCATTTCATTTGATCATATGTTAAGGTAAAAATATTTGTGACAAAGATGGATTGTTGTTGATAACATCTAGTCCACTTCATTCCTTCCCACACAACAATGATATTATCAATATATAGATTTGATGAATCAAGTTTCTCATGACCAATCAAAGGGAGAAGATGGTGTGTAGGTTGAGAGAAAGAATCTTGACAATGATCTTATAGGAGACATTAGGCAAAGTGGTTGTCTACCAACTGCAAATATTTTCTAAATCTCTTGCCTTAGGTATGGACTTGATTTTTTTCATTAATAATATTTCCTAAAGATTTTGAGTTTTAAGCTTCTAGATAAACTCTTAAAGATCATTACCAACCATATGCCAAAAGTCTTTGTAAAGATTACAAAAGAAAAATGAATAAAATGTTTTCATTGGGTGGGAGCCTCTTGATAATGGAAAAACCTTAATCAATGGAGGGTAAGGTTACCTTGATGATAAAGACTTTCCTTCAATTTTAAGTTCAATAGTTTTTATAGCTTCAACTCTTTTTTAATATTTTAATGATATTATGATTTTGAAATCAATTGTTTTCTTTCTTAGGCCAAAATTATTTTATAATATTACTTTCTTATATCAGACTCCATGGATTCATCTTCTATTTAAATAATATTGAGATTTTATTTTATTTTGTCTATTAATTTCAAATAACATATGCTGTTTTTATTTTAAAAGTAATATATATTATGTGGAAAGAAAACTAATTAGAAAGTACACTCATGTATCTCAGTCATTCGATATAAGGGAGTTTGGCATATTATTTGTGAGCGGTGTGCTGAAGGAATCCACAAAACTATTGTTACCATTTAAATTACATTTTAGTTATGTTTATACTCAAATTATTCAATGTTCCCTCTCTATTGCAGTCCTCTGCAACGTCAAATGAGACTTGTGTGTATGATCATGAAAGTGCAACCACATGTATTGATTCAAACTATTATGGAACTAAGAGAGTTGTGAAAGGCTTGCTACCATTATTAAGGGAAAAGTTTGGCCGACCCCGAATTGTTAATGTCTCCTCTGTATATGGCCTTCTCAAGGTAATTTCATTTCATTTACTCTTCTCAAGAAATAAGATTTCAATCAAATAAAATGTGATTACATTACATATATGCTGACAAATGTTGTTTCACAGATGATGCCAAATCCAGTGCTACAAAAACAACTTTCTGATGTGGATACTATTAGTGAGGAATTTCTGGATTCCATGTTAAGCCAGTTTTTAGAAGATGTCAAGCAAAACAAAAAGTTGGAAGATAAAGGATGGCCAGCCCCATTTTCTGCATACAAAATATCAAAGATTTGTATTAACACATACACACGTCTGTTAGCCCTTGAGCTTTCTGATAAGGTGACTGTAAATTGCGTTCATCCTGGATACGTTAAAACTGGAATGACAGGTGGTACAGGAGACCTTTCACCAAGTGAAGGTGCTCAAAGTATAGTAAACTTAGCTATGTCTCCTCCTGGTGGACCTTCTGGTAACTTCTTTATTCAAAAGGAGATCGGTGGGTTTTAAATGAATTTCTTTTTAGTCCCCAAGCTACTTTTGCCATAAAGGAGACATTTCCCATATTCTATATGAAGAAACTATTAATCTATTCTTCTTAGTGAATTTATAATAGAAGTTTAAAATCAAATTTTGCATACACATCTTTTAATACTGTTGATAAGTTATGTTTCATGTATTCTAGTGTACAAGAGTTTGAACAGCCAATTGGAGCACTATTTCTATTAAATTATATTTGTAAATTAGTTGCTTAAGAATAGATGGTCGGCTGTTTAGGATTTTTTTTATAATTGCTACTGTTTATAGGATGGTATATATCACTCATGTATGCTACGTGCTGAAAAGGGAAAAAAACAGAGTTTAATTTAATTTATTTATATGAATGTTATTTTAGGCAGCGAATTCCATAAAAAGAATCACAGCTTGTACTGTTTTTTCAACAAGAAGACGACATTTAAAATTAAAAAATTGTATGCAACCTGCAAGTATTATTCAGAAAATGCAGCGTCTGATATTATTTTCTTATGGCTGTAAGTTTTATTACACTAAATGTTATTTGTTGCAAGTGATATTGTTTTTCTGCTGTTATAGTTATATTATTAGTTAGTGTAAAGAATATGGCGCGTTTCAATATTTTGATTTCGTATAATAGGTGGTGGTTGAGATATCTCTAAAATTTGATCTTGGCAAACATTAATTTTTGGTTTATTCATGAATTTAATGAATATGATTGATTATAGGAGCAGCAAGATAATGATTTTTTTGATATGAAAAGATTTGATTTGGGTTATAAATTTTGTGGTTGAGATCTCTCTAACAATTCATTATGACAAACATTAATTTTCGATTTATTCATGTATTTAATGAATATGATTGATTATTGGAGCATCAAGATAATGAATATGGTCACTTTGAAAGGGACCGCAAATTAAAAGTAGATAATAACAATAAAGATGCTAATTTGCTCATAAGGATGAGGAGGTTTCTCCATGAAATCAATTTTTATCTTACAATAAAGTTTAAAATAGTTATAAATAAATTTGGTAATTAGATTGCAGATGCTCTTGTTAAAATGGAGAAAGTACAAAAATAATTGAATCAAACCATAATTGCATAGCTAAATATAAATGACATAAAAATAATATCTTGATAATTTTTGGATGATAGACATTACAATGCAATGGCTTTTTAAATCCTTTGAGTTTCATGTGAATAACCAATAACCAACTAACTTATTCTATGAGAAAGAAACTAACTATTAATTTATTAAAATTATTTATTTAATCTATACTAAATATGATGTAGTAATTTCCAATATCCCTCCCCCGCCCCCTTATTACATCAATCCGAATAAAGGGCAAAACACTGCAAAAGTTGATCACAACAACCGTTCTGTAGACTTTGATGAAGCATCTCTCCATAAATTTTCCTCATTCACCTAGGAAACACCAAACTAAACACATCAATGAATCTCTTGATTGTCAAACCTGTAAGATACCTATGAATTGAGACATACTCCATTATATGTGGACAAGTATGCCACTCCTCTTGTGAATCAAGACAAACTATATTATCCACAAGAAAAGACACCAACCAATTGTGAATCAAGACTCACTCAATTATTCATAGTAACAAAACCACCAACCAACTATGAATCGAGACAAACTCAATTATCTACGGTAACACTCCTCCATTTGTGGATCAAGACTTACTCAATTATCCACAATTACAAACCTACAAAATTATAGATCAAGACAAACTCAATTATCCATACGTACCACTCACCAAATCTATAGATCAAGACATAATCTATTATTTACAAACCAAATAAAGATATCACATGTGTATCCCTTTGCTCCATGAAGTGACTCAAGATAAAAGATCAAATGTTCCTTCTCATGCAATGAATCGCCCCCGAGTGAGAAGCTAGCTCGAGATGATATGTCCTCCTGCTTCCATTGTTTCCTACCTCCAATATAACCCTATTACACTCTATTTGCTTGATTTCACATATGAGCCTTTGGGAACCTTCAAACTCCTGTCAAATTCAATAGTTAGTGGCTTTTCTTTTTTTTCAAAACTTGACTATTTATCACTTATTATTAGTGATGAGGTGAAGGGACAATTGAGAAAGTTGTCTTCTTGGGAGTAGCTAGTTACAAGTACACACATCTTTTCACCAAAAGCACCTACAAAATTATGATTAACCATTTGATTGATGAACAACATGAACAATAAGGGAGAGCACCCAAATGGTGCACACAATCTAGAAACTACCATTTTCTTGTGCATCAAGAGGATTCCATGTTGATTATTTTTACTCATCACTTGTAAAGTTGAACAATTAGTGTTATTATGTGATAAATGGATAAAATGTACCTATTGTTACATTTCAAATGAAAGAAACAACCAAGCCTATACCACAACACATAAGGCATTGGGTTAACATTATGTTTATTGTTGCAGCTTTTGTCTCTGCTCCTTCTGCGTTGGCTTTGGACGGGAGTTTGGATTTCAAATCGCTGGTTCCCAACGTGACTGTTGACAAGTCTGTGGGGGTGGGGGATCCCCCTGTTCCCCCTGACTTGTTTGTGCAGGGACATGTGGGTTATGCCAGTCCTTTGGACTAGCCATTGGAGCGTGTTGTGCATGGTGTGGTTGGGGGCCCTCCTCCTATTGTTGTTGTTTCTCATCCTCCTCCTGTTGATGTTGTTTCTTGTGCCCCGACATGTGTTGTGCAGGGTGTGGCTGGGGGCCCTCCTCCTGTTGATTCTCATAAATATTTTGTTGTTGCTGCTCGTGCGCAGGTCTTGACTAGGGTTCATCCTTTGCCTTATTCTCGGGACTCCCTTGTGGTGGTTTGTGGGCCTGAGGTTGTTGAGAATGAAGACTTCTATGTGTGTCAGAGTGTTGGTTTGCAGTTTTAACGACTTGTGGCCCTCCCTACCTCATCTCCATGAGTGGGTGTCTGGTTTCTGGACATATTGACCTCTATCTCAGTGCTAGAGTTTTTTCTTTACTACCTTCTCTACCCTAGTGGATCGTGATAGAGTGTTGGATCGGGGGTGGATGTGGGGTGTTCATTCATTGTTCATCCGGTCGTGGTCTCACTCTTTCAATCCTCTTATGGAGCCTCTGAATATCAGACCAGTTTGGGTACGTTTTACAAATCTCCCTCTCCAATTTTGGGAGGATTCTTGCTTTGAAGCCATTGGTAGCTTTTTGAAGGTGGACTCTATGACTCGGGATATTGGGCATATTACGATGGCTCGTATTTTGATCGATTTGGATATCTCCAAACCACTCCATGGTGATGTGGTCTTGATGGTGGTGGACCAACCTTGGAAGCAGCTTTTAGACTATGAGGGGCTCCCTTTTCGTTGCAGGTGTTGTTTCTCTATTGGTCACTTGGCTTCTGGTTGCCCTCTTGCTCATTGTAAGGGTGCTGCTACTTGGTGGAAGGATGCTCTTACAAACCATCTCACTGTTGGTTATCCCCCTTTAGATTTTTCCTCTAAGGAGGGAGACCCTTCTGAGCCAACTCGACTAGCTATCCTTGTCATGGAACCTCTGCCTCGTGCTGTTGTCTTTGTTTCATTAGAACCTTCTACTGTCGATGTCCTGCCTAAACCTGCTAGTCCTTCATTGAACGAATCTTCTCATCCTTTGTCTGCTTTGATCTTTGATGCTTCGATGTCGGTTCCCCATTGTATGATGGCTCCTCTCCCGTGGTGGTTGGTGGGGATCCGCTCCACCCGCCTCTCTTGCTGGTTTCTGACTCCGAGCCTTCCTAGTTTCTTATGTTGCAGAAGAAGAAAGGACTCCCCAAACCTGTTGCATCTTCTAGGCCTTGGGTTCATGGAGTAGGTTTTGACCCCCCTATTTCGGGGGTTGTTCAATAGCTGTCAGTCGACTGTTTCTGTTAGTTCTTCTAGTTCAAGTTCTGTTTGAACTATGCTTTCTTTTGACCCTTTGGGATTTCTGTGTAAAAGGTATAGCACCCTATAAATGTTTCTTATCTTATCAAAAACACATAAGGCATGCAATAATATAGAACTTTTTGCACGTGCTTACACTAAACTCTTTTTTAGTGTTTTTATACAACTCAACAAAGATGCGATTGATTCCATTTTGCTAAATAAAGTCGAGGTGAACAAATAGAGTTAAGATGATTAATCATATTGATTAATAGAAAAAAATGTTAGTCCAAAAAAAATTCTAGTATGACTCAACAAAGACATAATTGAGTCATCTCCCTTAAATAAAAATACAAAAGTGATTAGTTTCATTGACTGATTAAAAAAAGGCTGATAAAAAGTATCTTCTTAAACAACTCAACAAAGATGTAAGCCTGTTTTTTCTCTTAAATAAAGCTAATCTGAAAAAAATAGTTGATATAAAATGAATTCTTAGACAAATCAACAAAGATTTAAGTTTATCATTTTCTTTAAATACAACTAAGATGAATTGATCAAAAATAGTTTTTTAGACAATTCAACAAAGACATAAGTTTGTCCTTTCTCTTAAACAAAACTAAGATCAAAATAATAATTGATTAAAAATAAATACTTAAATAACTTAACAAAAAATAGCTCTATCCTTTCCTTAAATAAAATTAAGATAAATTAAATAAATCTAAAATAAATTGATAAAAATAGTTTTTTAGATAACTCAACAAAGACATAAATCTGTCCTTAACAATAATTGATTAAAAACGACAAATAATAAAGACAACTCCACAAAGACTTTCCCTTATAGAGCTGCCAGATGGAGTAATACATTGAGTCATGGTTGGGCTTTTACTCCAACTTTATTCGAAGAGATTGCTGGATCTATTTGTGCAGGTTAGCTTAAGCTACGAACAAAATCTGAAAAATGGTAAAAATTTCGAAGCAACCCTTATTTTCCATACACATTTGGAAGTCGATTGATCGCAAAATTGAAAGTTTAATAAAAATATTTTGTTGGTATGATGACTTTGACAGGAACAGAAATGGTGGAGTGAAGAAACAGTGGCGGTGGTTACAGGAGCCAATAGGGGAATAGGCTTAGAGATCGTTCGCCAGCTGGCGTGCAAGGGCATCACTGTTGTGCTTACCTGTCGCAACGAGAATAATGGGCTGGCTGCCATGAAAGAATTGGATGAAGCAGGACTTGATAATGTTCATTTTCACATATTAGATGTGCAGAGCTCCCAAAGTGTTTCAGATCTGGCCGAATGGTTGAAAAGCATGTTCGGAGGATTAGATATTTTGGTAACGATATGATAGTCTTTGAGTTTGTGTTCTTTTGCTTTCTTGGAGGGTTGTTATTGAAGACGGAGGGGTATTTGTTTGGTTTTATAGAATGTTCTTTTTTTAACAGATAAACAATGCAGCAGTGGCGGGGCAAAACATGAACTGGGAAGTGATGAACAAAACTGGGGTGGATTTGCGCCAAGTACTGGTAAGTTAGGTGTACACTGAATCTCTCTTTTAAGTTGTCTCATGCTGTTTTTCAATTTGCATCTTTAGTAAGAGAATCTGGGACTGTCCCATCTTTTGTGAGATAAAATGATGGATAGATAATGTTATTTTTGGTTCTGTTGATTTATGGGGTAAATGGGATGGTTGAGATTTTCCTCTTTCTGTTACTATTTTGGCAGGCTTTTTATGTTTTATGTTATTTTGGTTTGGGTTTATGCCCTCTATGAATTTTAGGGATGTTGATTTTTTATTTTTTTGAATGTGTCACTATTTTTTAAATGGTAATGTAGATACGATTCATCAGAAAAAGAAGAAGAGATGAGAATAGTCATCCAATATGTAAAGTTCAAGCATTTGGGATTTTTACATAATGACAATTTTAGATGATGTAATAACCTCCATATAAGGAGTGAAGATAGTTTCTTCATACGGTACAACCTGAAAATATGTCATTTATAAGTTTGTGTCAATTGAATTGATAATCTATTTGTACACGCCAAGTATTTTTCTCCATATTGTACAACTTTACAATATCTTAGTCACTGTCTATGCTTTTCTAACTTATTTTTACCAATTTTTACCTTTTATAAAAATAAGAGAAAATTATAAAATATTGAGGGTTAAAGTTGTGAGGAAAATAGGCAGAGTTTATAGAAGCTCACAAAACATTATACAGAAAAAATAGTATACTTCTATATGTTTTTCGTATAATACAAATAACATATATAAAAGATTTTCATATCCTATATTATATGAAAGTTGTTATATCTCCCAAAACTACTCCTTTACATAGACATCATCTCTGCACCGTAACAACATCGCCAACACTAAGCTTTTGCCAGGCCTTGGTTGTATAGACACCATTTCCTGTATGCAGAATGAGCTTGCAAGAATTGACCTTCATGTCCTGAATGAAGCGCTTCCAATCCTCCACGATCTCTTTGAATCTCAGAGAAGCTATAGAAACTAAAGTTTTGACTGGATCCAGAAATCTCATAGCGTATAGCCAACTAGGCACAAAACTTACAGAAATATTAACGAAAACAAGACTTCAAGATAAGCAAACTGATGCAGGTAATCTGCAAAAGTGTGACAGTTACAGCAGAGTACGAGAATACATATTTATAGGGTTTCTCCACTGTTTGAAGCCTTGAACTTGAGATACAACGCCTTTAATGGTGCTCGTGTATTTCAGCAACTTTACACACTGAAATATTTTCTGTACTCCTAGCAGATCCACACACATTCAAATTCAGAATGTATTCCACTTTCTCTTTTATGGTCACTAGTGGCGAATCGCTGTCCACTATATCTGATCTTCTTCTTGAAAACTCTGTTCCCCTGTTACTCCATGAATCCCTCAGCTGACTTCCTTGTTGGATTGCAGAGATCACTCTATTTCAATTCCTTAATCCTCCTCCCCATTGCAAGGCAATTCAAGATCAAGTCACTGACCAGACATGACTGAGTAGCAAGCACAATAGCACACAAATCAACTATAACCTTCGTGTCAAGGCAAGTATCTCTGACTTCCTGCAGACATTCTTTCAGGGTGTCAATCTTTTATGCATTTTGTAGACAGTAAAATGGCAGAGGATAGTGTGCACTTCTATGATGATGTCCATGAGCTAAATAAAATCTCTATTGTTAGCTTAGTTTGATCTCTTCAAACCAATCAATGAAATGGTGTAGATACTGTTGCAAGGTGTGTGTCCTAGGTCTTTTTGTGTTGTGCAGCATAGTGTTTGGGTTCGTGACATGGTTTAACCACCTTCCGTGGATTCATTAATTCTGGCAGTTGTATTGGGTATTAACAAGTCGATTTTTTGGTGCAAACGACAACCATCTGTACAACAATTAGTATCAGAGCTTGGGTCAGGGGTTCAAACCCCTCACTTGCGCTGGGGGAGGGGGATTGTTGCAAGGTGTGCACCCTTGGTCTCCTTGTGCTGTGCAACACAGTGCTCAGGTTTGTGACATGGCTTGACTGTCTCCTGTGGATTCACCAACTCTGACGGTTGTATCGAGCATTCATAGATTGATCTTTTGGTACAACGGCAACGTCTGTACAACAGATACTAGCCATGAAATTGCAGCAGCCTACAAAAACACACCGGGTACTTCTCACAATCCCAGCAAGCAAGCATGAAACCAAATCCAGATGTTGAGGATTGAGAAATGCATCAAATCAGTGATGGAGGGAATAATAACTCTGATGCCATGTGAGGAAAATGGGCAGAGTTTATAGAAGCTCACAAAAAATTTTACAGGAAAAATATGATGTTTCTATATGTTTTTCGTTCAATACAAATTAGATAATGGTGAATATTGTTAATCCAACCATGCAAGCTCATCGAATGCTTATTTTCCAACACAAAATAATTTATCTCAGGAACACGAATGGTGCTATCCATGTAATCAACCCACAATCAAAGATAATGCCAAAATGGGGTCCTCGGTTAGGACTTGATGATTCAAGGCACCACAACACTCCTAAGAAAACAAGTTGAATAATGTCAAGGAGGAGTGCTAAGGTAGGAGCAGGTGCAAGGTGAATTTTTCTAAATTGGGATGAGGATGTTTTTTGTGACTTCGATCAGTAGGCATTTCTATGCTTCAACGAGGTAGATGGTGATTACCAATCTAGTGAGTTAAAACATGTTCTTGTGCATTGTAGTGATGTGAAAAATGAAGAGTGTGATGGCATGGAGCACACGAAGATGAAATCACAAATGGTAACACTGTTATAGTGTTCAATGTGGAGGATGATTTGTGCCATGGGTTTGGATGTGTTCAAATCGGTCGTCAAGAAGAAAAAAATGAAAATAGTGGGACAATTTTAAGAATTGAGTTCTTCACTTGAAGTGTCTTATGATTCTAACATCTATGCTAATGAAGATGGCATCAATACATGTGATAATGATGCAATGTGCTGGTTGTCCATTATCCTTGAGATTATCAAGGCTGAGTACAAGGTCTTCACCAAAGATGAAGATGTGATCTGTGCATAAACTTGAGTGTTTCATTTGGGACTAGTATACTGATGTTGATGATGTTGAGCAACAACTCATGGGAAAAGAATATCAACATGTAAGCTGATTTGATAGTGTGTCAGAGCTTCAAATATTTATTTTGATGTGCAGGACATAGAGCTTCCCCATGTAGATCAACAAGTAGGTATGACATATTTTGCATTACCATGTGAGCTGGAAACATTTATTTTCAATTCAACTCATGTCATAAGGAGGTTAGCTGTTGCAGTAGTAATGTGCCCTTGTGTGGGAAAAAATATTATTCATCCACAAGTTGTGTTTATTTTGTTGACCTATATCCAAAAAATTGTACCCATGCTGCTATAAACATGTCTGATGCACCATTAGACGAGTTTGGCAATTATATTTTGTGGCTACCCTGCAATAACAAGGTTGATAATGGGGTGACTCTTTACTACATAGGTATTATTTGCGTTGTGATGCATGCAGGCTGAAAGCTTCAATGATTGCAGCTAGGCAGTGAATGCAATTGTGTTTTGAGGGAGATCAGCTCCTTTAGGAGACTCGTCTTTGACAGAAGTAGGCTGTGACAGCTTGACATTCAGTTGTAAATCATGGCCAAAGTTGTTTTCTGCAATTGCATCCTTAAATAGAAGAACTATATGGATTCTTATCTTTTATTTACATGACTTTGAGATTTGATTTGTTACTTTCAAATAGCATAACATATGCTATTTTTATTTTAAATGTGATATATATGTTTTTTTTTAAATTAATTAGAAAGTACACTTATGTATCTCACTCATATTATCTGTGACCTGTGTGCTGAAGGAATTCAAAAAACTATTCTTACCATTTAAATTGCATTTTGGTTATATTTTTACTCAAATTATTCAATACGCCCTCTCTATTGCAGACCTCTGGAACGTCAAATGAAGTTTGTGTGTATGATCATGAAAGTGCAAGAACATGTATTGATATAAACTATTATGGAACAAAGAGAGTTGTGAAAGGCTTGCTACCATTATTAAGGGAAATGTTTGGCCGCCCACGAATCGTTAATGTCTCCTCTGGATA
Organism: Sequoiadendron giganteum; assembly: GCA_007115665.2. Taxonomy (NCBI): domain Eukaryota; kingdom Viridiplantae; phylum Streptophyta; class Pinopsida; order Cupressales; family Cupressaceae; genus Sequoiadendron; species Sequoiadendron giganteum. The sequence continues at coordinate 19,864,441 of CM021101.1, read as the reverse complement.
TGGCCGTCTCAAGGTAATTTCATTTCATTTACTCTTCTCAAGAATAAGATTTCAATAAAATAAAGTGTGATTGCATTACACATATGCTTACAAATGTTGTTTCACAGATGATGCCAAATCCAGTGCTACAAAAACAACTTTCTGACATGGATATTATTAGTGGGGAGTTTTTGGATTCAATGTTAAGTCAGTTTTTAGAAGATGTCAAGCAAAACAAAAACTTGGAAGAGAAAGGATGGCCAGCCCCATTTTCTGTATACAAAATGTCAAAGATTTGCATTAACGCATACACACGTCTGTTAGCCCGTGAGCTTTCTGATAAGGTGACTGTAAATTGCGTTCATCCTGGATACGTTAGAACTGGAATGACAAGTGGTACAGGAGACCTTTCACCAAGTGAAGGTGCTCAAAGTATAGTAAACTTAGCTATGTCTCCTCCTGGTGGACCTTCTGGTAACTTCTTTATTCAAAAGGAGATCGGTGGGTTCTAAATGAATTGTTTGGAGCGCTATTTTTATATATTTCCTTTTGTAAATAAGTTGCAGCTTAAATATAGAGAGTCGGCTATTTAGGAGTATTTTTATAATTGCTACTGTTTATAGTATAGTATATCCCTCATGCATGATGCATACTAAGAATTCGCAGCTTGTACTGTTTTTTAAACAGGAAGATATTTAAAATTAAAAATTGTATACAACCTGGAAGTATGTTTTTTCTTATTGCTGGAAGTTGTTTATTATGCTAAATGTTACTTGTTATAAGTGGCATTATTTTCTGCTGTTATAATTATTTTATCAGTTAGTTTAAGGAACATGATGTGTTTGAGAATATTCATTTGGTATCAAAGTGGTTGTTGATTTGGGTTATAAACTTTGTGGTTGAAATCTCTTTAAGTGATAGTATAATTTTACGTTTAGTTTGGACCTACTTTAGTGACCCTTGCATTTATGCATTTTCAATACCTCCTAATTAGTTCCTAATCTCTTAAATTATGAGGCCTATGTTATCATTTTTTGACAAATTGCAAGCATAGAACAAAGTCAATTCATTTAATGTTTTATCCCTGACACCTTATTTTCTGGAAAATAGGGCTAGGCCTAGGACACCCTTGGGCGTCTAAGTCTCCCTATTTTGTCAAGATCCAAATTTAAATATTTCGGTGTCGGTATTTGAACATTCGAAATTTAAATTGCAAATGTTAGCTATCGAGATCTAATTTTTAGGAAATTAGATAAATGCCTATAAATACCTAATCTTTTCACCATTTGAAACTAGAAAGAAAGAATTAAAATATTGAGAAGCAAGAGATCATTACATTCCACTACATGCATTTGAATTTGTAGGTTTTCAAGCTTATTTGTAGATTTGATCAAGTCCTATTTCATGATTGAGGATTGATGCCAATAGAAGAGCATGATGGATTCTAGGTTTGGGAGATACATTTGGCCATTTACTTCAACCTAATGACTTGTTTCCTAAGTGTTCCCATCTTCAAGCTTCATCCTACTTGCAGCCTAAAGCAAGGTATCATTATTCTTTAGATTTTCTAAGGGTGTTTTAACTTCCTCTTAGGTAGATCTTGCTATTTTCATATAGGAATCCTTCTCTAATGCACTTGAGTAGGGTTTTGTTCATTTTAGGTCATAACAACCTTAGATGCACTTAAGTTTAGGGCACACACACTGTTATCAATCAATTTTATTAGCTATTGTGGAAGATAAAATGCCAAAACAAGGGTTTGACTAAGGAAAACTCCTATATAGCCACCCCCAACCATAATTTTTTGTAGATTTCTTACAGGTTCATATCCGAAGATGGAAGTTTACAAGGCTAGCATTGGAGAGAAGACGGAGAGCTACAGGTTTAAGTTTTTAGTTCTAGAAAAGGCATACAAGGACTCAAATGCCCTTGGGCGAGTTTGTCCTCTAATTCAAATTGACACCAAATTTTTAGGATAGGTCCACAACACTCTACCCTTCCTAGATCTTCCTGTAAATCTCTATTTCAGTTTTTTAGTTGTCATAGTCTTGTAATATTCATATTAGGGCAAATAGTCTAATTAGGTTAATCAAAGAAAATCAATTACAATCTAAAATTACAACTAGACACTCCAACACACCTAAAGACCTAATATGGACTCAACACATAAGACATGGTCTTATAAGACCTTATTTCCAAGGCTCTAAAGGATCAAATCCAGGTCTGATTGACTCACCTTCATGGTTGAAAGTCAATCTAATTACCTTGTTGATTTGCATCCTAATGTACCCTTGAAAAAGGAGCAAAATTAATCCTAGGTCTGGACATTAAACTTAGGGTTCCCTTTTTCTATGTCACCCTTGTTATGTGATCTGTGGGGTGGATTCTTGTTGCTTCCATGTGATTGGTTTTTTGGTCCTTTCACGTGCTTTACTATCCTATTTTTTATTTTCCATTCAATTTTCTATTGGTAGGATTCATCTACATGGTCCCCTTAATGAGAGTCCCAGAGGGGGACCCCCTTATGCCCCCTTTTTTTGGCAAGGTTGTGGGTGACAACATCTCTGCTTCATTTTTTGAAGAAGAGGATCTTTTTTTTGTGGAAAAAGTTATTGCGCAGCATACTTCTCTTACCTACACGCAATTCGTCTGTCATCTCTATGTTTTAGATGATGGGTTTGCAATAGATATGCCTAATGATCTTCTCAATGTGATGTTGATGGAAATGGACAACTGCATGGTTGGTAATTCCTTGCTTTTCACCTCAATGTTGACCAAGTTAGGAATTGGGTTTTGTCAAACTAGAAACTTAAGGGAAGCATCACCATAAGTGCTATGGTTGACGACCGATTTTTGTTCAAAATTTTCATCAAGGAAAATCAAGTGAAGATTCTCACAAGGGGGCCTTGGGCTATTGAAAATAATTTCAATAAATTCCTTTCTTTATGCAAATGTAAATTTGGTTTTAACTCTACCAAAGATTTGGGAGTTGTTACTCCTACCTAGATCCATTTTCCTAGTTTATTGCTAGAATTTTGGAACTAAAATATGTTCCAAAGCATTTCCAACTCCTTTGGCGTGTTTCTAATGTTTGAAAAAGTTACCCTCCAAAAATATAGATTGGTTTTTATGAGATTATGTGTTAATTTATCTACTAACACAGTTCTACCCTCCAAAATCACTTTAAATTTAAGGTTGGTGAGTTGGACATAGCCTATTGTGCATGAGAATGTTGGTATTTTTTTTTCAAATATGCAACAAGTTTGGTTGCCTAAGAAATAACTACAAAAAACAAGATTCTTAGAAAAATCAAGTCTCCATGTCATCGCTCACAACTTTGAATGATTTTTCCAATGTCACGAACCCTTTGGGTGCAACAGCCCACCCTTTGATTCCTACAAGCACAATGGGTACTTTGGAGGACCAGGTGCTCCCTCCCTCCCTTCCTTTTGAGGGCCCACCCCCTAAATGTTTTGTAGTTCTAAATGTCTCCTCCCTCTTGGGGTGTCAATTTGTGTCACTATCTCTGAAAGCTCCAGAAGTAATTCAGCTTGTGCCCCCAATTGGGGAGCCTAATAGTGAAAATGGTAGATCCACATTAGAGGAATTTGAAATAGAGGAAAGAGAAATTTTAGAGGAACTTATGAGGGGAAATTTTAAGGTGCTCTCTTTGAGTTGTCCTCTCACAGAAGAATAAAAAGAGGAAAATCAATTGCAAGGTAAGTTGGGGTGTATGTCTCCTCTATTGTTTGTACATAATGCTATTTGTAGTAGGTTAGTGGAATCTCTTCTTGTTAATAGCTTTGGTGCTACCTGTTTGACCTTTGATTCAACCTTCAATTTGTCCCAAGATGAGGAATGGACTTTCATTCATGAAAAATAAAAGAGAAATAGAAAACTAGATGTGGGAGGAGATCTCAAATAAGGTAGACCTTCAGAAAGAGAAACAAGATCAAGAGAAGTAGCAAGAGATGTAGCGTTGGGGAAACAAAGGACCTTGGAGCTTTCAAGATCCAAAATCCTAATAAAATGAGCTCTAAATTCCCCTTTATATTTGAGCCCCTTCATCAAACCCATATAAAGTGTACCACTAGGTAAGCTCCTCTTTTTTATTTTTTATTATGAAGATTATCTCTTGGAACATTAAGGGATTGAACAACCCACACAAATGGAATCTGATAAATTGTTGTATTATGGAACATAAAATTTATATTATGCTAATCTAAGAAATTAAAAATTTTGAACTAGCTTTTTCTCAAATTGCTTCAAAAATCTAGTCTTATGATAAATACTATGTTTGCCCTACTAAAGGTGCCTCAAGGGGAATTTCCACTCTTTGAAACCTCTTTCCACTCTCTGAAGTTTATTCCTAAGGTTCTAAATGAAGATGATAATATGAGAATGTGCAAGAATGTCTCTCTTGAGGAAGTCAAAGTTGTTTTCTCCTTTGGTGCTTTTAAAGCCCTTGGTTTGAATGGGTTTCCTCCTTTCTTCCAAGTGTTTTGGGAAATTATCTCGTAGGATCTGCTTATAGCCACTAGAGACTTTCTTATATCCAAAAATCTCCTTAAACAACTAAATCAAACTTTAATTATGCTTGTCCCTAAAGTGGAAAAAGCTTTTACTATGTCTAACTTCTTACCTATTATCCTCTATAACACTATTTATAAGATCTTTTCTAAACTATTGGTCAACAAAATTAAACCTTTACTTCACAGACTTATCTCTTCTTTCCAAAAAGGTTTTTTCCTTGGCAAGAAGATTCTTGATGTTGTATTTACTACTCATGAACTCATCCATTCTATGGAAAAAACAAAAGGCCCACTATGCTCCTTAAAATTGATATATCAAAGGTTTATGATAAACTGCTTTGGCCCTTCCTTTTGGTTGTCTTGAAAAATATGGGTTTGGTGAGAAGATCCTCAAAATTATTAACACATATTTCTTCCCCTACTTACTCGATGCTAGTGAATGATATCCCTAGAGGATCTTTCTCCGAGGAGTAAGGGGTTAAGATATGGGGACCCCCTCTCCCCCTACTTGATCATTCTAGCTATATAAGCTCTAGGTAGAAGCTTCTAGAAACTTATTGTCTCTAATAAAATTTTGGGGATTAGATTTGCATCCCCTTTAGCCCCTTCCTCAAATCAACAATTTTTTGATGACACCATCTTGTTTGGATTTCCATTAGTTGCGGGAGAAAAAAAATTAGAAGACTATCTTGGATTCTTATCCTGAAGTTGTTGGGAAACATATTAACTACAACAAAAGTATGTTATACTTCTTCAATTATAAGAGCATTTTTAAATACATGATTGTGAACATTATGTGATTCTAGCAAGATTGCTTACCTGCCACTTATCGTGGCCTCCCGTTGACTACTAAAAATCTATCTAACACCTATTGGAACAACATTGTGAAAAGAGTGCAACGAAATTTTTTAATCCAAGAAGGTAATTTTTTGTTGTCGAAAAACTCCCCCCAAAACATTCCTATCTTCTACTTGTCCCTATTCAAAGTTCATGTGGTCATGGCTGAAAAAATTGAAAAGATCCAAAATAAATTTCTTTGGGCTAGTGTTGAGGACAAACATAGAATTTTTTTGGTTAAGTGGGATAAGGTATGCAAACCTAAGAGTCAAGGTAGATTAGGGATACATATATTGAATTAGTTCAATAAAGTGGTGCTTATCAAAATTGGATGGAATTTGGTGGAGGTAAACAAGGATTGGTAAATCACATTCTCAATGTAAAGTGCCTGGAGAACAATAATCCTTGTTGCTTCCTTTCTTCTCCTTTTGTCCCTCCCGACTCTATTATATGGAACCAGCTTTTAAAAGCAAGAAATATTCTTAAGAAGGGATTAGTTTTGAATGTAAGAAATGAAAAGAGTGTGGACTTCTAGAATGATAAGTGGATTGAAGGTGTGTCCTTATCCTCTGGCTAGATTTTGGATCTAGTTAGGAAACTACTTTACTAGTGAGAAAATTTGATAAAAAGAGGAAACAGTGTGTTGCAGTGGTGTTTTGGGTGACAAAGTTGTGTTCTAGTTTTACTTTGCATTTCTTATAGGTTGAAGATCTACTTGTATGATTTAGATATATTGATGAGATGTGTTCAAATGTGTTATATTCAAGATTTTCTATGCTAGATCGTTGTACCAAATAAATTGTGTTCACTAGTGTGTGATAATGCATTGTAGAGGTGTCTGGGAGAAATATTTTTTTCTCCACGTTTCTCTGCAGTTGTGTTTCAGGTCTTGCAATTCTAAAGGCGTGTTGATGGTGTTGGTAGTTTACCTTAGTCAAGAAGGTTTAAGGTTTGGTGCTTCCAATGATGGTTTTCTAAGTTACAGTGTATGGAAGAGTTGTGTGAGTGTACTAGGTGTGTGCATTCTTCAATTGGAAGTTTTTGCAAAGGAATTTGTTGAATTTTAGGGTGTTTTAGGAATATTCTAGATCATGTTCAAGCATGGTGTATGGTTCACAAGTCATCCTTCGGTTTGAGGAAGTGTGTACTTAAATGTTTAATGGTGTTTGCATGGGTAATGACCGACCTGGTGTTTATACTACATGTGAGAAATAAATATTGTTTAAGGAAGTGTGTGGTTGAGTGGTGTTGTTGATTTGGGTCCCAAATAATTTTTTATGTGGTTTGCATTCACTTCTATTTTCCATGGAAGTGTTTTGGTGCTGACCTAATTTGAACTTGCACATTTCAGGTGCATAGCCAACCTTGGAGAAGGTTTCAAGGTTGAATATGGTATAAGTATGAGTTGAGTTGTTCAAGGATGTGAAGGTAGATGTGTGAGATGCAAATGATGTGAAGTGCAGAGTTGTAGAGTGTGAAATTGAGAAGTGTAGCACGAGCTTTCATGTGTTAGTTTACTAGATGTAGTGAGCAAAAGGTGGCTACAATTCTTCAATCAAATTGTGAAGCTTTAGAGGTCATTGTGGTGAATTCTTTGTTGCATTGAGATATTTTTCTCTATTTAACATTCCTTCGCTATCCTCTTTTCTATTATGGTAGTGAGTTATTTTGGCAACGAGCCTTTCTTCTTTGTGGGTTTGATCCCTATTGTATTCAGTGTTGATATTACTTATATTGTGAGCTAATCCTCACCGTGGTTTTTCCCTTCTTGGGTTTTTCACATAAATACGGTGTTCTCTTGTGTATGATGTTAAGTTGTTTCAGTTTTTGTTTTTTTTTCATGCTAATTCATCATAATAGAATTAAGGGTTTAATGAATGAATGTGTATCTAAATATTAATGAGGGTTTTGAAGTTTTGAGGTATAACTAATTCACCCCCCTCTCAATTGTCTTATGCATTTAACAATTCGTATCAAAGCAAGGTTCCTTGGAGAAAAGCTTAACTACTTAAGGTAGATCTAGGATGGTGCACAATAAGGGGAACCCTATATTTGATGGAATAGAATATGCATTCTAGAAAACAAGGATGGAAGGCTTTTTGGAGAATCTGGGATATGATGCTTGGAAATTAGTTCAAACTAGATATACTATGCCTACAAATGGTCTGAGCATTGGAGATGAACTTAAGGTCCATGAAATCAATAGTAAAGCAAAGTATGCTATCTTGAGTAGTCTTACAAATTCTGAATTAGTGAAAGTTATGGATCTGAAAACTACTAAAGCAATTTGGGAAAAGTTGGAAAATATTTATGAAGGAGATGATATGGTCAAAGAAAGCTAAGATTTAGAATTTAAAAACCACATTTGAGAACTTGTGGATGTCTGAAGATGAGAACATTACAAGATATATGCAAAGGGTAGATGAAGTGGTTAGCTCCATCAGATGTCTTGGAGGAAAAGCCAAAGAGCCAAAAGTGGTAAGAAAATTCTTAGAACCCTTCCTAAAGCTTACAGCCATAAAGTTTCTGCTATTGAGGAATCTCAAAATCTAAATCAGTATTATAGAGATCAATTATATGGCTCTTTAACTACATTTGAAATGAGGGAATTTGGTGCTAACAATGGTGTAAGAGTTGAGGCTATTTTAAAGGTTGCAAAAATAGAGAAGACTGAAGAACCAAATCAGGAAGATTTTGATGATGTGGAAGCTAAATTTATGAGAAGAATGAGAAGAGGTACTAGTAAGTACAAAGGTAAGTTACCTTTGAAATGTTTCAATTGTGGAAATATAGGTCACTATGCTTCAAGATGTCCAAATAGAGTTGTGAATGACAAAAACAAAGAGAATAAAGGTAAGATGATTAAGAAAATCTATTATATTAGGGAAGATGCAAGTATTTATGATGATGAATTTGATTATGGAGGTGATGATGATGAATTCTTGTTCATGACATTAAAAGATGAATTTGTTTCTACTAACTCTGAAATATGTGTGAAGGAATGCCCTCTGGAGAGAAAGGATAAGACTGAAGGTACTTTGGTATATTCTTTTCTCATGCTAGACAAGATAAGAACTATTGGATCATTGATAGCGGTTACTCTAATGATTTGACCAAAGACAAGATTAATTTTTTTTAAATTGAAAGATATGATGGAGGACTTGTTAGATTTGGTGATGATTCAAGTGCTAAGATATGTGGAATAGGTTCAATCAGTTTTGATGGCAAGCATAATACTAAAGATTTTTACTATGTTAAAGGTTTAAGGCATAACCTCTTGAGTGATGGAAAAATGTGTAACAAAGGATACAATCTTATGTTTGAGGATGATGGATGTGAGATCATAAAATGGTATGAAATTGTGATTGTTGTTGGAAGGATAGATGGAAAATTTTATTATCTTAAGGGTGTTGATGGCCATTATTTTATGACTTAGATCAATGAAAGTTGGTTATGGAGAAGGAGGATGTGTCACATTATTTTTGATAACTTGGTAAGAATTAGTTTAGTTCAAGCATTGAGAGATCTACCAAAGATTACAAAGCCTATCAATGCTAGTTGCAAGGAGTGTCAGATTGGAAAGCAAACAAGAAGAAGGTTCAAAGGAAAAGAACAATATTCTACTGGATTATTGAAATTGGTGCACACAGATCTTTGTGGTCCTACAAGAAAAATAATTCTTCAATGTGATAGGTATTTCATGATTTTTATTGATGATTATTCAAGAATGACATGGGTTACTTTTTTTAAAGAAAAATTTAAAGCCTTAGATAGATTGAAAGCATTTAAAGTTATAGTTGAGAATGAAATAGATATGAATATCAAATGTTTGAGGTTTGACAAAGGTGGAGAGTTTACCTCCAATGAATTTAACATGTTTTGTGAGAATCATGGCATATAGAGGTACTTGTCTACCCCTAGGACTCCTCAACAAAATGGAACTTGGTTCAAAGGAAAAACAAGATAGTTCAAGAAGCTACAAGGACTATGATGAAAGAAGTTAACCTATTGAAATTCTACTAGAGAGAAACAATTCATACTATTGTTTACATACTTAACCGAGTTCAAGAAAAATTTAACACAAAGACTCCCTATGAGTTGTGGTATGGAAGGATAACTACTATCAAACACTTTAGAATCTTTGGAAGCAAATGTTATATCAAAAGAGATAAATAAAATTTGGGAAAGTTTGATGCAAGGTCTGATGGAGGAATCTTCTTTGGATATTATACTAAAATCAAAGCCTACTGATGCTACGATAAGAGACTGAGAAAGATTGTTGAGAGTGCAAGTGTCAAGGTTGATGAATATTTTAAGAACTCAGTGGTGATAGATGGATATGAATCAAATGAACCTGATTGTGGAGAAAAATAAAAAGCTAAGGAAAAGGAAGTGAAAATTAAAGAGGAAGAAGCTCTGGAAAATACTCCTAGAACCCCCAAGTATGTGCAAAGTAATTATTCTGAAGAACAGATCATTGGAGACAAAAGAAAAGGTGTATTTACAAGAAGGAAAGCTACTAAAGAAGAGGTAAATTTGTGTTTACTTTTTGAAGTTGAACCTAAAACAGTGATTGGGGCATGCAAAGATGAACATTAGATGAAAACTATGGAAGAAGAACTATTGTAGTATGAGAAGAATTAGACTTGGGAATATTTCCCAAGACCTGCAAAAAAAAAATTGGATCTAAGTGGGTGTTAAGAAACAAGCTGAATGAGAATGAAGAAGTGGTAAGGAACAATGCAAGGATTGTGTGTAAGGGATCTTCACAAGTTGAAGGAATATATTTTGAAGAGACATTTTCCGCGATGGAAAGAATGGAAGCTATCAAGATGTTTTTGGCTTTTGCAACACACAAGGATTTCAAATTTAATCAAATGGATGTGATTTTTTCTTTCTTGAATGGAGAATCGGAAGAAGAAGTATACATGGAACAACCAGAAGGATTTTAGCTATCAAATAAACCAAATATGGTTTGTAGATTGAAGAAGGAATTATATGGATTGAAGCAAGCTCCTAGAGCTTGGTATGAAAGGTGGGATAAATATTTGATACATTAATGATTCAACAAAGGTACTATAGATAGTAATCTTTACTTTAAAGTTGAGAAAGATCAAATCTTCATTGTAGTTTTGTATGTTGATGACATAATTTTTGGATGTAATGAAGCTATGTGTAAGAAGTTTGCAGAAAAGATGTAGAAAGAGTTTGAGATGTTTATGTTTGGGGACATGAATTTCTTCCTTAGGCAACAAATCAATCAAAAAAACAAAGGTATATTCATTTCACAATCAAAGTATGTCAAAGAGATGTTGAAGAAGTTTGGAATGGAAGACTATAAACTAGTATGTACTCCTATGGTTACTAGTAGAAAACTGAGCAAGAATGATGAATCCTCTAAGGTTGATCAGAGAAAGTATAGATCAATGATTGGTGGACTGCTATATCTAATTGCTACTAGACCATATATCATGCATGCAATTTGTCTTGTGGTAGATTTCAAGAAGATTCTAGAGAGTCGCATGTTTCATCAATGAAGAGGGTATTCAGATGCTTAAAAGGAACTCTGGATCATGGCTTGTGGTATCCAAAGGATACTAATTTCACCTTGAGTGCTTACATAGATGTAGATTGGGCTGGTTGTTTTGATGACAAAAAAAGTACAAGTGGTGGTGTATTCTTTCTTGGATGTAGATTGGTATCATGGCTAAGAAACAAGATTCGATTTATTTATCTATTGCAAAGGTTGAGTACATTATAGTAGCATCTTGTTGCATACAAGTTTTGTGGATGAGGAAAAAATTGAAGGTTATCTAAGTGGTGTATGATGAACCTATTTCTATCTTTTGTGACAATACAAGTCCAATAAAAATTTCAAAGAATCTAGTTATGCATTCAAGGACCAAACATATTTCAATCAGATATCACTTTCTAAGAGAGAAGATTGTGGAGAATGAAGTGAAGCTTGAATATGTTCCTACAAAGGATCATATTTCTAATATATGTACTAAGGATCTTCCTAAGGATACTTTTGAGTATCTCTAAGAGAAGTTGGGGGTTATTACCCCTCCTTTAAACTAGATGCATGAGGAGATGTATCAGTCTAGTGAATCTCAAGATTTATTCTTTATTCTGGACTGATGTTGGTGGATACCTCTCAGAGGGAGTAGGTAGTTGCATTGTTGATTGGTTTAGTTAGAAGGATGTGTGTTTCCAACTTGGTGTGTGCTCCTAAGGGGGATTATTTAGATTAGTAAAGGAAAGGTGTTGCAGAGCAGTTTTAAGCAAGTTGTTTGATGTCTTGAAGTGAATAAGTAGTAAAAACATTGTCCTTTGCCATTGATGTCAAAGGGGGGAGAGAGAAACATGTGAAAAATAATAAGTAATAAGGGGAAGAGAGAGTCATGAGAAAAAATCATGTGGAAAAGAATAAGTCATTCAGGGAGAGAGAAACAAGTAAAGAATACAAGCTACAAAGCGCGAGAAAAGAGAAATGGAAATTGGTATGGTATAGATTTGTTGTGTCTTTGATGTTTTTTCACATCATGTGTTGCCATCAATTAAAAAGGGAGAGATTTTTGCATGTATGGGAAGTTGTTTGAGAAGTTGGTGTTTCTATTGATGTCAACAAGCCTATGTTTTCATTGATGCTTGTAGTTCATTGAGATGGTTGCAAGAGTGTGAGCAGTTGGTGCTTTGATTAGTTGCATTATGTTGTCACTAGTAAAGCTACTAGTGTCAACCTCTAGTGTTTCTTTGATAAGATTTTTTCTATGGTTGTTGAAGTGTTGGAGATGATGAGTATGTGTCTCTAGTGCTTGGTTTCCAAGTGCTTTTGAGAAAATTTGATAAAAAGAGGAAATAGTGTGTTGTAGTGGTGTTTTGGGTGACAAAGTTGTGTTCTAGTTTTGCCTTGCATTTCTTCTAGGTTGAAGATCTACCTATACGATTCAGATATGTTGATGAGAGGTGTTTATATGTGTTATATATTCAAGATTTTTTATGTTGTATCATCATACAGAAGAAGTTGTGTTCACCAGTGTGTGACTTTGCATTACAAAGGTGTTTGGGAGAAATGTTTTTGCTTCACATTTCTTTGCAATTATGTTTTAGGTCTTGTGATTCTGAAGGTGTGTTGATGGTGTTGGTAGCTTACCTCAGTCAAGAGGGTTTGAGGTTTGTTGCTTTGGAAGATGGTTTTCTAAGTTACAGTGTATGGAAGAGTTGTGTGAGCATACTGGGTGTGTACATTCTTCAAGTGAAAGTTGTTGTGAAGGATTTTGTTGGATTTCAAGGTGTTTTGTGAATATTCTAGATCATGTTCAAGCATGGTGTGTGGTTCACAATTCATCCTTGGGTTTAAGGAAGCGTGTACTTAAATTTTTAATGGTGTTTGCATGAGTAACGGTTGACCTAGTTTTTACACTATATGCAACGGACAAATATTGTTTAAGGAATCATGTGGTTAAGTGGTGTTGTTGAATTGGGTCCCACTTAAGTTTATATGTGGTCTGTATTCACTTCTATTTTCCACAGAAGTGTTTTAGCCCCGACCTAATTTGAACTTGCATGTTTGAGGTGCATAGTTGACCTTGGAGAAGGTTTCAAGGTTGAAGATGGTATAAGTATGAGTTGAGTTGTTGAAGGATGTGAAGGTAGATGGGTGAGATTCTTATGATGTGAATTATAGAGTGTGAAATCGAGAAGTGTAGTGTAATTTTTCATGTGTTTTTTTACTAGATGCAATGAGCATAAGGTGGCTACAATTATTCAATCGGACTGTGAAGGTGTAAAACTCATTGTGGTGGATTCTTTGTTGCATTAAGATACTTTTCTCTATGTATAATTCCTTCTCTATCATATTTTTTATTCTGGCAGTGAGCCTTTTTGGTAGTGAGCCTTTCTTCTTTGTGGCAGTGAGCCCTATTGTATTTGGTGTTGATATTACTTATATTGTGAGCTAATCCTCACCATGGTTTTTCCCTTCTTGGGTTTTCCACATAAGTCTAGTGTTCTCTTGTGTATGGTGTTAAGTTTTTTTAGTTTCTATTATTTTATTTTCATGTTAATTCATCATAAACAAGTAAGGGTCTAATGAATGTGAATCTGAATGTTAATGAGAGTTTTGAAGTTTTAAGGTGCAACTGATTCACTCCCCCTCTCAGTTGTCTTGTGCATTCAACATCTCCTTTGTTGAGAATAGGATTCAATTTAATTGAAATCCTAAACATATTTCATGTATCTCCTAAGTCCTTGGAAAGTGTTCCCCAACATTAAGATTAGAAAGAGATTAAATTCGAATGAAATGAATATGTAAATTGACATTTATAATTATTCCTAAATAATAGGAACATGTGGGGGCATCCATTTTGAGCTCCTACAAGATAGGAGCACATGGGGTGCCAACATGGAAGGTGGAACCCACCTTGCTTCAGTTAACTGTGTGGAGGATTAATAACACTTCAGTAATGCATGTCTTGTTCCTACAAAATAGGGATTTATATTTACAAGAGTGTAGTGGCACTATCAGTTCAGTATTAGTTCATCTTAGTTCAGTTATGGTTCAATTATCTTCAGTTGCATGTAGTTATTTTGAGTTGCATGCTAGTTGACTTGAGTTGCATGCAGTTATTTTGAGTTGCATGTTAGTTGACTTGAGTTGCATGTTATTTGACTTGAGTTGCATGTTATTTGACTTGAGTTGTATGACTAATGACTTTAGTTGCATGACAGATAATAGGTGGATACTTTCAGTTAAGTGGGGGTGATCAATCATGCATTTTGTTTGCATAAATTGATGGAGAGATATGTTTCAGTTAACTAAGATTGAATTGGACCCACCTTGGGTGCCCAAGTTGGCATATTTCAGTTAACACCTTTTGCATGAGAAGATATTTACAAGGTTCGGTAAAGTTGGACCATTCTTAGGTGCCAACTTTGAGGTGAAGGTTCCAAGATATCTTCTTGAATAGAGTTCAGTTAAGTGATCAGTTTGGGGTGCCAAATTTGAGGAATAATTTGGTTTGATTTTTTTTTACATGGTGAAACTCAACTTGCCAAATCTAGGCATAGGTTTTTGAGAGAAGCTTTATTCTTTGTAATTGATAACTCTTATGAGTTATTACATGCTCATTATTTTTTATTTTATTGCAGCAAGTTGAAAAGAGTTTCATGAGAGTTTTGCAGGTTGTGAAGAAGCGTTGTTGAAGAAAAATGAAGCATATCAATCAAGGATTGATACAATGATTGTAATCTTATTGTAAGGTTGAATAATACAAGCACTATCGGTTCTAGTGGAGTTTTTTCCCGAAAGGGTTTCTCCACGTATATGATGTGTCACTTTTATCTTCTGTCTACAATCTTCTACAATCTTCTATCTATTTCTACAAAAGATAAAATTGATTTAAACAGAATAATCTTATACAAAGAATTTATCTAAATAGATTAATCATGCACAAATAATTGTGACAAATAATACTTAATTAGATCTACAGTCACATAGTTTTACAAGTTTTAAGCTACAAATTTACCTTCATTTTCAACATTTTGTATTAGAGCTAATGGTTGGGTAGAGTTTGGGATGCCTTTCTCTTAAAAGTCTCAAGGTTTTTTGGCTATAGTGGGATCTTTTACTATTGTATTAATGCATATTTTTAAAATAAGTGTGTTACAATGAGTTCTACTTCTTGTCTAGATATTAAAAGATTCAATGGATCTAGTTTCAAGATGTGGAAACTAAAAATGGAGAATCTCCTTGAAGAGATAGATCAGTGGTTAGTTGTTTTTAATGAGACAAAGTCACCTACATCAATGTCATATGAGGATTGGGATAAGCTTGATAAGAAGACAAGAGGAACCATAAGAGTATGTCTTGTTGATGTTGTTCTCTTGAATGTTTCAGATGAAAGTACCGCATATAAATTATGAAAGAGAATAGGTGATATTTATCAAACTGAAAGTCTTACTAATAAGTTGTATCTGAAAAGAAAGTTGTATTCTTTAAAGATGAAAGATGTTGATTCTATTGAAAATTATTTAAATGCTTTCAATTTGATTCTGAGTCAGTTAGCATCTATAGATGTAAAGCTAGAAGATGAAGATAAATGCATTTTGTTACTTTGTTCTTTACCAGAGTCTTGAGAAAATCTATTTTTTTCTATCAGTAGTAGTGGTGCAGATCCTAAGATGGACAATATAATTCCTACTCTCCTATCAGAGGAGATGAGGAGGAAGTCTAAAACGGTCTCCCAAGATGCCTTGTTTGTAAGAGGTAGGCTTAAGGAAAAGGAACCTAAGGGAGACAAGAAAGGAAATGGTAAGTCCAAAGGACGGTCTAAAACCCCTGGTAAGAGTAAGGTAAAGTGTTGGAACTGTGGGAAACCGATACATGTAAAGAAGGATTGTAAGAACAAGAAAAAAGGGTTCTGATGCTTCTACAGAGAAATCCTCGGATGACGGTAATGATGCATTGATTATTTCATGTAAAAATGTTATTGATGACTCTTGGCTTATTGATTCGGGTTTCTCTTATCATATGACTCCTAACAAGGAGTGGTTCACTAAGTATACTGAATATGATGGAGGCAATGTCTTCTTTGGAGATAATAGCACAACAAATATTGTGGGAAAAGGAGAGGTAAAGTTGTGTTTCAGTGATGGTAGGGTTACTACCCTTAATGATGTTTTACATATTCTAGGACTTTCTATAAATATACTTTATGTATCTAAGTTCAATGATTCTGGAATGCATGTGACATTTGACAAAGGTGGTTGCATATTGGTGAAAGTAAATATGGTGGTTGCTAAAGGATCTCGGATTGGGACTTTGTTTAAGCTTAATACCTCCAATTTGAATAAATCATCCAATGTAACTGAAGTTGAAAATACATGTATGTTGTGGCACCATAGATTGGGCCACATTGGTGAGAAATATCTTAGGACCATTCTTAATAAGAAATTGGTTGACGATATTCCTAATTATAAAATTGGCAAAAATAATTTTTGTGAGCATTGTGTGTTTGGAAAACAATCTAGATCTTAATTTCCTAATGGAACAAATAAATCTAAAAGATTATTAGATATTATTCACATTTATTGATGATGTCTCAAGATACACTTGGATCTATTTTATGCATAACAAATCTGATGTGTTCAATAAGTTTAAAGAATTTAAGGCTTTAGTTGAGAAACAATCAGATGATAAGATAAAAGTGTTGAGATTAGATAATGGTGGTGAATATTGTTCTAAGGAATTTGATGATTATTCTAAGCATGCAAGAATTGTGAGACATAAAACTACTCCATATACACCTCAACAAAATGGAGTAGCAGAAAGGATAAATTGAACCTTAATGGAAAGAGATAGGAGTATGTTAAGTAGTTCCAAGCTAGATCGGTGTCTTTGGTCCAAGGTGGTACGTACTTCTTGTTATTTAATCAATAGATCCCCTAGTTCATCTATTGAAGATAAAACCCTTTATGAAATGTGGTTAGGTAGGAAACCTAGTGTTGCACATTTAAGGATCTTTGGTTGTTAGGATTTTGCTCATGTGCCTAAAGAAAAGAGGTTTAAGCTGGATCCAAAAGCACAAAAATGCATATTCATAGGTTATGGTTAAAATGTAAAAGGTTACAAGATTTGGAATCCTCTAACCCGAAAAATTACTTTGTTTAGAGATGTGATTTTAAGGGAATTTAGAGCTTATACTGGAGAAGAAAAACCAAAGGAGAAGGATACTTCTTGAACAGTGAATTTTCAGACAAAAAATGAGAAGCAAGAAGATGCACATGTTGAAGAACAATTGGATGGATTGGATGAGGAGAGTTCACAGAGTTTTTCTGAGATAGATTCTCATGATGAGAATATTGAGGAACAAGAAGGACCTTCTTTGAGAAGATCCACAAGACAATGGAATCCCGTTGATAGGTATAGCCCACCTGATTTTTGTTGTATATTTGCTTTGATGAGTATTAATGATGAACCTAGATCTTACAAGGAAGCTTTGTCTTCAGATTAGAACAAGCTTTGGTCACAAGCTATGCATGAAGAAATGGATTCCTTGGATGCTTGTGACACATGGGATCTTGAGATTTTTCCCAAAGGAAAAAAGGCCATTGGTTGTAAATGGATCTTTAAAAATAAAATTGGAGCAGATGGTAATATCGAAAGGTACAAGGCTAGATTAGTAGCCAAGTGCTACTCCCAGAGAGAGGGAGTTGACTTTAATGAAATCTGCTCTCCTATTGCTAAATTAACTTCTATTATATTTTTTATCTATTGTTGTTACTTATGATTTTGAGATAGAGCAAATGGAAGTGAAAACTTCTTTCTTGCATGGGGATCTTGATGAGGAGATTTATATGAGGCGACCTGATGGTTTTGTTGTAAAAGGAAAAGAATCTTTGGTTTGCGAGTTAAAGAGATATTTATATGGATTGAAATAGTCACCCAGAATGTGGTACCAGAAGTTTGATGCTTTTGCATTGAAAATTGGTTATGTTAGGAGTGAGGAAGATCATTGTGTTTACATAAATTTTATTGATGATCAACTTTTAATTATTATCTTGTATGTTGATGACATGTTGTTTATTGGTAATAGCAAGGCAATGATAAAATAATTGAAACCAAAACTCTCTAGCACATTTGAGATGAAAGATCTAGGGGCTGCAAAATATATCCTTGGTATGGATATCAACATAGATAGAGGTAAAAACAATCTTTTCTTAAGTCAAAACAACTATGTTGATACTATTTTGAAATGGTTTAACATGTAGGATAGTAAACCAATTAATATTCCTTTACCAGTTGGCACAAAGTTAAGTTTAGACATGAGTCCTAAATCTGATTTTGATCATGAAGAAGTGTCTAAAATTCCATATGCTAGTGCAGTTGGTAGTTTGATGTATGCAATGGTTTGTACAAGACCATATATAGCCCAAGTAGTGGGAGTTCTAAGTAGGTTTATGTCTAACCCTGGTAAAGAACATTGGAATTATGTTAAGAGGGTGTTTAGATATTTACGAGGTACCTCTGATTACTATTTAGTTTATCATGGTGCTAATGATATTGATATTATGCACAAATCATTGGACATATAGGGTTTTGTTGATTCAAATTGGGCAGGAGACCTAGACAGTCGGAGGTCGACAAGTGGCTATGTGTTTACTTTGTTTGGAGTTGTGGTTAGTTGGATGAGTAAGAGGAAACCCATAGTTTCTTTTTCCACCATAGAAGTAGAGTACATGGATGCTAGATATGCCTCTAAAGAGGTAGTTTGGATACAAAGACTTGGGAAAGGTATCAGTTTTAATTGCAAGAAAATTAGACTTGAATGTGATAGTCAGAGTGTTATTTTTTTAGCCAAAAATCCTATGTATCATTCTTGCAATAATCATGTTTATGTTAAGTATCCTTTTTTACGAGAAATGGTTGAGAGTGGGAAGGTATTGATTGAGAAAGTTGACACTTTGATCAATTCTGCAAATTATCTTACGAAACTAGTTCCTACAGTTAAGTTATCTTGGTGCAGGAAGGCCATTGGCCTTGAGTCATGTACTTGATTTAACAAATGTATTATATGTTGTAAAGTGGAAGAAATGGTTAACCATTTGTTATTCCGATATGATTTCACTAGATAGGTTTGGGAGGAGGTCTTAGACCACATGTTGATCTTTTGGACTTTACCCCAACATCTTAGAAATTTTGCCACCTCTTGGTATTTTGGTTTCCCTAAAAGCATCATGTTATCTATGAAATATGGAACCAAATCCCTTGTCTTTTCACCTAGTAGATGTGGAAAGAAAGGAATAATAGGGTGTTTTGTGACCAATGGAGAAATAACAATGTCATCTTCTAGATCATCAAAAACAACATTCAAGACAACATAATTTCTTTGAATTTTAAATCCTATAAGAAAATGTCGACATATGAGATTAAAAAAAAACTAGGGAATGTCTCAAGCTTAACCAATCTCAATTGGATAAATATCATATCCAGAAAGGAGACCAAATAGTACCCCCCTAAAAGGGGGTGGGGTTAAGCTTAACTTTGATGGTTGTTCTAAGGGAAACACTAGTGAGGAAGCTATAGGAGGTATAATAAGGGATGATGAAGGAAATCTAATTGAAGGATATGCTTGGGCTATTAGATGTAAATCTAATAATGTTGTAGAGGCTATGACAGTTTGGTGGGGTGAAGTCTTCTAAGATTGGGGTTTCTTGTTATGAAAATTGAAGGTGACTCTCAAAGTCATTTTTAACCTTCTTCAAAATGACATGGTTCCTTCATGGAAGATACACAAATTTATTGATAATTTCAAAAATGAACCTTGAAGCTTTCATTGAAAACTAGAATTATTCATACCTATAGGGAAGGAAACAACATGATGGATTTGCCTTGCAATTTTGGTCTGTAGTGTGAAGAATGGAACTATTGGCATTCAAATTCAAATGAGACCCTTGAGTATATTCTTGCTCAATAAAAACTTAACAATTCCACCCCTATTTGTTATGATTAGCCTTTCTACATTGAGGGGATGAGTTAAGGTGGTTGTTTTGAATGGGATGGAACAAGTTTGCTTAGCTGTCATGGAAGCTATACTGTGGATTTTAACTCATAATTATCTTGTGCTGGGTATAAATAAGGATTGAAATAATTTTATTACTATGGTTCCTACGAGGGACTAAACATCATTTTACATCGTGATAATTTAATTCACAATTGGTTTATAGTAGAGGAATTAGGGAAGATCTTAAGGCTATAGGTATTTATTATGGTACATTTTGTCTTCAATACACTTGGAAAATTATTGTGATGCTTGATATGGAAACATCCTCCTTGCTCGTGTTAATTTTTCTCCTCATTTGCAAGGCTAGTATTTTCCCTCATAAGACCATTAATGGTAAGGTTATGATTGTTAGCCACAAGACAGTTGAGGATATGTATAATATGATGACTCTAGTACCACCAAAGTTGGGGAATTTGTTAGAAGGGGCAAGGTAATTTGGTCTTGCTCTTACTATATCAACACTAGAAGAATTAAATGAATTTCCAAAAAAAATGTGAGAAGCTTCTCTATTTTGGTTTCTCTACTATTATTTTTGGCTCCCTTGGATTTCCAACAGCTCGAGTGGGTTTTTGTGATTCTTGGAAAAATGGATACTATGGGTGGCCCACAGCTTAGGATTGAACCTATTTTTAGTAAAGATCTCAAATAGAACATAGATCTCTAGGATCTATTTGAAAGAGGCGACTTTACCCCTTTCTTCCAAGCTATGAAGGGTTGCAATGGTAAACTCGCCTCTAAATTTGTATATTCTTAGTTTCAAGGCGAGGTCACCATCGGTAGGGCATGGTTCCATTTCTTTGATGAGTATATTACTAAGGATATTGGATTAGCTTGTGAAGGCCTCAAGGTGGAGAAGAAAATAAAAGTATAATATACAATTTTTATTGTTGTCTTCTTAAGTGAGGAGAAACTGATCTACTTCCAAAATGGTTACAATGAGGAAAAGCTTTTAGCTCCTTGGGAACTAGTAAGTATCCATTGTATGAAGTATTTTACTCTTGAAAATTAGTTCAAGACCATTCATGGTTACCATTTCTACATAATTAATAATTTTCTTCATGGTAAAAAAATGAATATCTCTTTCTATTTGTTCTCTTCCCTCAAGGCTTGTATTCTCAATGGTGCCTACCCCCCCTTGCACCAAGGAATTATCATGGACATATATAAGTATTTCCTTGCCATGACCCCCTCAACCAACCCCAAGTCTAAGAGAAACATCAAAATCAAACTCATATAAGATAAAGCCTCTAAGATCCCTTATTTTGATTAATAACCCCAACCTTAGCCCTATTGAAAAGGCGAGTTTGAAACAAAAGGGTGAGGTTCCTATAGAGATTAACACCACCTAGAATTATTTATTGGCGATTTCTCCTACCAAGAAAATAAAGTTGGTGGTCATAGGTGTGCATAATGAATAGTAGTCCTGAAAAAATAAGAAAAAGCTAAAGACCTTATTCCTCTCCCTATTGAGGATGAGGCTATTGAGGCTATTGGAATCTCTTATGTTGAGGGGGAAAAGGAGAATAATGTGGTGAGTACACATTGTGACACCAAAGGGTTGGGTGACCATAGGTTTGCCAAACTAGCCAAAGCCCAGAGTAATAATAACCCTAAAAAAACTAAAGGTAGAGGGATTCAAGAGGAGTTTGATGATGAATAGGATGATGATGAGGAGTTTCTTCCTCAAAATAGTGATGATTGGGAAGAAGAAGACTCGAAGAATGATTTTGAGGAGGATATATAGGATGATGATGAAATTTCAAAATAGGAAGGAAAATACAAGGACACGGATCTTGACGATGAGAATGAATAGAATGAGGTCACACATACGAAGGTGATGGAAACTGACTTTTCGACTCCTCCCTCCCTTGGGTTTGTAAAGATCTTGGATAAAAATGAGAAGAAAGGCCATACAATCATTATGACCCAGGGAACTAAAGATAAAGACAATGTTGACATTAAGGACCTCCAAGCTAAGGTGGAAGCAATGGAGAAAAAATTATTTCCAACAACAATAATGATAAGATTACTCATTTGGAAAATTCTATTTCCAAAATCATAATTCTCACTAATGGAATTATGGATAAATTTGTAATGGGAACTATCTCTAGCCACTCCATGATTACCATATGGAAGAAAAAAAGGACCAATGGAAATGGGGATCATAATAATAAGGAGGACTAAGAAATGTCCTTGGATGCCCTCCTTGAAGACTAGAATTTGATCTACTAGCCTAGTGGTTGTAGATTTTTTGTTCTCTCTCAATTTGGTTTCCCTAATTTTGATGTTGTGTTCAGCTTACATGCCCTTTAGTTGTTTGTTTAGGACTATGGTCCCTCCTACTATTTTTGATTTTTTATTATGTTGTTTTAAACTTATCGAATTAGGGCCCTTTCCCTTCATTTTTAATTAAAAACAATCAATCAAGTCAAATGAATTTGATAGATATGACTATGATTACTGGAGCATCAAGATAATGACTCTTTTGTCAAGATAATATTAATGAATTTTTTTAGTTAAATAGGTTATGAAGAGCCAACTAATTGAATACTATTGCAACTAATGATAGAAAAACTAATAGAGGCTGAGAATATAAATTTTGTAACCTTATTTCGTATTCAAATAACTCTAGATAAGAGCCTATTTCCAATAATTATAAGTGCAAAGGAAACCAAGAATGCCCAAAAGACTCTACATGAATCCTACCAAGGTAGTGATCAATCCAAAGTTAATGATATCAAGTTTCCACAATCCATATCAATTTCTTGCACATGTTTCTGGATTATATTGTGTGAGAGTTTTTGCATCAATGTTTCGTATCACATTGTGATCCATCATCAGGATGTAAGAGCTCAAGGAGAAAAGTCTCACATCCTGATGATGGATCATAGAGTGTGATCCAAAACGTTGATGCAAAAACTCTCACACAATACGAACCAAAGTTATCAAGTTACAAACATTGAAGAGAGAATTTGAGAAGTTCAAAATGTAAAAATCTAAGAGTTAGTGATTATTGTGTAAGAGTAAAAGATGTGATCAATAAGATGACTATCCACAAAGAAATTATGAATGAAAATGTTATATTTAAAACAACATTGAGGTCTCCAACATGAAGGTTGAATCATGTTGCAATAATCATTAAAGAAAGTAAATATTTGACTGCTCTTGATTTTGAACACTTAGTTGGATCTTTTATGTTTCATGAAGAAATACTTAGAGACACATTTAGAGAAAGTGATGAGAAATGTTTTTCCTGGATTGCAAATTTTAAAGATTGAAGGAGCCAATAGTAAAAGTAACCAAAGATAAGGAAAATATTAGAACCAAACTTATTCAAGAGGAAACAAAGGTAGAAGAGATGGTGTGCAAGAGGAAGAAGTAGAGACATGTTTGATAAGAAAAATATTCAATGTTATTGTTGTAACGTATATGGTCACTTTGAAATAAATTGTGAATTAAAAGTAGGTAATAATAATAAAAGTGTTAATTATGCTCATAAGGATGAGGAGGTTTCTCCAAGAAAGATAATTTCATCTAACAATAAATTTTGAAAATAGTTATAAATAACTTTAGTTTTTAGATTGAATATTTTCTAATCATATGTCAATGAATGAGTTTTTTCTACAATGGATGAAAGTCTCAAATCTAGGATCAAGCTTGGTGATGAAAAATCCTTGGAGGTTTCAATAAAAGGAGCTATAAAAAATAATACCAAAGAAGGTATGAAAATTTTTAGTGGCATTTATTACACTCCACAATTAAAACATGATTTATTGAGTTTTGGACAATTGTGTGAAATGAATTACAAAGTGTTGTTTGAAAATAAGCTTGATGTGCAATCTATGATAAGAATCACATAAATAGACTTGTTGCATGTGTCTATATCAAAGGATATGATGTTTCCATTGAAGTTTGGAGAACATAGCAACAATATTTCCAATGTGACATATGAAGATAAAATTTGGTTGTGGCAATAATCAAGCAAAAAAAATTTGTTGTGGCATCTTAGGTATGGATAACTCATTTTTTATAGTTTGAAGATGCTAATATCAAAATAACTAGTTTATGGTTTTCTAAAGGTTGAGGAGCGTAGCGAGGTTTGTGAGGGATGTGCTAAAGGAAAACATGCAAGACATAAGTGTATGGAGGGCCCATTATCCTCTTCAACTAGTTTATTTTTATATTTTTGATCTTGTGCAAAAAATAAATTGTGTAATTCATACTATTTCATTAAAAAATATGATTATTAAAAAAAAATTGGGTTTATTTTTTTAAGACCAAAATATGAAGCCTTTAATACATTCTAGATATTAAAATATCTTGTGCAAAATGAGATTAGTTGCAAAATAAAGTGCACAAGGATCGATCATGGAGGTAAATTTTATATTAGATCTTTTATGGGTTATTGTGATCTTAATGGCATCAAAAAATAATTCACTACTACTTGCACATTTTAACAAAATGGTGTAGTTGAAAGGATGAATCATACAATGATGGAAATGAAAAAGATAATGTTACAAAACAAGGAATTGAACGATTATTTTTGGGTTAGTATAGTTGCTAAAATAATGTATTCTTAATTGGAGTCCCACTAGTGCAATTGACATAATGACTACTTATGAAGCTTTCTATGAGAAAAATCTTAATGTTAGTAATTTTAAAGTGTTTGGTTTTTAAGCCTTTATTTATGTAGTTGATCAAAAGAGACAAAATTTAAATCCAAAAAGTGAACTATATATTTTTGTTGGGTACAATGAATAAAGCAAGGCTTATAGGTGTATATATCTCTCACTAAAAATATTTATGTTTTAAGAGATGTATTTTTTATGAAGGGGAAGCTTATGACCATTAAAAAGGTCATGTTGAGAAGTCCAAATGTATTTATAATAGTTATATTAGTGATGATATTGTTAATTAGCAGCCCACTAATATTTCAATTCCTAGTATTACAAGTCCACCAAGTCCCTTTTCTAATTTTAGTGCAAGGCTAGCTTTAAGTATGAGTTCTACAAGAAAGATAAGAATCTTAAGTGATATTTATTAGATAAGTACAATTCAAACACATGAATAGAATTGAAGAGGTAATTTTTTCTTTGATTTCAGAAGATTATTATAAACCATATAATGTTTTGAAGATGCATTAATGCAGGGACTTCCGAAAGTCATAACCTTTGACTCAGATGTCTGTTTGGGATGAAATTTTACAGGTGGATGCATTATGAGGTGGCATGTGGGTTCCCAATTGACCTTGAGTTGATTGGCCCCGATTTTGGCACTTTTTCTGGGCTTGAAACTTTCATTTTGGCCCTCAAAATGGCAATTTAGTGTTTTTCTCTAGTTTTTAAAAAGTTGTTTTTGTTAATAACTTGAAACACATGTTTCGAATTTAGGATGTTAGTTGGAAATTTATCCTACCTTAGTTTTAGGAATTTTTTGGGAAAAAAACTAGACTCTCAAAGTTTTGCATGCAAAATTCCAAAAACGGCAAAATCTGGCAATTGTCGAAATCTGCCAAAAAAAGGTGATTTTTTGGGGTTTTTTTTTTTTTTTAGTTTTTTGGATATAAGAGAGTTTTCTCTCATTGTAGCAGGGGATTTGGTGAATAGAATATTTTCATTTTCTAGTTATTTTGAATATTTGGCTCTCTCACATGATTAATGGCACAATTCTATTGAGTGTATGTTGTTGGCTACATCATTTGGTATCAGAGCAGGAAGATGGTTGGGAGAGGAAGAGGAAGAGGCGGTCTTGCCTAGATGCATAGAGAAATACAAAATATGTAAAGGCAAGTAGCAAAACTTACAACACAGATGGAAAACCAAAGATTGGGTAAAGGAGGAGACAAATCTAATGAAGAGATAGGTTGAGGAGGTGCAGATCAAGATACATAACATGAAGCAGAAGAATTAGAAGGCATGATTTTTGAAGAGAGGATGCTCAGGGCCTTAAATGGAAAAAATGAAGGGATCAAGTTTGATGTTTCAGATTATGCAGGTAGTCTTAAACTAGATGAGTTGACAGACTAGCTGAATGACATGGGAAATATTTTTGAATGGAAATTCATGACAGAGGAAAAGAAGGTGAAATTCACATGCACCAAATTAAAGGTTCATGCAATGATCTGGTGGGATCATCTTCAAAAGGAGCGAACAAGGAAAGGAAAGGATAAGATCAGGACATGGAATAAAATGGAGAAGAAGTTGAGAGAAAAAAAATTGCCCATAGATTATGCACAAACCCTTTTCGTAGGTTTCAAAATTTAAAGCAAAACCTCTCTTCTGTGCAATATTATACAAATGAGTTTTATATGTTGTATATACATGTAGAGCATCAAAAAAATGATGAACAAATGGTTGCTAGATATTTGAATGGCCTAAAATTCTCTATTCAGGATGAATTGAGGATTCATCGAGTCGACAGTATGGAAGAGGCTTACCAATTGGCTCTAAAGGTTGAAGAAAAACAAAACAGATAATATCATTAGAGGAATAGAGGAGGAAGAAGG
Source organism: Sequoiadendron giganteum (assembly GCA_007115665.2). Classification (NCBI taxonomy): domain Eukaryota; kingdom Viridiplantae; phylum Streptophyta; class Pinopsida; order Cupressales; family Cupressaceae; genus Sequoiadendron; species Sequoiadendron giganteum. Next base: position 19,838,021 of record CM021101.1, on the reverse strand, counting down.
GGTACATCAACACCATTTTGAGGAGGTTCAAATTATGGTAGGGGAGAATCATCCCATGGATTGGAAAAATAAGTAGACACTCAACAAGATCCTCCAAATCAAGAATGAGGAAGGGGATTTTAAAGAGGTAGAGGTTATGGCAGTGGTAGAGGATGGGAAAACCAGAGAAGGCCTTTCATTTGTTTTAGATGTGGAGAAGAACTTCATAGAGCATTTGAATTCTCAAATTATAACATGAAAGAAAGAAATCCAAGAGGACAACCTAGGGTGAACCTGATTCAAACTCAGCATGAAGTGGAAGGGACGAAACTAGAGGTTCCACAAGATGTGAGAGAAAGTATCATGATGAAAAGAGCAATGGTGATTCTAGAGATGGAGAAAACACAAGCCAAAAGCTCTGATGGTTCATGGCTTCAAACCAATATCTTCAGAACCAGATGCACTTTGGGTGGCAAGGTATGTCAGGTTATTGTTGATGAAGGTAGTTTTGAAAATATGGTTTCTAAAGAAATGGTAGAAAAATTGAATTTACATTGTGAAAAAAATCCTCATCCATACCGCATTGCATAGTTTAAAAAGGGAAATAAAGTCACTGTTGATTAAAGATGCCTAATTAAGTTTAGCATAGGGAAGATCTATCAGGATGAGATATGGTGTGATGTTGTCCTAATGGATGCATGTCATGTGTTATTGGGAAGGCCATGGCAGTATGATAGAAAAGTTATGCATGATGGAGAGAAAAAACATACACCTTTTGGAAAGATGGCTCTAAGGTGATTTTGTTGCCTCACTGAAGGATGTAGGAAAAGGTGAGACCATGTTGTCTGAAATAGATCTTGTTAAGGAAATGAAGGTGACAGGGTGTTGTTATGCATTAGTAGTGAAAAAAGGTGAAGAGGAAGACATTTCTACCCCCAAAAGTAGCAGAGCTATTGGAAGATTTTTTTGATGTTGTACCTAATGAATTACCTGATGGTCTACCGCCAAAGGGAGATATTCAACATCATATTTATTTAATTCCAGGAGAAACTCTACCCAACCAAGAAGCTTATAGGATGAATCCAACACAACATGCAGAGTTGAATAAGCAAGTAACATAACTCATAAGTAAAGGTGTGGTGAGAGAGAGCATGAGCCCATGTGTTGTACCTGCATTGTTAACCCCCATAAAAGATGGAACATGGAGGATGTGCACAGATAGTAGAGCAATTAATAAGATTACCATCAAGTATCAATTTCCTATACCTCGTATGGAGGACATGATGGATGTCCTTGCAGGGGCCAAATATTTCAGCAAGATCGACCTACGAAGTGGTTACCACCAAATCAGATCCGAGAAGGGGATGAGTGGAAGACAAACTTTAAGACTAGAGATGGATTATATGAGTGGATGGTTATGCCATTCGGATTATCAAATGCACCTAGCACATTTATGAGACTGATGAACATTGTACTACAACCTTACATTTGTAAGCTTGTGGTAGTTTATTTTGATGATATTTTGGTATTTAGTAATAGAAAAGAAGAGCAGCTACAACACTTGAGGATCATCTTTGGTGTGTTAAGGAAGGAGCAACTATATGCAAATTTGAAGAAGTGTAGGTTCATGCAGGACAGTTTGGTCTTTTTAGGCTTTGTCATTTCTAAAGATGGTGTCAGAATGGATCTAGAAAAGGCCAGGGCAATTCTAGAATGGCCTAGTCCAAGTAGCATAATAGAGGTAAGAATTTTTCATGGCTTGGCCACTTTCTATCGAAAGTTCATTCGAAATTTCAGTAGTATTGCAGTTCCTATAATAGATTGCACCAAAGGAAGGGAGTTTGTATGGACCAAGGATGTTGAGAAGAGTTTTAAGTACTTGAAGCAAAAGGTAACAAAGGAACCTATACTTGCATTGCCAAATTTTGATAAGGTATTTGAAGTAGAATGTGATGCCTCCCATGTGGGAATAGGTGTTGTACTTAGCCAAACAGGAAAACCTATAACTTTCTTTAGTGAAATGAATGAAGTGAGAAAGAATTATTCTACTTATGATTTATAATTTTATCCAACTCCTCAAGCATTGAGACATTGGAGACATTATCTAGTTCCCCAGGAGTTTGTATTGTTTATAGATCATATTGCATTGGGATACATGAACACATAGAAAAATTTGAATAGTAGGCATGCCAAGTGGGTCTCTTTCTTGTAGGGTTACAGTTTTGTGTTGAAGCATAATTTTGGAAAACAAAATCAGGTTGCAGATGCGTTAAGTAGGTGTGTTGCATTTTTGACCTCAATGGAAACTAAGGTGATTGGTTTTGATGCCATCAAAATATTGTATGAGTCTGATGATGATTTTTGGGAGATTGTGGAACAATTGAAGGCACTAGTATCTAGTAACTTGGATCACTTTAGGGGTGAATATTTTATGCAAGATGGGTATCTATTTAAAGGAAAACAATTATGCATACTAGTTGGCTCTATTAAGGAATTTTTTTTTAGAGAATTTCGTAGTAGTGGGTTGGTTGGAAATTTTGGAAAGGACAAGACAATAGCCTTGATAGAAGATAAATATTACTAGCCAAAGATGAAAAGGGATATAACTAGGTATGTAACAAGGTGTAGGATCTGCCAAGTGGCTAAGGGACATTCACAAAGTATAGGGTTGTATATGCCATTACCAGTACCAACTGCACCATGGATATATTTGAGCATGGAATTGTGTTGGAACTTCCACACACCCAATGAGGTAATGACTCCATTTTTTTAGTTGTTGATAGCTTCTCTAAGATTGTTCATTTTATTGTCTGTAAGAAAACTAATGATGCAATGAGGGTAGCAGAGTTATTTTTTTTAGAAGTTGTTTGACTACATGGTGTTCCAAAGACTATTACCTCTGATAGGGATACCAAATTCCTTAGTCATTTCTAGAGGACTTTATGGAAGAATATGGGGACCAAGTTACAGTTTAGTAGTGCCTATCATCCTCAAACGGATGGGAAAATAGAGGTAGTCAATTAGAGTCTAGGAAATTTGTTGAGGTGTATTGTTGGAGAAAATCCAAAACGATGGGACATGGCATTACCTCAAGACGAATTTGCATATAATAGTTATGTTAACAAATCAATAGGAAATCCACCTTTCTAGATTATGTATGGAAAGAATCCTAAGGTTTTTCTAGATTTGTTACAGCTATCAATGAAAGTTAGAGTCAGTGATGATGGGGAAGCATTTGCAAAACACCTTCAACAATTGCAGAAAGATGTGAGACAAAAGTTGCAGGACAGTAATGAGAGGTACAAGAATATAGTGGATGCTAGTAGGTGACATCAGAAATTCAATGAAGGTGACTTCGTGATGGTATATTTGAGAAAATAGAGGTTTCCTACTAGAACATACCACAAGTTGAAGTATAGGAAAATTGGTCCTTGCAAAATTACAAAGAAGATCAATGATAATGCCTATGAGGTCAGTTTACTAGATGATCTAGATATTTATCCTATGTTTAATATTTTTTATTTATATTCATTCCATGGTGAGGATTATGTTGAAGATAGTGAACCAGAGGTGGCATGGCACCACCACATTCCCCATAAGAAGAAGGAAAAGATTGCATAGATTCTTGATAAGAAAACCATCAACACTCAAAAAGGGCATTACACCAGGTATTTAGTACAGTGGGAAGGATTTCCACTGGTAGATAGCACATGGATTATAGAGTGGGAAGTGTAGAGGTTGGATCGAGACAAGTGGCAGCAGTTCAAAGACACTCACTTGCAGGAGTTGTGTTCTTTTCAACTAGAGGAGAATGATGCAAGGACTTTCAGAGGTCATAACCTTTGATTCGGATGTTTGTTTGGGCTGAAATTTTATAGGTGGATGCATTATGAGGTGGCATGTGGATTCCCAACCGACCTTGAGTCAATTGGCCCCCATATTGGCACTTTTTCGGGGCTTGAATTTTTCATTTTGGCCCTCGAAATGGCAATTTAGTGTTTTTTTCTAGTTTTAAAAAGTCATTTTTGTTAATAAATCGAAACTCATGTTTCGAATTTAGGATGTTCATTGGAAATTCATCCTACCTTAGTTTTAGGAAGTTTTTGGGAAAAAAATGGACTCTCAAAGTTTTGCATGCAAAATTCCAAAAATGGCAAAATCTGGCAATTGTCAAAATCTGTCGAAAAAGGTGATTTTTTGGGTTTTTTTTTTTAGTTTTTTTTGATATAAGAGAGTTTTCTCTCATTGTAGTAGGGGATTTGGTGAATATAATATTTTTTTGTTTTCCAGTTATTTTTAATCTTTGGCTCTCTCACATGATTAATGGCACAATTCTATTGAGTGTATGTTGTTGGCTACATCATGCATGCACTAATGAAGTTTGGATGAATAAATGAAATAAGAGATGGATTATGTTCACATGAATGGTACTTGGGAGATCACAAAATTTCCACTTGAAAAGAAAAATATTGGCAGTAAGTGGGTCTACAAAACTAATTACAAAAATCACAGTAGTGTTGAAAAATACAATGAATGGTTAGTTACAAAGCTCTCTACACAAAGGTATTAAAAATATTATGAAGAGGCACTTGTACTAGTAACAATACAAGAGACCATTAGAATGATATTTTAACTAGAATCTCAAAATAAATCATGGATCATGCATCACATGGATATGAAAAGTGCCTTCTTGAATGGGTACTTAGAAAAAGAAGCCTATGTCCAACAACCATAGGGTTTTGAACTGCAAGGTAAACAATACCAAGTATACAAATTAAAAAAGGATTTTTATGGCCTCAAGTAAGCACCAAGGGAATTTTTTATGCAGAGTGGTGGGAACCTAAACATAATTGGACACAACTTCTCTCAAATATTCCCAACTAAGACACCAACTTTTCACTTTACTCAACAAAGCAACTCACCTACCCAACATGGGTTCTCACCACCAGACTCAAATAAGGATTTGGAGAGGAGTTAAACACCATCAGTAAGACCACACAATACCATCAAGCATGATTTTTCACTTTGGAATATCCACTTACCTATCGCTTCCAAAACTAGGCCTCACACCCCTTGTAGCCTATCCAACTAGGACAATCAAAGCAAGATTCACTTAGAGGGAAGTAACTAGACCAAGGGTACTATTTTTAGGCACCTCACACCAACCTCTATAGGACCTCAAATCCCCACACCATGAAAACAAGAGACAAAGCCATGATAAGCCAAAGCTCAACGCTACAAGATAGGCCTAATTAGGCTATTTAACACAAGGAACTAAATACGTGGGCTCACCCCAACACCCCTTAGCCACAAAAAAGTTCTTAAATAATTTTCAGACTCATTTCAAATGTTCCCAATCACCCACATTCGCATAAACACTCACAACCTAACACAAATCAAACTTTTGCACAATTCTAGGCCTCTCACATAAAGATGCCAGGCCTAGATCTTCAAAGATATCCCTCCAACCTGCATGTCATTCCTTGAAACATTTTTGAAACCAAAACACACATAATAACCTTCCATTCCACCCAGACCTAGCCTTTGTACATGGTGGAGATGGAAGATATAAGGAATTTTCACACAAAACCTTGGTTTTTGAGGGTTTTTGGCCACTCAAAATAAAATGATAAGAACTCCTTTATTCCTTTAGGTATTTGCACCAAACCACCACCAAAAGGATGCCAACTCATTCCCCTATCAATCCATGTAATTCTTGAAATCGTACAGACAAGTTACAGGTAGTTCCAAGCACATAAAATCAGAGAACAATGATATTTTTTGTATTGAATCTCCTTCCCAACTTCAACAACAACATGCCACTAACCAAAAGGAGGCATTATATCATGTCTTCCAAACATTCCAACATACTTTCAACCAAATTTTGAATTAGAGGACTGTTGGGAAGCTTAATTACCCCTAATTTGGCAAAATTGCCAATTATGCCAACTTAGGACAACATATACACAAATGTTTCACAATTGACACCACTTCAAGCCAAAAATAATCCAAGACACAACTAATACCTTAGAAACATCAAATTATATCACTCCTACCCCTTGGTTGTATCATGTCTATTCTTTCTTTTTTAAGTCCAGATGCACCAAGGTTACAAAAAAATGAGCATGAGATCAATTACAGCCAGGAAGGCCTATGACAAACATGAAGACCTATTACATTCTACTTGAAATGGTCCAAGGGGCCTTATTACATCACAAACCCATTGGCGGAACAAAAAAAATGATAAAAGCCTCATGGAGGCATGAAAACCCCAAGGTGCCCCTGCACCAATGGTTTTCTAGCATTCATGGATATTTTCAAAAAATATTGTAAGAGAAGAAGAGTGGGCCTACTTTTTACTACAAGAAAGAAGATAATGATATCCTTATTATAAGTTTGTATGCTGATGATTTTTTGCATATGACTAGCAATTTTAAGAAAAAAATTGAATTCAAAATTTCTATGGTGAATGATTTTGAATTTTGTTTTTGTGGTCTCTTCCAATAATTTTTAGGAATGGAAGTTCATCAAAGTGGACATTTTTTTTAAGTATGTAAAATATTAAAAAAAATTGATTTGGTTAATTGTAAACTAGCCTCCCCTCCAACTTCTCATGGGGTTGTTTTAAGTAGAGATTATGATGCTAAAATAATTGATGAGATCATTTATATAAGTATTATTTTAATTTTTATATTTCTAACTCACACAAGACCATATACCACATATTTAATTTCTCATATTTCAAGGTATATTCATGAACAATTAAAATTGTATATGAAGGTAGTAAAGAGGATGTTAAGGCATGTAAAAGGTATGAAAGTTTTTGGTATTACTTATTATGCTTCTAAAATATTTGAGCTTTTTGGCTTTAGTGATTCTTATTGGGGAGGTAATTTGGATAACCAAAATTCCACATCTAGTAATTTTTTTTACTTGATTATGGTTTTGTTACATAGAGCTTGATTAGTTACAATACTATTTACACAAAGTTATGAAATATATTATGAAGAGAAAATTATAGTAGTATCAATATAGGAGACCATTAAAATGATGGTTTCACTAGAAACTCAAAAGAAATAATGGATCATACATCATATGGATATGAAAAGTGTCTTCTTCAATGGATACATCGAAAAAAAATTCTATGTCCAACAACCATGGGTTTTTGAAGTGCAAGGTAACTAATACCAAAGTATACAAATTAAACAAGGATTCATATGGCCTCAAGTAAGCACCAAGGGCATGGTATGCTAGGACTCATGGATATTTCAGAAAAAAAGGTTTTAAGAGAAGAAGAGTGAGCCTACATTTTCTTACAAGAAAAAAATGATGATATTCTTATTATAAGTTTGTATGTCAATGATCTTTTGTATAAGGTCTCATGTAATATTTTATAGGAATGGAAGTTCATCAAGGTGAGGATAATTTTTTTTATTTTTTAAAGTATGTAAAATATATGGTAAAAAAATTGGTATGGTTAATTGTAAACTAGTATTCACTCCAACTACTCATGGATTTTTGTTAAGTAGAGATTATGGTGCTAAAATAATTGATGAGATAACTTATATAAGTATAGTTTGAAGTTTTATATTTCTAACTCACACAAGACTGTATATTGCTTATTTGATTTCTCATGTTTCAAGGTATATTCTTGAACAATTAAAAATTCATATGGAGATAGTAAATAGGATATTGATGTATGTGAATGGTATGAAAAAATTTGATGTTCATTATTATGCTTCTAAAGTGTTTTAACTTATTGGCTTTAAGGCTTCTTATTGGGGAGGTATTTTGGATGACCAAAATTCTATTGGGAATTAGTGTTCACATAGGTATATTAGGATGCATAAAATAATTAGGGGGTGTTGATATAAATAAGTATTATAATATTAATTTGTTGAGAAAAAACTTAATATTATTAATAGTCACAAGGTTTGTTTAAAAGGTAAGTTAATTAGTGGTATGTATGTTGAGTTGTTGAAACAACTCAGCATAAATAGAGAAGTTGTTAATGAGGTTTCATATAAAATAGGATAATGAGAATCCTATAAAGAAGTGATGTATTGGATTTGAAAAATAATGAATGCAAGTGTATTATGTGTAAAAAAATTTATGAAGAGCTTCTATAAACCCTCCTCGAATCTCTGCCCATTTTTCCAATAAATTCCACATCTAGTATTTATTTTCACTTAATTTTGGTTTTTTTAGATGGAGCTTATTTAGTTACAAAAATCTTTACACAAAGGTATGAAATATATTATGAAGAGATATTTGTACTAGTAGCAAGATGAGAGACCATTAGAATGATGGTTTCACTAGCAGCTCAAAATAAATCATGGATCATATATCACCTGGATATGAAAAGTGTCTTCTTGAATGGGCACTCAAAAAGTGAATTCTATGTCCAATAACCATAGGATTTTTAAGTGCAAGGAACATTAAACCATGTATACAAATTAAACAAAGATTTATATGGCCTCAATTAAGCACCAAGGGCATGGTATACTAAGATTAGAGGATATTTTATAAAAATGTTTTTAAGAGAAGAAGAGTGATCCTACTTTTTAAGTTTGTATTTTGATGTTTTTTTTGTATATCTAGTTAGTAATTTTGAGATAAATTATGAGTTCAAAATTACTATGGTGAATGAATCTAAAATGAAATATTTCTAAGGTCTCATGCAATATTTTCTAGGAATGGAAGTTCATCAAAGTGAGGATGGAATGTTTTTTAAGTATGTAAATATATGTTTAAAAAAATCAATATGGTTAATTACAAACTAGCCTCCACTCCAAATACTCATGGATTTGTGTTAAGTAGAGATGATGGTGATAAAATAAGTAATGAGATAACTTGTATAAGTATTATTTGAAGTTTTATATTTCTTACTCAAACAAGACCATATATCGCTTATTTAGTTTTTCATGTTTCAAGTTGTATGCCTGAATTAAAATTCATATGAAGGTAGTAAAGAGGATATTAAATTATGTGAAAGGTATGAAATTTTTTAGTATTCCTTATTACGCTTCTAAAATATTTGAGCATATTGGCTTTAGTGCTTCTTATTGGATTGGTATTTTGGATGACCAAAATTCCACATGTAATTGTTTTTCACTTGGTTTTGGTTTTGTTACATGGATCTCAAAGAAGAAATATTTGGTTGTTCTTTCATTTACAAAAGTAAAGCATGTTTCACAATTAATTTTGTAGCTACACAAGTATTATGGCTTGAAAATTTTATGGAAAAATTGGGGAGAAATCAATTTATCTTACTATATTATTTTTTGATAACATGAGTCACTAAGTGCAATTAAGGTGGCAAAGAATCCTGTCCACAATATTAAGACAAAATGTTTCAATTTAAAATATCATTCCATTAATGATTTAGTTTAGAAGAAATAATTTAGAATGGATTCATATACACAAGGTTATTTTTCTCATGAGATGTTCAATTGTGAGTGGAGGTATTCTTGGTGGTGTTATAGAGGAGGAGATCAATATAATTAAGAGATTCTCATTACATGGGACTTCTATTTTAGGTTGTGAACGACATAATTGAAGAAAATTTTGGTATTCAATATTATGCTTCTAAAATATTTGAACTTATTGGCTTTAGTGCTAATAATTGGGGAAGTAATTTGGATGATCAAAATTCCACATCTAGTAATTATTTTTCACTTGGTTTTGGTTTGGTTACATGAAGCTCAAATAAGCAAAGGTTGGTTGTAGAAAAATTATAAAAAAATTTAGGGAGAAATAAATTTAGCTTACTATAATATTTGGTGATAACATGAATGCAATTAAGGTGGCAAATAATCTTATCCATCATAGTGTAATATATTAAGTTGATTATAGCAAAGGAAATAACTTTCCTTGAGAAACAACTTCTTATATTACACTAGGATGAGTCAAACAACCTAATTTATGGTTTGATAAATCTATTTATGCTTATAACTAGAAATTTAAATCAAATGATTACAAATTTAGCACAAAATATCTAATTATAACACTCTCCAAAATATCTCTTTTTGTACTATGAAATAAAATATAATTCCTATTGAAATGAAAAGTGCAAATTGTAAGGATGATTTTATAGCTTTTTGGAAGCCTCAACCATAGACCCAAAAAAGTAGCATAGATGTCCTTGTGATGTGTTTTCATCATGCACAAATGTGATGAAAAAGGAACAAAACATCTTGAAACCTATTCGTACATTCACAAATAAGAAATCATGGGCCCACTATGTGTAGAATATATTTAAATGACTAAAAATTTCTAAAATGTATAATAGAAAACTCAATCAAAGAAACTAAGGAATAAATGCTAGAAAATAAAAGATATCAAATGATATTCATCTTCTTCCAATCCAAATACTTACACACAAAAAAATGAAATTTTTTGGGTGGTTCTTTAGTGGCTTGCCTTAGTCAAACCTCCATATTGTTCTTTGGACCTCCATTGACAACCAAGATTTATTTGATGATTAATAGTGGTAAAAATAAATATGCTGATAGAGACTATTAAAATGAAACCCTAATTATTTAGATGATGTATTTAAATATAGAGTTCTAACACAAACATCTAACTACTAGCACAAGAAAAAATAAATATTTCAAATTAATGATAAGGAGATAACAAAAATCATATATTTCTCACCAAGAAACCATTAACAACCTACAAAGTAGGATTCAAAGTTGTAGTACATTTTCCTTGCTCAATCTCACACCAAGAAATAACATGTAGAGTATTGAATGAGTGTTGTTTCTTCAAAATTAATAGAGATTCAAGGGATTTGTAGAGAAAAAAACTAAGAATAAACCTTCATCCATTTGAGAGAGAGAGAGAGAGAGAGTCAAACAATATCTTTTTTTCAAAATAGAAGGCCACAAATTTTTTCAAGCCTGAATACCAAATAGGAGCATTGCATCTAACAGATTCACAGTAGTGAAATATTCCAATGACCACTTGAATCACAATTTTTCATAGGATGTTAGCACATCATAAAGACATCTACACATAGTACTTTCATCCAAGAGAAATGGACTCATATTTCTAGGACTATAAATAAAGAACATCAAACTTGTTGTTGTCAAAATCATATTGAATTTCATTTGCACCTACCGTCATATAAAAATGCTATGGCAATAATTAATCCAAATATAGCCATCCCTGGAAGCACAACACAATTTGTGAAGTCTCTTGTATGTGAAAAATTAGAGGAATAGGATGAGTTCAATGTACATTTTATAAAAATATATGTAATGATTGTGGAAACGTGAAGAATATTTTATAGGTTGACAATATTGATCATTCAATGCAATTTATTTGGAAGAGATTTGAATATGAGAAATTTACTCAACAACGTCAAGAGTTGAGGCAAAAAAAATTTCTCAAAGAGAGTGATTTTTTTATGTAGAGGGAAACACATTGTTGGAGTACACTTAACACTAAGAGGGGGGGGGGTTGAATCAGTGTTAACAATCAAATTAACTCTTTTATTTCTTTTACAAATTTTCAGATCATGAATGAACTTAAATGCAATATAAATCAAATGAACAGATAATGAACAAACACATATAAAATATTGTCACATAGATTGTCTTGAGTGGAAACCCTCCTAGGGAATACAACCACTTGAACTTGGCCTCACTGGCCTTATCTGAAAATAATCTTTGTACAAAGCCTCACTGGCTGATTTCTCTCATTGGCAATGATGCTATCTCACTGATAGTCTTATAGTGCTATCTCACTTATAGTATTTTTAAATGTACATGTATGAAAGAATTGTAAATACAAAATTGATCTCTATTTCAAGAATTGCATACTCTGTTTTGCCATGACCTTAGAATCAGAGTCAAAAATTTCAACTACACAAAACAATATATATTGCCATTCTAAAACATATATTTAGTTCCTTTCAAAAATCTCTCATCCTATAGAATTTGAGCACAACAATGTATTTAACATGTTCTCTATTCTCGAAAACACAATTGAGAAAACCCCTTTTGAAATAACTGAATCCCAAACTTCCATTGAAAAATTGAAACAAGGCTTTGCTTACCACTATCGCCATGACTAGGGTAACAAACCCTATTGGACAAAGAGTATACTACAGCATTTAAAGTATGAACCACAAAACACTTATACCAGAAAACAACCTATTATACCAATTGTCATTATCATGCTTGAGTCCAAGCTGACATGTTTCCTTCCAAAACTGTCATGCCATGCCAAGATTTTCGATGCCCTAATTGTTTCAGGTTGTGCCCTAGCTTGAGAGAGCTTCTTCAACAATAACCATTTGAGCATTTTCATTCCATCAAACTACCAACATTATCATTTCACCTATTTTTGTCAACTACCCACAACAATGATGAAATCCTAAGCCATGATAACCAACAATAATATTTTCTTTTCACATGTTAACCCTGTTTTGTATGGAGCCCTAGCTTATTTTACATGTGATAAAATTCATGTGTCAACACCTTGCCTTTTCAATAATATTGTCTCCTTTTTAAATGAATTTTCCACCGAAATCAAAATATTACAATTACCTTGCAAGTTAATGCATTAAGGGACCGGTAACACCAAGAAAAATAATTTAGGACTTATGAAGTCAATGACCTCTAGGAAAGGTCTTCCATAATGCTGATAATATGAAGTATATGAGATGCAAGTAATACTTTCAATAAAACAAGAGTAGGAGTTTCCCAAATTATAAAGCATGCTAGTTCCTTGTGAAGATACAAGTGCCTTGTAAAGCATAGTACTCAAAGCAAGTAATAGCTCCTTTTCTAACTTATCCATAGAAAACATATAAATATCATCACCATCAGACCTTGCAACCATATTTGACACAATTCCAAACAAAATTCCACCGAGGTCAACAAACTCGCCCTTTGGCATTGGTGTCAAATACTATTTAAACACAATCCTACAACAATCCTAAAACCATAACCACAACCATCAGTACCATTGCCATAAACATTACCAAGAATGAACACCAAGCATCACATATTTGAGCAATATAAAACATCACGAAACCACTAAAACCAAACAACACTTTCTCCCCCTTTTGATAACAGTACCAAAGGAGAACAAAAAACTGAAAAAACTACAAGATAACCAACAATATCAACAATTCCAAACAAACACCAGCCGAGGTAAGAATAAGCATGAAAAGCTCCCACTAACTCCATGAACTCTAAAACCAATTAGGAATATTGCTTGTTCATATTATATGAGAATCATGCATCCATGTCTATGTAAATGCCAATGTTGCAAATAAACATTTCATCACACATTCATTAAGGAAATGTAGGTCTTTAACTTCTCTCATAGAAAAATATTCTAATTTTTTTCTGACCTCTTTCCAAGTCCAACCAAAGTCATAAACATAACCAATACCAACTCCATGTACAATCACAGAGGCATAGCATAGATCAATGTACATATAATACATTATCACCATGTATTGTGTAGCCACTGTCCTCATCTAACTGTTAAATGACTAGTAGAAACATTACCAACAACAAAGTGTCAATATCATATCAAGAATGCAACCAACAATAGTATCATTTGATAGGATCAAAAACCAAAATACCAGGACAATGTATAGCAACCAATCATTGTGAAACCTATGTATATCAACCAATATTAGAACATCATTGTATATACTCCTCATAGGAAACATCAAGTTATTAGATCCAAGAAAAAATACCACTCTTGTGAATAGAAATAGTCTTGTATAAACCAATGGCATACCATTCCATAACAAAAACCAAAATACCATAACAATGTATAACAACCAATCATTGTGAAACCTATGTATATCGACCGATATTATAACATCATTGTATATACTCCTCATAGCAAACATCAAGTTGTTAGATCCAAGAAAAAATACCACTCTTGTGAATATAAATAGTCTTGTATAAACCAATGGCATACCATTCCAAATAACAAAATATTTAAGAAAAGCATGCTAAAATCACACCCAAATGTCAAAAATATTTGAATGTCAAAACATCATCAAAGAGAGAATCATTGTTACTACCATAGTGAACTCTGATGATTTTCCCTTCAATACAGAAAACCATGTTGCTAGCCAACAATATGCTATCATAAAAAGTATTGTCACTTTAAAGCATCATAAGTACCAACAAATCAACAATGCTCATGCAATTGAACTATAAACCCTACACCATACCCTGCAGACCTGAGATTTTCTCTACACACAATCACAGTCTTTGTTACAAAATAATTATCCTTGATGGTTTGAACCTTGATACTCTATTGCAACATCTTGCAACAAGTTACTTCCTTTTGCTAATAAGCTCTGTAGAGAAGCATCTTGTATCAAAACTATCAAATACTGGTAGATCAAAGTTACCAAGACTTGCATTATTTGTAACTATATTGTTAACAAAACTACACTTGATCAATCTAGAGTACACTTGTCAAGGCATAAAAATCATCAAACCAATGTCATTACTGTGTATGTCATCATACTCACTAGATGTAAGGAAAGACAATTGTCACTTTTTCAGAATAAATATCATAGAATTAAGACTGCCATGACACACTGGATTACTGACAACATACTAGCACTATAATCTATGTAATTATCATTATAATCCATACTGTCACCAATCATTGTCAGACTAATACTTATTGATTGTCATCTTTGTGAGGTCTAGCACCTTCCCGCACTATGATTTTCCATGACTATACTGAAATGACTGTTGATTGCCCTCATCAGGAACCTATCATCATAGACCTCTTTCACTTCAACATAATAACTGAAAGCAAAGAATTTATGTCCTACTACTCTTGCAATTGCTCAAGTTAATTGTCAGAGAAAAAAAAACATCAAACAAATACTGCTTCTATGACACCACTGAAACTATCATTGTCCACCAAGATTGAGATATAACCACTCAATAACTGTAGTCTTAAACTCAGCCCGTGATCTATTTTCCTGAGTGAAGGAATACTTCTACTTCTCAGATCCATGAAGAACATCAAAGTCTTTGAATTCAACAAGGTAACATGCGATAACCTCTTTTAAAGGAATGTCCACCATGAAAAGCACCCTTCAATGAAGATATTAATAATAACATTCCTCCAACCCTGTAATAACTTGTTTTTCAATCAACCAAAAAAAAAAATGCTGTCATCATGTAGGTAGAACATCACAACATGAAAGACAATCATTGCTCATTATACAATAACTTCCCAAAGGCACTATCCTTTTCAAAATCTTTCTCCTATTCACCAAGTGTGAATCTTTACAAAAACACACTTTACTGTCTTGTTAAAAGTATAGAGCACCAAAACACCAAATTAATGTACAAGACAAGCTACTAGTAACCACAACATTGTTACTTTGTTGTAGCACTATTCACTAAAGATACATATCACTTGAGATATCATAGCATACTATCATCTCAAAATAGATCAGACCAAAACAATACTACAAGGGCACTATTGTCAAGATAATGATTTGAATCCTTAAACACTGTCAATTGTAAAGGCAGAATAACTATCATCAAACTTCTTTTAAAAAGGGTTAAATAATAATACACTAATTTTCTCCCCCTGAGATCATGCTTTTTTTTATTCACGTGGTGATGCCTCTTGTACATGAAGCACAAGCATAGGTTCTCCTTTCTCTTTCTCTTGTTTTCATCTCCATACCTAAATATGTCTCTTCTTTTGCTTGTTCAGAGTATCTTCTTGCTCAGATTATTTTAACATCTTTCTTTTGCAAAAATTGTCTCTATGTCCAAAATTATTACATCTATAACACAAGATCAAGGGTCTATATCTTCTCATGAATCTTACATCATCATTTAGAACTTTTCTACTACAATTTCTTGCAATGTGACCAACATTATTGTAGTTATAATAAACACTATTATAGCCCTTATTAGATAGGCTATAAGAACTTTTATCATTAGTCCATCCAAAAACATTTCTTGTATGAAATCTACAATCTCTTGCTCTATGACCATATTTCTGACACAAATAACAATAACCATGAAATTGAGAGTAATTTTACCTCATTGAATGATTTTGTCTGATAGGTGGAGGCCATGAGATTTTATTTGTTCGTCTTCTTCCAACATCAGCAATTTTCTCTCATGATTTCTTATCATCACCACTTTTTGAAGCTGCAGCAGTATAACTTAAGTCTATTTTCTTCCTTGGAGTATTTCTGACCTTAAAAATCTGTCCTTTCTCATTTGCAAATACAAAAAATATTTCATTTTTTGACTCTTTTCCACTTGAAGAGGTTTGTCCTATTTCATATCCTAGACTAGTAGGATCACTAGAATGTTTTTGCCTACATAAAATATCATCCAGTGCATTAATACTTTTCTCAAAATTCTTATACTTTTCTAACTGAATCTTATGATATTCAAGATCTTTCTTTAAAGCAACAACCTCTCCTTCAAGCTTATGGCACTCAGTATTTTTGGCATCCAAATTAGATTTTGTTACTTCCACTATCCTCTTAGTTTCCTCAATCTTTGTTTTTAGATTTAAGATTAAGTTATCTGAACCATCTTTTAACAAAGAGTTCTTCTCTACTTTCTTTTTCAAAGAACTGAGTTCATCCTTATACTTTTTACACATTTCTTCAATTTGAACTTTAAGTTTCTTGTTTTCTCTTTCAAGACTCCTAATCATATCTAGAGCAGAAACAAGCTCTCCTTCAAAATCAACTATTCCTTCAGGGTTACTACCACACTCTTCTATATTTGATTCACTCATATTTACCATGAATTCATCAAACTCTATATTAGGCACCTTGTATTCTACAAAATTGTTCTTAATAATATCTAAAGAATCAACTAACAAGAAATTTTCTTGAGCTAAGGCTTCACTAGACTTGACAGAGGTTGTTTGATTATCTTTTTGCTTGAGACTAGTGTTTTTCTTTTGACCTCTATTTCTTTTGCACTTAGCCATGACTAGTACTCCACAGACAGGAATCCCTAGTTGACTCAGCAACAAGGTTTGGCTCTGATTCCAATTGTTGGAGTATAGTTAACACTGAGAGGAGGGGTGAATCAGTGTTAACAATCAAATTAACTCTTTTATTTCTTTTACAAAATTTTAGATCATGAATGAACTTATGCAATATAAATTAAATGAACAAATAATGAAAAAACACATATAAAATATTGTCACATAGATTGTCTTGAGTGGAAACCCTCCTAGGGAATAAAACCACTCGAACTTGGCTTCACTGCCTTATCTGAAAATAATCTTTGTACAAAGCCTCACTGGCTAATTTGTCTCACTGACAATGATTCTAGCTCACTGATATTCTTATAGTGCTATCTCACTAATATTCTTATAGTTCTATCTCACCGATTGTCTTTTGAAATGTACATGTATGAAAGAATTCTAAATACATAGTTGATCTATGTTTCAAGAATTACATACTCTGTTCTGCCATGACCTCAGAATTAAAGTCAAAAATTTCAACTACACAAAACTATATATATTTCTATTCTAAAACATATATTTAGTTCCTTTCAAAAATATCTCATCATATAGAATGTGAGCACAACAATGTATTTAACATGTTCTCTGTTCTCGAAAACAGAATTGAGAAAACCCCTTTTGAAATAATTGAATCCCAAACTTCCATTGAAAAACTAAAACAAGGCTTTTCTTACCACTGTCACCATGATTAGGGTAACAAACCCTATTGATCAAAGAGTATACTACAACCTTTGATGTATGAACCACAAAACACTTATACTAGAAAACAACCTATTATACCAACTGACATTATCATGCTTGAGTCCAAGCTGACACGTTTCCTTCCAGAACTGTCACGCCATGCCAAGACTGTCGATGCCTTAACTATTTCAGGTCATTCCCTAGCTCGAGAGAGCTTCTTCAACAATAACCATTTGAGAATTTTCATTCCATCAAACTACCGACATTATCATTTCACCTATTTTTGTCAACTACCCACAACAATGATGAAATCCTAAGCCATGATAACCAACAATAATATTTTCTTTTCACATGTTAACCATGTTTTGTATGGATCCCTAGCTTATTTTCCATGTGATAAAAGTCATGTGTCGAAACCTTTCCTTTTCAATAATACTATCTCCTTTTTAAATGACTTTTCCACTGAAATCAAAATATTACAATTACCTTGCAAGTCAATGCATTAAGGGACCAATAACACCATGAAAAATAATTTAGGACTTATGAAGTCAATGACCTCTAGGAAAGGTCTTCCACAATGCCGATAGTATGAATTATATGAGATGCAAGTAATGCTTTCAATAAGACAAGAGTAGGAGTTTCCCAAATTATAAAGCATGCTAGTTCCTTGTGAAGATACAAGTGCCTTGTAAAGCATAGTACTCAAAGCAAGTAATAACTCCTTTTTTAACTTATCCATAGAAAACATATAAATATCATCACCATCAGACCTTGCAACCATATTTGACACAATGCCAAATAAAATGCCACCGGGGTCAACACACACTATCACGTATAGATTTTAGTGATTATTTTAAATACAAATTATTAATCGTGATATTGATTAATTATATTATGTTAAATGATTATTCAAATTGAAGTTAAATTGAAATTGAAATTGAAGTGAAATTAAAATGCATTTATATTTAAATTTGGAGTTTGTCATTACTGATGAAAAATCGAGTGCAAGTGAATGCAGGAACAGGAGAACGTGATTGAAGGCGAGAACAACGATTAGGTAGAGTTTTTTTAGCCATTAGACATTTATGAGTATGATGAAATCACACACACTCACTTAGTTTATATTTTAATGTATTTTTGTGATTATTGTGTTTTCAAATTTTAAATCTAATTTTATCGATTTCTCCAAAATGTGGAAAAATATATGTTGCTTTAAATGATGATTTTATTAACTATGTGAAAATAGATCTTATTTAAATAATCAAATTATTTAAGTCCATATTTTATCATTGTGTGAAAATAATGATGCTTGTATTTTGAAATTTAAGGAAATAGACTTTTATTGCGAAATTTAATAAAATGTAATAAATAAAGTGTTATAAAATTAATAGTTTTTAATTTCTCATTTGAAAATTATGAAATAGAAAAATATTTAAATGAAGAAGTTAAATAAGATCTAAAATGGAGTTATTGAAAACAAATTAGAAAACCATTCACGTGCAAATTGAAATTGAAATCAAACTTCAATTAAACAAATTGTAGAAAAATATCTATAAGAAAATTAGAGGCAATCAAATTTAGAACTGGGAGTTTTTTTATTTGATCTGGAGATCAACCTGGATTAGTGGATCTAAATTCTTGTTATCATCTATGCATGAGAAAGTAAAAAGGAGTCTAGAAAAATTCGAAATTGTGGAGAGAAGCAAAGAATCCGGTTCTCAGTTTCTTTTCATGTGCCATAGGAATCTGAGACTATTTTATTTAGTGTAATATTTGAGTTTAGAGGGGGGGGCATATTATTCTTCCCATGCATTTACGAGGGAGGATGATACTGCAGTGAAAAGGACTCTCTATTCTCTTCTTTCCCATGCACTTGGTAGAATAGGGAAAGGTGTGGCCAGACTGATAAGGCATGCACATGGAGGAGAAATTCTATCCCACTCACCATACGTAGCCACATAGTCCCCACTCTCCCATGCGCAGGAAACTAGTAGGGAGTAGGCACATATAAGGCAAGAGAAAGTAGGGAAGAAGGGGCGTAGGCAGGGAGGAGAACTTCCATTTTCCACACAGCCACCAACACTTCAATTTCACACGCAGCCATAGGTCTTCAACTTCACTTGCAACCACCTAGGACAGGTAGGAAACAGAGAGAGGAGAAGAAAATAGGAAGATAGCAGATCAGGTAGACAAAAAAATACAAAGGAATAGAAAACAAAGGAAAAAATACAGAGGAGACACACAAACAAAATCATTTCTGGAATTACCAGGTAGGAATTGAAAACCCATTTAACAATTTAACAATAAGTCTTAAAATTCTTTTCTAAATTTTGGTATTTAGTTTTAAATTGGAAAGAGAACCTTTGTTTTTAGCAATTTAAGAAGAGAATAATCCCTAGATTGAATTGGTAAATCTATTAAAGAATCTCTATTTTATTACATTCAGTAGATAATTTCAAATGATCAAACTGTAAAAAAAAATTCCAAAAAACATTAAATTTGGAAACAGAAAATTTAGGAAGAATTTGATTATGAAAACATTGAAAACTGAAGAAGTTGATAAAACTCAACCTCACAGTCCCCAAGAATCACCTGCATGCAATCACCTGTCATATGCAACAGATATTCAGAACAACCAACAAGAGATGTTCTGTAAACCCTCAAAGCAAATGTGTGCAAGCTAAAAACCAGAATAATATTATGGAATGATATGATTTACAAATACAACAAAAGCCTTCAAAAGTCAATCATGCAAAACCCTAATCTTATCTTGAGCAACAAGATAGCTCAATAAGATAAAGATTATAATTAACCTAGGAAATAAAATATGCCTAAGTAAACTTATGCTAAAGTGTAATTAAATAATTAATTACACCAACACCCCCCCATAAGTGCAACTTAGGGAGAAGCAAATTATTATGCAAATATGAGTCCCGGCAACAAGGCCTGATCAGGTACCCATTTACAAATGCAATGCAAACTAAATCAAATGGGGAAAAGGAGAAAACCACATGGGAACAAAACTCCTCCCCAAAATAGAATGCAAACTAACTAAGTGATGAAAGATGGAGGACTCCATAAGACCCCCTAAGAACACCATCCATCACAAAGATACATAAAATAACCCCCCCAGAAGAGAGGAAGAAGAAGACCACAGATCCCCCCAGAATGAAGTAGCCCCAAAAGAACTGAAGAAACTGCATCTCCTGAAAGAAGTGAGAGGGAAGAGGCCGAATGAATGCAATCTTTGAAGGTGAAGTAGGTGTAGCCCAAGATGTCTCCACAGAAGCAGGTGTGACCTCAACAAATGAAGAAGTCAAAGTAGGTGAAGACTGAATAGGAACCTCCAAAGATGGATGAACAACCGGATCCTGTTGCACTGAAATGGAAGAAACCACATCTATAGTCATAGAAGTATCAGCAACTACAACAGTAGGTGGAGGAGATGGAATGGATGGCTCAAGAACAGGATCTGAAGTGAGAACTCCAATGTTCAAGAAGCCAAATTTCTCCTCTGAATGATGATTCACACTAGAAGTGTGATGAACAGCTATAGGAATAGAAGCACCATCAATAGCAAAATCTGCAAAGGAATACAACCGAGATGAGTGATCCACCACCCCAGTAGCAATAACTACTCTACTCTCCAAGTCTCTGATGATAACTGAATCAGGTGTGAACTCCACAGACCTCCCATTGCCTCCATGTGTGATCTGATATATAGAAAGAAGGTTGTTCGTCAAATGAGGAACACACAAGACATCCTGAAAAGTGTTGTCCCCAAAACTAATAGACCCCTTCCCTATAATAGTCATGTATGTATTGTTTCCCATCAAAATAGGAGACATAGTGTGAGACTCAAAGGAAGTGAACATAGTTTGTGTAGAAGCCATATGATGAGATGCTCCTGAATCTAGAAGCCATCTCCCTGATCCAAGACTCGAAGAAGCACAAAGAGCATGCCCCCTCATATATGATGAAGTGTGTAAACCAGCTATGCCTAAAGAAGAAGAAGAAGGAGGGGAAGGAGATGATGCAGACATCCTAGAAGGCAAGTCAATATGATGTTTCTGAAGAAGATTCTTCAGCTCATCAATGTCCTTCTCTCTTGCAATATGCACATGGGCCCTTCTCCTTCCTAAATGATTTCCCCTTAGAAGAGGATGATGAATATGAGGACTCCTTATGCTGCTCATAAGATTTGGAATCCTTTTGTTTTTGTTTCTTTCCTTTTCCTATAGAAGCCTTTTGATCTCTGGGCTCCTGTGATGCAATAAGTGCCTATGATGAAGAGGGCTTCAACTTGCCCATATTAGCCAACTTGACCTGCTCTCAAGTGAGAGAAGATGCAAAATCATCAAAAGAAGGCATAGTAAATCTAGTACCAAGTGCATCCCTAGTAGCATAAAAGGTAGAAACAAAAACTGAATAATCTGGTCCAAGCTTAGAAAGAATGGACAATATCAACTAAGAGTCTTCCTTCTGAACACCACACTGTGACAACTGCAATCTAAGAGACTTGAGTTTGGTGAAAAAGTCCTGGATGCTGTCAAAATCCCTAGGATTTAAGCCAATAAGCTCATTCTCTAACTGAAACCCTCTCATAGTATCCTGCTGCCCAAACAAAGACTGCAAAGTAGTCCAAATTGCATGGGGTGTAGTGCAAGACTCAATGTGAAAAAGAAGGTCAGAAGAAAGAGATAGACATAATGTACCATAAGCTTCATCACACCTATTAAACCACTTTCTCTTTCCAGCAGCACCTGTAGGTTCGATTTTTGTACCCATGGTTACCCTATACAACCCTTTGTGTTTCAAATGAATCTCCATTTGTTTTTTCCAACCAAAATAGTTGAATGAAGTAAGGGGTGCAATATTATGTATATCCATGACAGAAAATAGTAATATATACTCTCAAATAAAATAACAATGCTCGCTGATCTCAAAAAAGAAGCCTGATAGCACGCTTCCCAAGAAAATAATTGAAAAACTAAAGGTTGAGATCATACGGTAAAATCAGATACCTGATAAAAAAATCTGAAAAAACAGGTCTAAGATCTGTGTAGAGCACTGAACCAGCTTTCTGACGCCTATTTGTTTTCGCAAAATTGAGTCCGGACACAAAAGTTACGCCACTCGCACTGAAAACAACAAATTCTGGCTTTGACAAGCGAAAAAGGAACCAAAACTAGAAAATCAGAAATTATAACCTCCACCAATATGAAGCTTGTCGAACCAGCTTTCCGACGATACTTCATTTTTGAAAAAAAGACGTCGTATGCCCAAGTTACAGCCGATTCCGTGAAACTGCTCCGATTTGCCCAATAAAGCCTACTGCAACCCTCAGGGGCTAAAAAAAAAGAGGACCCTGGTCATATGGTGACCAGGGGTAGGCGGCTAGGGGCTGGAGCCGAAGCTCCTAGTCATCCACGTGACCACACATGGGGGCTGGGAGTCCGGCGGGGGCTAGGTGCGTGGGGCCTGGTCACTCACGTGACCCTCCGCTTAGGTCGTAAGCCTGCGGGGGCTGGAGGAAGCCGACCGGTGGCGAGTGTTGGCGGCGCTGCTCGGAGCGCCGCTCCACTAGCAGTGGATGGGTGGCGCGACGGTGGTGAGATCTTTTTGCACTAGCCACGCAAAACCCTTAGGTTTTTTTTTTTTTTTTAATTTTGGATTTTTCGCAAATTTTCGCCTTGGACTGCATGCTAGGGAGGCCGTACGACCTCTCTGGCAAATTTTTTTTGCCTTTCTTTTCAACAGGTCCAAAATAGATAAACCAAAAGGCATTTCTAGGGTTTTTGGGCGTCCTGAACGCGATGGCGACGTCCATTTTGCCCAAAAATGCACAGAAAATATACCTACCCCCAGATGCACAAAAGATCAGCCTGGCTTGAAACCCTTGCACAGAAAAAAAACGCTGTGAGAGAATATCTTCAAAACATGAACAGGTAGCTATAGATCTAGAGCTCTGATACCATGAAGAAGTTGATAAAACTCAACCTCACAGTCCCCAAGAATCACCTGCATGCAATCACCTGTCACATGCAACAGATATTCAGAACAACCAACAAGAGATGTTCTGTAAACCCTCAAAGCAAATGTGTGCAAGCTAAAAACCAGAATAATATTATGGAATGATATGATTTACAAATACAACAAAAGCCTTCAAAAGGCAATCATGCAAAACCCTAGTCTTATCTTGAGCAACAAGATAGCTCAATAAGATAAAGATTATAATTAACCTAGGAAATAAAATATGCCTAAGTAAACTTATGCTAAAGTGTAATTAAATAATTAATTACACCAACAAACGGCTGATTAAATTTAGGAAGAGATACAAAACAGAAAACATCATTTAAATTTAGATTTAAAAAGATCATAAACAAAAAACGTTATTTACAGATTGAAAGAATTAAAAATAGAAAGATTTTGTCTAAATATCTTATAAATTTTTAAACATAATTTCGAAGTAGAGGTAAGAATCAGTGAAATTAGCCAATGAAACTCAAAAAATTCTAAAACAGAAATTGAAACGAGTTATTTTAAACTGTTCATGAAAAGTATAAATTTATTTAATTATTTTTTGCAAGTATGGAAAACAAAAAGTAAAGCAATTAAATTTAAAGATATGATTTACTTGAAACAAAACTCATTAAGATTAGTTCACAAAGGAAACAAAATAGATGAGTAAAAAGACTAAAAGAACGTGTGCTCTTTTATGACTGTTTTACTATATGTATTTAATCTACATACTAGAGATACACCTTCTTATTTTATTTTTGATTATTTAATTTACTCAATTTAAATATTAATTTAATGTCATTTATGGATTAAAACGATGAAAAGAACAACTTTTAAATTATTTTCGCTTCAAACAAGATTTTAGTTTTATTATTGTTTTAAAGATTGTATTTGACTGCTTGGAATCATGCATGCTTGATAAATGAATGTGCATGTCATGTTTTTGGGGAAAGTCACCTTCCGAGACGGGTGCCGAATATGGGTTATTAGAGAGTGTAGTTTTTCTTTTCCAAAACTGCTTTATTTGTCGTGCATGACATTTTACTTGGCCAAGTAACTTAAGGACCATTGAAATAGATGGAATTATTGAACTCTCTACCATATCCTAGTATCAAACTTGCTTGTTTCTTAAATAAATTAGAAAAATGAAAATGCTTGTGGTTTTACTAGTTATACTAGGCACGCACTAGATTCCATCTTGCTCGTAGACTGCTTTTTGCTAAGCAATTCATGCAGGGTCGGGTATTCTTTGAATGATTTAAGAATTCTGGGGAAGCGTAAGCTTCGAGGTTGGGAAAAAAAAGCGCCTAATCCTTGTTCTCATCTTCTTTATGAAGATATGTTATTGGATTGAAGATCAAAGGATGTCATCTTCTTTTATGTTTTATTTATTTTTGAAATATGTATTGAAGAGCTTAAGGCGACTGAATGCCTAAGTCTCCAATTGTAATTGTTATAATAACTTCTTATGTATGATTATCATTGAAGTGTATTATGACACATGTATCTATTTAAACTGGAATTATATATTGAATCTATCTTATCGACTTAAGTCGTTATGTTTTGGAATCGATTGTCTTTTATGATGTCTAAATGAATGAATTGTCGACTTTATTTTGAATATAAATGAAATTATTTAAAGTTTTATCGATGTTTGTTTTAAAGAGTTCGGCTCTTTACACACACCTCTACTAGTCAATCACTCACAAACACAAAATAAACTCATAGGTAAAACATTGCTTCAAATTAATTTACGAATAACAATTATAGACAAACTCTAATTTTATTAATTCAATTTCAAATTACAAATATCGGCTGCTCCCATACATTTGTGCCCTTTACCGTTTCTCTATACACCCATCTCCACACTTCACCTTTATCTTTCAATATGTCCCTTCTCTTCTTGCATTCTTTGTTTTTCAAAAAGTGTCAACCCTCATTTGTTTTTAATAGCAATCCATTATATTCCTTTGTCACAAATATTTAAACTCCATTCATTCAAAATAACACACTTCCTCTCTAGATTTTTTCAAAAATTTAAAATGCCACTTCTCAATGCTTGTGTAACCCCTAATCCCCTATTCATAGCACAATCCCTTAACCTTCTTCAATGCAGTTCCTTATGTTAGCTTCTACACTGCTCCACTCCTCCTTTCAGTTACATGCCCCTTCATTTCCTTTGAGCTGCATTAATTTTCCATTATTTTGACTGTGAGTTTTTATGCAACCCCTTGATATTCTTTGTTTTTTATATTTTATATTTTTCTTTTCTATGTTGCACTTTTTTTACCTTCCTTGAGCACCCCAACATAGCTAATTATCTTGATTAATACTTGTTCTTTCTTCTTTGGTGTTGTCTATCCATAACTTGTGCCCGTTCATACTCTTTGTTTCGCTATTTAAAATCTATCATTTATTTGTTAATGATCCAAATTGCAATATACATTTTATGAAAATTACTCCCTCCCTATTTTTTCCCTAGGCACAACCCCTTATCTCCCCATTCACGATTTGTTCTTGTTTTCTTTTAAAGTTTTTGAAGGCATTTATAATTAGGCAATTAAAATTTTCATGCCTTGCAATACATGGAGTGTGGTCTCTCTTGACTTTTAAATTTAGAGGTAAATGTTTAATAAAACAAATGCTTCAATAGCTCTTATTAGCTTAAGAACATTGTCAGTGCATACACAAGATCCAAATATGACTTGATATTTTTCTTTGAATGTCTTTGTCATTTCAGAAGTCACATCCACAGTTATCTGTCGGAAGAGAACCAAACAAGCCAAAACTAAAAATTAAATTGCAAATCTTTTTTTGGTTGATGTGGATAACCCATTCGCCCAAGATTCTCCTGCATCAGACACGTTGGGTAGAAAGATTTTGAGCATAGGCTCACAATGGTGGATTTGAGTAGTCAAACTACTCTTCCAAGTTGCAACGAACCTACAACGAACTCCATCACTGAAACTTGTTCTCAAAGTTAACTCTTCTTCCTCTTTTTCCAGCACCGTGTTGAAACACACACCATCTCCCTCCAGCAACACAACATATTCCTCCTTTTCCCCCTCATCATGGACTTATGCTCACCAGAACCCAACCTCCTCTGCCAAATACTTTCCACACTTCTCTCCTCTTTCGTGGGTTCAAACACACCTCTAACCATCCACCTCCACCAAAACCAACTTATAACATCTTCAACCACCTCTACACAGAACCACACACCATCTGCAACATCTACTACATGCTCAGGTTTTCTATCTATCTCTTCTTCTATATTTTCATCTAAAACCAAAGTAACATCATAAAATTGTTTTACCTCATCTTCATTTGGAGCTGCAATTTCAAACATCACTACGACATCTTCAACCTTCTTGTTAGTTGCAACTTCTAGCTCTTCTCTTTTTTCTACAACAACTATCTTCATCATCCATTATTCCTCAATTGCCAACAATTGAGTGAACAAACCTTATTCACCTTCGCCTTCAACTGTGACCTCTTCGTTGTTCACCTCCATATTTTCTTATTTTTTTGGCATGTCTTTCTCATGGCATGTCTCTGCTGCAACTTCATCATATGTATAGGTAGGGGCTTCTCTCTTATCTATCTACATCCAACTTAGGCTAAAAAACTCTTTTTCATTGTCATCTACCTTCATCTCTCTTCTTCACCTCTTTCATCTCACTTTTCCAAAAAAAAATTCCAATTTCTCGAGCCTTGCCTCAATCTTTCTTATTTATTCATGAATCATTTGCTCCATCTCCTCAAACTTTTTGTTCTCCACATTCTCCCAATAATGTTCCCAAAAATAGTATTTGCACGGGACTCCTGACGACCCAACCCATCTTTCCTATTGCAATCACTCTCACTCTACAAAACACGTTCCATCATGGCTTCAAGCTCTCTACTACTCAAGACTCCTCTTCCTGCAACAACCCTCTCAAGCTTCTTCTCTACCGCTTTACACACTTTCTTTTCATTGTGAATTGCCTCACAGTCGGCGATATGTTCACACTTCCACACCCACAGGTTCTAGTGGATCCTCTCCACTCTCAGGACTTCCAAATCCGATACCAATTGATGCAGAGGGAAACACACCTATGCCAGTCAATCACTCACAAAAGAAAAACCTCATAGGAAAAACATTGCTTCAAATCATCAATTTACAAATAAAAATTGTAGACAAACTCTAATTTTATTAATTCAATTTCAAATTACAAATATTGGCTTCTCCCATACATTCATGCACTTTACCATATCTCTATACACCCATCTCCACACTTAACCTTTATCTTGTTGTATGTCCCTTCTCTTCTTGTATTCTTTGTCTTTCAAAAAGTGTTGCCCCTCTTCTTTTTTTAACAGTAATCTATTATATTCCTTTGTCACAAATATTTAAACTCCATTCATTCAAAATAGCACACTTCCTTTGTGGATTTTTTCAACAATTTAAAATGCCACTTATCAATGCTTGTGTAGCCCCTAATCCCCTATCCATAGCACAATCCCTTAACCTTCTTCAACGTAGTCCCTTATATTAGCTTCTACGCTGCTCCACTCCTCCTTTCAATTACATGCCCCTTCATTTCCTTTGAACTGCATTAATTTTCCATTAGTTTGACTGTGATTTTTTATGCAACCCCTTGATATTCTTTGGTTTTTATATTTTTCTTTTTCTTTTCTATGTTGTTCTTCTTTTACTTTCCTTGAGCACCCCAACATAGCTGATTATCTTGATTAATAAGTGCTTTCTTCTTTGGGGTTGACTATCCATAGCTTGTGCTTGTTCATACTCTTTGTTTTCCTATTTGAAATCTGTCATTTATTTGTTAATGATCCAAATTACAATAATACATTTTATGAAAATTATTGCCTCCCTATTTTTTCCCCAGGCACAACCCCTTATGTCCTCATTCACGATTTGTTCTTTTTTTTCTTTTAAATCTGCTTAAGGCATTTTCAATTAGGCAATTAAAATTTTCATGCCTTGCAATACATGGAGTGTGGTCTCTCTTGACTTTTAAATTCAGAGGTAAATATTTAATAAAACAAATGCTTCAATAGCTCTTATTAGCTTAAGAACATTGTCAGTGCATACACAAGATCCAAATATGACTCGAGATATTTTTCATTGAATTTCTTTGATATTTCAAAAGTCACATCCACGGTTGTCTGTTAGAAGAGAACCAAACAAGCCAAAACTGAAAATTAAATTGCAAATCTTTTTTTGGTTGATGTGGATAACCCATTCGCTCGGGATGCTCCTGCATCAATTTTTTTACAATGAGTTTATGAATAAATTTCACAATATCGTATATCCACATATCCAGTGTATTTTCATGTTGCATTATGGCAAGCTAAGTAATTTCGTGACTCAAATAATTTATTTCCACCAGGTTGCATTCTCTCTATTTTAGATTTCTCTAAGAACTATACATTTAGTTCTCAAACTGAGATTCAAAGTCAATATTATCATTCAGACCAAGTTGCAATCTTTGTACAAGTTTTCTATAAGCATGTTGAGTTACATGTGGATCGTGTACAAAGTAGCAAAGATGAATGAATTATCAACAAAGAGGTTCACTTTTATATCAATGATGATATGGGTCATGATAGAAGCTATGTAGCTCATTGTTTTAGAATATTTTTTGAAGACCTGAGACAATGTGAAATAAATGCTTCACAACACTAGACATGGTCTGATAGATGTGTTAGTAAGTATTTATTTAATTTTTTAAAATTAATATAGTTATTTATTTATTTAACTTTAAGACTTGAATTGTTCAGTTACTTATAATGTCATACACATATAGGTTTTTTAACTAATTTGGTTTGAATAAAATTTTTTGTAACTTCATAGGATAATTTAAATCTATAAAAGCTTTTAATTGGTTAAGCCAAATATATGCTAGACATGACAAAAAAAATTTGGAATTTTTATGAGAGTGGACATGGAAAAGGAAGCACAATGGAGTAGGAGCATGCACTTCACCAACATGAATTTGCAGGTAACACCATATGGAATAGAAATTTAAATTCTTAAATTTTAAAATCTTAAACCTCTTAACCTGACGTTTCACCAACATGAACTTATAGGTAATGTCATATAGAATGCAAATAAAATTATTGAATGGTACAAAATTTATTTTGGCACTCACGACTCAATATACAACACACACTATTTTTAGGAAGTCAAAGGTACATAATTGAATTTTTTATTTAAATTTGAAAGTGTACATGAATTGAATTTTTAAATTTATACACTTCTTAATTGAATGTTTGAAATTTATAGATATTGATTAATCAAATCATTATAATTGTCAAATAATTAATGGTATTAGAAGTTTGCATCAAAGCATGACAATAGGACATACCAAGCCTCTTGTAATTCAAGTTCATGTTTTTGTGTTGACTACTGTAGACATGAAAAATGTACAAGTTCAGTTCGACACACTTGATCCTAATTACTAACAACATTTCCTCTTAAATCATACTCTCAACATTTCATCATATTTTGTCTCTTAATTTAGATAAATCATTATTTATCTGATTAAGTTTTTCTCCTCCATTGATTAAATTAATCAATTTAATTTAGTTAACCTTATATCTTTGTTTGATTAAATAAATCATTTTATTTAATTAAACATTTCCTCTCAATTCTAATTTAAATCAATTCATTAATTTAAGTCAAAATTGTCAAATCATCTAATCCCTCATTAAATTAATCAAATTCTTGATTAAGTTAATCCCTATCACTAAAATCCTCTAGAGAATGCAAGTTGCACATGAAAATAGATTTAATTCATTTATTAAATCTCTATTTTCCCTCACATGGCATCAAAAGGGAATATTCCCTCAAGTTTGGATTCAAAAAGTCCAAGTGGACTTGTACATCCAACAAGGCATTCACTCCTCTTACATGTCCTTGTGCATTGAGCCAAGTGGCATTTATTTCATTCATTTTTTGCTCTCACATGTCATTTCTTCAAATTCAAATTCCACCTAATTGCATTTATTGGCACTTTGGCCAAAATGTGCACAACCATCAACCATTCACATGGTGACAAGTGGCATTCAACCATTCGGTGAAAGTTAGTCCCACATAGCCCAAATCTTGTCATTTCTTCCAAATTCAAATCTATAAATTGGAGGCTTCTCTCCTCATTCTTCATCCACAATTACATGCAAAGTTACTCTCTTAACATTGAGAGCCAATTTTGTGCACATCACTCCATACTTCATCATTTTCATAGCTAGGTTATGCTCAAATCTCATCATGGAGATTTGATCAATCTACAACCATCCACATTGCAACTTAGGAGTTGGGAAAGGGCCAATTTCAACATTCAATTGGAACCAATTCCCCCATGGGATCACTAGTTTCCTCACTTAATTAGAATTTACATGATTTTTTACATTTGTTCTTCATTTTCCTAGTTTAAGTTATTAGCAAATGGATTTCATGGGAAATCCTTCATTATTGTTTGCATTTGATCTAACATATTGATTTGTTTATTGTTCTTGTGCAATTACAGGTTTAGGGGTTCACATTTTGGTGCTAGAAGGAGGGCATCTACCTTTTTTAATCACGTTTTTCAAAAAATTCCATGTTTTTCATGTTCTCTTTTGTAGGTTATAGGTCTGCGGCTCCATATTGCACTGCATTTGCAGGTGTGGCACTATATTGCACCACATCTTTTCCAAACTCTGCCACACCTGTTCCCGTGCCTAACATTTTGAACCTGCAAACTCAGTCGTAGATTCACAGTCACAAACTCTGCCGCACCTAGTCCCGCGGCTCTGTATTGTGTCACATTTGTAGGTGTGGCGCTATATCGCACCGCATCATTCTCCAAATAGCATTGCACCCGCATTCCTGCCTAATTTTTTTGAAATTTGTCAAACTTGGCCACGTATTTGAGTTCCAAACTACACCGCCTGCAAAATTGCGTCATACCCATGGTCTCTATTTCTACAGAGCGCCGCACATAGTCAAACTCATGACTTTATTTAGCACCTCATCATTTCCAAACTGCGTCGCACTTGCTAACTCTGCCATGGAAAATAGTCAGGTTTCAAATTTTACAATGTGCTTTTTAATTTTTGGGTTTTTCTAACTTTTGACCTAGTTGTTGTTTTTGTGCTCTTTGGTTTCTGTCATTTTTTGTAGGTTGGAACAAGGGAGAAAGAAAAATAGGAGGTTCATCATGGCATCAGGTTCATTATGCACAAAGTGTTTTTAAACACTATAGTGTTGTTCAACACTTTTTAAAGGATTTTTTATTTTGTTTTTAAAAGGAATTTGTTTACTTCCATGCCTTAGAGACACTAAAATTTCTTTTGGGTTTTAAAAAGAACAAACAAATTTCTTTTCTTCAATTTTTTGCAAAACGGCTTAAAAGAACCTAGAAGCAATCTACTAGATTTTGTTTAAAGGTTTAAAAATTGAACAAGGCAAATTCTCAAACTTCAAAGTTGGTGTTTTAAAAAGAACTCATTTTTTTGCTTTGCGGATTAAAATGAACATGTGTGTTTTTTATGTTTTGTAATCCTTGTCACAAAGTAATATCATCTAAAAGGTGTATGTGCTTCTCTCACGCCTCATGGCGATCTTGAAAATCAAAAGTCTTTTGTGATATTAAGTTGTCAAAAGTATTACCTCCACACTTCATTTTTGGGTTTAAAATTGAACAAAACATCTTGCGAGTGTGAGTAGGCTTATTGCATGTGTTCTCCCTTTGTTTCTAAACAAAGGTTGATCAAACTATGAATATGTTTACTCGCTTTTTTTAATCTTAGTGGGCCTACCTTGTGGGAAAAAGTACTCACCCAAGGGAACGACCCAACTGGTAACACACTAAGGACAAGCGTATTTCCAATCGGGATATAAAAGTGGGTACTAGAACAAAAGCCAATATCACACAGTTGGTTTCGATGAGAAGAGCAATAATGGTCTCTCGCCACATGGTTCAGCCTCACGAATGGAAAGACCAAATTAAAACCCTTGTTTAGAAGGCCAAATCCTTATCTATTTTGTTGGTGCAAAAGGTCATGTCCTTTGAAGCCGCCCCACATTATACATGCGGTTTTGTTATAGAGATGAAAGGTATGCCATGAGAGATTCATGGGTACTGATCCTTGGCTCACCCAAGAAGTGTGTGTCGTGGAGGGGAGCTAGTGTGGTCAAGCATCTAGTCATCCACATAGAATATACATAGCTGGATTCGTCCAAGTGGGAACCCAACAAAATATTGTCTCTTCATCCTAGAGTTGTACATGTTCTTGGAAATGAAAAATACATTGCTTGGTCCTCAAAACATTTGAAAAACAAACATTCACAAAGAGCTCCAAATTTCAAACCCCTTGGAGGAAACAAATACCCATGACGAATTTAAGTACTCTTGCTTTCCCTAGGGATCATATCCTTAGAGGTTTCTAAGTGCTTGGATTTTATCATCATTTGTTTTCACTAAGGTTAAACCTAGGAAACTTTTTCCCTGATTTCCTTGATTTCCACATAATGGACCTTGTGGGATGAACATAAAGTTGGACATTAGACATGCAGTTTGAAACATAATCAAGAATGTGCTTTTGGTAATAAGGATTCACTAAGGAAAGATAAAAAACAAATTGGACCTCATATGTGTTGTCTCAAATGATTTCCCAAAAGTTCAAAATCCCAAAACCAAGATTCAAAAGGATTAGTCTCAAATCCCGTGAACATCTTGAAATTCTCCTTGAAGTTAGAGAAAGACTAGTGTACAATTTTTATAAAAAGGATTCAAGAAATAACCCCTTTGTATGCATTTTATTATCAACAGAATCCTGAGCTTTTTGAAAGGTTTTCTTTCCTCACATAGGAAGTATAGCATGTTCTTCAATACCGAGGTTTTGTAAAAGGAGTCGTGTCTAGGTCAAGGTCTAAGATCAAAGTCGTCATTCTCATTTGTCTTTCCATCAATCAAATTTCATCCCATCAACAAACTTTTTGAGAACTTTAGAAAAATCATTCATGCTAAACTTAAAGGCTAAATCAGCATCACTCTATCTTGGCTTAACACACCTAGCCAAACAGTCAAATCTCTTGAACAAATTTTCCTCTAGGATAACGCAACTTCCTGAGGTTTACTAGTTCATGATCACCTTGGTTGGCTTATCACATTTAGCCAATCCATTCTCTTGTGCGAGTTCTCCCTAGGATAACACAACTTCCTAGGGTTTACAAGCTCACCACAATCTTGTTTGACTTAATACACCTAGTCAAACTATCACAATCAATCCAAGCCCTAAATTTTAGCATAACCCCTAAGAAGTTCTTCAAAGGTTTCACTCATTCACTTCATTCATTTATCTCATCATCATCACCACCCCCTTTTGATCCTTTTCTTTCCCTAGTTCTTCTCTTTTGGGCCTAAAGATTAAGATCAAACAATCCCTATTTTTTATGGTCCAAAGAAGATCACAACACAAGAGGAACATGGAAAACATCAATGAAATATCAACTTCCAGTGAATTGGGTCAAGTAACCATTGAAACAAACCTTGTGGGATCAAGCAATCCCCCAAGCAACTCTTCTCTACCATCACAAAATCCTCAAGAGGAAAGTTATGAAGAGGACATCACAAACGAAGACTTGGGAATGACACAATCAGAAATGGTAGAAATGGTTCAGAATCTAGAGAATCATAAAATTGTCAATGCCATGTTTAAATACTTACACACATTAATGGAAGGAGGG
Organism: Sequoiadendron giganteum; assembly: GCA_007115665.2. Classification (NCBI taxonomy): domain Eukaryota; kingdom Viridiplantae; phylum Streptophyta; class Pinopsida; order Cupressales; family Cupressaceae; genus Sequoiadendron; species Sequoiadendron giganteum. The sequence goes on along the minus strand of CM021101.1, from coordinate 19,803,586 downwards.
GTCTCGTTCCCTTCTGACCTTGATGTAGGAACTAGTATGGAGAGGGCCTCTTACAAACACATCCCCAATGTCAAATACAAATATCACTCAAGAAATGTCTCAAACCATATCCACAATCACACCAACCTCCCCAATTGTGAACAAACGAAGTGCTATGTTTTGTGACCTATAGTAGCATCACCTTGTGAACAACAAAGAGGTAAGTGTCAGCACCACACCAGATAACTCTATCTTGGTGAATCCATCACACCCCTACATCCCACTCACCTTCCATAATCACACAGATTCATCCTCATTCCGTGTGACACCGGCCTACCTGTTAAACATACAAACTTCTCTACCACAAGGAGAAGGTGGTTTTTTTGGAACAGTAGGAGTTAGTGACTCATTCTCCTTCTAGGGCAACTTACCACCCTTTCCTCCATAACCACTCACATCCACATCACCTATTGGATTGGGTCTTCCCCCCTACCCACATCTAGTTTCTCAAATCCAGGCAATCTAAACATCACATTGAATCTCTCTTCTTGCCTACAGCATCACAACAACAAGAAGAAACCACTCAAGCCACCACAATCAATACATCAGCTGGTCCTCAAATCTCTCAAAACATACCTTCTCAAGGACTGAGCATCTGAACCACACCTCCAACAACCCAAATCCCAACCACCAACACAACCATTTCGCTTGTCACAATGGTTGGCATCATTCCCAATCCACCACTAATCCCACCGAAAGCTAACGTGATGAATTCATTCATCACTCTAATCCAAACCATCCCGAAAGCCAATCATCAAAAGGTACTTAAGCAAAACCAACAAGCTGCATAGTAGGCTGCTCAGGAAGCACAAACGCAACTAGCTGCCCAACAAGTTGCACAAGCCCAACAAGCCGCACAAGCTATGCAAGTTGCTCAAGCAGCCCAACGAGCGCAAGCCCAAGCTCAAGCCCAACAACAAGTGCAAGCACAATACCAAGTACAACTACAAGCAATCCATTAGCAAGAATACAAACAAGCCCTACAAGACTTTTAGGCACAACAACAAGCCAAATAAAAAGCTTTATTGGCACAACAACAACTTGACCAACAACAAGATTTTTTGGCACAACAATAGCTCGACCAACAACAAGCTTTGTTGGCACAACAACAGCTCGACCAACAACAAGTTTTGTTGGTGCAACAACAAGTTTTGTTGGTGCAACAACAGCTTGACCAGCAACAGGCTTTATGGGAACAACAACAGATGGACCAACAACAAGCTTTGTTGGAACAACAGTAGCAAGATAAAAAAAAAGCATTATTGACTCAAATGCAGACATATTAGCAGGCCCTGAACACACAGCAGAGCTTGCAAAAAACTCCCACCAATACCCCTCCCACCAATTAAACACCCCAAACACCTCAAAACACATTCATCCCACTGCTCGATCCGCACAACGATGTCACAACACAAATCAAACTGCTCTCGCAGCAGGTGTTGGACCTCCAAGCGGGAAACACAACTAGAACACCAGGCAACTTGTGCCCTTATCCATTTGACATAAGTCTCATAACGGTACCATTTCCAAAGGGATTTGAGATCCCCAAATTCAACAAGTATAATGAGACGAGGAACCTTGAAAACCACGTTAGGGAATTTCAGGTGCACTACATGGAGGTTGCATACGATGACATGTATCTAATGTGACTCTTCCCCTGAAGTCTGAATGGTCCAGCCATGGAATGGTTTTCTCATCTACCCATAGGCATTAAAACATTCAAGGAAATTGTGGAAGCATTCCTTAAAAATTATGCTTTCAACATGGGTGCAGATGTTAGTTTGGAAGAAATATCGACACTCAAACAAAGAAAAGTAGAGTTATTCGCATCCTTCTTGCAAAGATGGTGATCCAAGGCCAATCAAAAAAACTAGACCATGCGAGAAGAACAAAAAGTTTTCACAATCATATCTAATCTAGATGAAAACTTGGCATTCTACTTAAAAATGCAATACATCACATCATACGATCAGTTGGTCCCAAAGGCACTCAACATCAAAAGAGCCCTTACTACGCGAAGAGACGCCTCAACATTTACTCCACCATAGGATAACCATCCATCCAACAATTATAATGATAAACCTCACACATGGTCGAGGAATAAAAACATCACAAATGATGGCGTGGTCGATGCTAAAGTGGTCATAAATGCTCCCAAACCAAACATCCAAACTCATCACCAACCATAAAATCATAATCGCAATAATGTGCAAACTAATGCGATAGTAGCACAACAACAACCACTTCCCTCCATCCAAATTAATAACTTGGGCAATCAAGGAGGACCACCTCCCCGAGGTAAATACCCTCCCAAGCAAAAATTCATGGTGCTTGGAGAATCCATTGAGTCCATAATGAAGAAGTTGGTCAAGGAAAACCTAATCAAAGTCTCCAACTCTGATCAATACGCGGAAACCATGACCAAACCGCCATGGTATAATGAAAATATCCTTTGTGAATTTCAAAAGATCAAGGGACATACCACTGCAAATTGCATGAGACTGAAGAATATCATCCAAGACCTCATCGAAGATAAGATCATCAACATTGAGCAACCAACTGGTAATGAAGATCTAAAAATATACACAAATCCGATGCTGAACCACAATCAAGGAAATAGTCACGGGAACAACAAAGGAAAACAGAAATATGCTAGCACTAATCTAGTATATAAAGAGATAGTCACATGTGTCTATGAAAAGGTCATGGTCATTAATGTCAAGGGTGCCAACACTGACTATGGAGTCACCACACGTGGCGGCAAGGTCACCATTGTTAGGGCACCATCTAAGACCCCCACTTCAAACACAAAAGCGATTCCCTATGACTATAATGTCATCGAATAGTTGAAGAGAACCCCTGCACAGTTCTCCATCATGGAACTGTTAAAAATTTCTGCTACCCATAGGCAAATCTTGACAAATCATAAACGACATCCACTGTCTCTGCCACTCTTAACATAGATCAGTTTCAGGCTATGGTTGGAAATATCATCACCCAAAATCTCCTAACATTCTTCGATCAAGACTTCCCCCCGCAACCATCTCATAATTGTGCATTTCACCTTCAAGTGTTGGTCCATAAAAATAAAGTCAAAAGGGTCCTGGTGGATGGAGGTGCAGGCCTTAATATTTGCTCTCTCAAAATTATAAAGAACTTGGGATTCACTGAGGATTCCATTAACAAAAACAAGAGCATCACAATAAGGGCATATGATGATCAAGAGAGAGTGTCTCAAGGCACTATTAAAATCCCCATCCAAGTGGGTCAGCAACCATGGAGACTACCTGTCAGGTCCTTGACCTCGACTTACCATATAACATCCTCTTAGGTCGTCCATGGATCCATGGAATGAAAGCAGTGGCCTCAACATATCATCAATGATAAAATTCATGTACCAGAATGAGGAGGTCACTATACATGGGGATCCCGAACCATTCGCCTACTACAAAAACTTGGAATCCAAGTTTTATAAAATCCCCCAAGTGCCGAAAAATGATAAAGGCCCATCCACTTCATACATCGACCCATCCACCCTCACCTCCACTTTTGTGATAGAGACACCCGCCATCCCTGATATATCTAACATCAAAAAGATGATCCAGGACAACGGATGCAGAGACTATAGAATGAAGAAGAGTGCATTTTTTGTAGGAGAGTTACCACAATCTCCTAGGTCACATGGGCAACCTCGATCAACTGAAACACATGTCCACACCCTTAGAGTAGACCCCTCTAGATTTTTCCATTGGGGAGACTTAAGTCAGGAAAATGTTGGTAAGGAAGATATTTCAAGCACAATATACCGTGATGCAAAACCTACACCCACATTACCTATAGATGAAGCCAACAGAGGGCTACAATAGAAACCAAAGCCTTGGAAGGAATAGTGATGGATGGCTGGAGCCCATCATTGTAGAAAGAATAATGTGAAACCTTGTCCTCGGATGTACTCCCCCGAGTATAACCATACATGGCAAAGGTACTCCCAGTAGGGCAGTCAGGTCCTCCCCTTAAGTATCGGCAACCACCCTTAGACCACCCGTATGCATAGGTATCCCACTTGACAACTTCAATTTTGATGTAACTGATGTTTGGACCAGTAGTGATGATGATGATACCATAATAGGTCTTCCCATTCTTTTTGAGGAATCTTCCTTACTAATGATTAGTGCCTCACCCACTGAGTCAAACCAATCAACCCACAAAATCAGTTTAGTATACCCTCAACTCATTGATTATGACCAACGAGGACCACCAATTCTAGACTTATTTGAAAATGATAAGGCCCTTTCAGAATTCATGGGACTAAGGGATAGAATTCTATGCAGGGATCACAAGTCAGGTTTCGACATCACTTTAGACACCTAGGCATATTACGGGGAGACGATTGAGTCCTTCAGCCGCAAAAGAAAAGTATCGAGAATAAGCTTGGAGTTATTGAGTGAAAACCACACTGCGACACTCTCTAACCACAAAATAGTAAAAATAAAGGACGCATCCAATGGTGAAAACCTCTCTAAGGTGCCAGAGGATGAAGGATTCAGTCTCCCCCCTACTACACTGCATCAAGAAAAATCAGCAATTCTGGTAGATTAATGTAATCATGTTAACTTGGGAACGGAGACAGCACCACAAATCACTTTCTATGTTGAGTCTCTCCTGATAGAGGAACAAAAAATACTAGCAGATTTCCTAAAGGAAAGGAAGGTAAAATTTGCATGGACCTATGCTGACATGCTAGGTTTGGATCCAAAAGTGGTAGTTCATCATTTGGTTGTTTACCCTAGAGCGAAGCCAGTTAAACAAAAGTTAAGAAAAATGCATCCCTAGATAGCCTTGCTAGTCAAGGTAGAGTTACAAAAGCTCATGGATGTTGGCTTCATATGCCTGATTGACTATCTAGAATGGGTATCCAACCTTGTACAATTCTCAGAACCAAATGGGGGCATTTGCATCTAGATAGACTTCAGAGACCTCAATAAAGCATGTCCTAAGGATGATTTTCCACAACCCAACATTGATTGATAGTGGACATGACAACCAAACATGAGATGCTATCCTTGATGGATGGCTTCTCGGGATATAACCAAATAATGATTGCAAAAGAAAGCCAGCATAAGACGACATTTACATGTCCATGGGGCACCTACTGCTGGAATGTGATGCCATTTGGGCTAAAGAATGTAGGGGCTACATATCAGAGATCCACACTAATCTTCCATGACATGATACACAAGACTATCAAAGATTATGTGGATGAAATATTGGCTAAATCAAAGAAGAGGTAGAACCACATAGCAACCCTAAGTGACATTTTTGATAGACTAGAAAAATACAAGGTCAGACTCAACCCAAAGAAATGCGTCTTTGGGGTACAAGCAGGAAAACTGTTGGGATACATAGTATCAATGAGAGGAATAGAGGTGGATCCGACAAAGGTAAAAGTAATCCTCAATATGGAAGCACCAAGAACATTGAAACAACTCAGAGGATTACAAGGAAGACTCCAGTCCATCTGAAGGTTCATAGTGCAACTAGCAGACAAACAGATTGTGTATTCACATGTACTCCACAAGGGAGTAGCATTCAAGTGGGATGACAAGTGTGAATAGGCATTCAACAAAATCAAAGAATATCTATCTACGCCACCAGTGTAAATGCCACCCATTGCAGGAAAACCACTGATCCTCTATATCTTAGCAATAGAAGTAGCCTTGGGTTCTCCTTTAGCTCAGCACGATGAGAATGGAATAGAAAGGGCTATCTATTACATTAGCAGAATAATGGTTGGCCATGAGCTAAACTAAACATTCATTGAGAAATCTTGCCTAGCAGTAGTGTTCGCTTCACAAAAATTTTGACACTACATGCTGGCACATAAAATCAAGCTCATCACCAAGATAGATCGCTTAAAATATCTACTGTCAAAAGCTATGCTCACAGGAAGGATGGCTAAGAAGGTAATGATATTGTCAGAGTATGACTTCGAATATGTGGAGCAGAAGGCAATAAAAGGACAAGTCATTGCAAACCAACTGGCAGAAGCTCCTATCTATGCAAAGAACCCACTCATATCAGAGTTTATAGATAAGTCCATCTTTAACCTCAGTATAACAGATCATTGGAAACTATACTTCGATGGTTCCCACACACAACATGGATCAGGATCCAGTGTGTTCTTCATCATCCCCCAGGGGGATTGTATACCAAGATCTTACAAGTTGGCATTCCCCTATACCAACAACATTGCAGAGTATGAGGCTTTAACCATAGGTCTCAAGATTGTAGCACAGTGGCGAATAATGGCAATAAAAGTCTACGGAGATTCACAGCTTATCATCAACCAAGTCAACGGTGAATGCCAAACTAAGGATGATAAGCTCACACCATACAAGAAGGTGGTAGAAAGCCTCAAGGAATCATTTATTGATATCACCTTTGAGCAGATATCAAGGGCTAACAACAGAGTAGCTAATGCCATGGCAATGATTGGATCCTTGCTCGATATCCCTCACAATGTCTTGAAACACGAATTCCTAGTAGAGTAGCTTCTCGTACCCACTTTTGAGGTACTAGAGTCAGAATATGTGTGTGAACTCATTGGTCCAGGTGATCTTTGGTACCATAACATCTACACCTACCTGATATTAGGAGTCCTCCCAGCTAACATTACCCCGAACCTCAAGTGAACCTTTATCAAAAGTTCCTTACGATTTGTCATCCTAGGAGAAACCCTCTTTCGTAGGAGCCTTAACGGAACCCTGTTATGTTGTTTAAAGCCTGAGGAAGCCCTGAATGCTTTGACTGAGGTACACAATGGAACTTGCGGTTCACATTGGAGTGGTATGACCTTGGCTAAGAAGTTGTTGAGAACTAGGTACTATTGGTCGACAATGGAAAGAGAAGCACATGACTTTGTCAGAAAATGTTTATAGTGACAGCAGCATGGAGACCTTATTCATGCACCATCTCAAGAATTGCACCCTATTGTTACACCCTATCCCTTTTCGCAATGGGGGCTCGATCTCATAGGTAAAATCTCACCCACTTCATTTGATGGCCACAAGTTCATTATGACCACCACAGAATATTTCACAAAGTGGGTCGAAGCAATTCCCATGACCTACATCACTGGAAAGAAAATTTCCAAGTTCATCCTAAACTACCTCATTTTTCGATATGGTGTCCCCCAATCCATTATCTCTAATAACAGGACACCTTTCAAGAATCAGGATGTCCATGACTTGTGCAAAAAATTCAAAATTCAACATCGCTTTTCCACCCCATATTACCAACAAGGCAATGGCCAAGCAGAAGCTACCAACAAAACCATTTTGAAAATCCTTAAGAAAATAGTCAATGAATCTGGTCGTGGCTGGAATCTATAGTTAAATCTCGCCTTATGGGCTTACCTGCACCAGCATCTGTACACCAATAGGCAACACCCCATTCTCCCTAGTCTACGAATCAGAAGCCATCCTCCCTATCAAGATCGAGCTCTTATCATTGCAAAACCTCATCATAGATGAGGAATACAGGGTCACAAGACTGAATGAGCTGAAGTTACTAGATGAACAGTGCATGGACGCCCTAAACAATCTATAGGTCTACCAAAATCGCCTGAAACGCAGCTACAATAAGAAGATCAGGCAACACACCTTCTAAGTCAGCAAAATTGTGATGAAAGAGAACCAAAAGAATGTGCCAAATCTAGAGAGCAAAGCAAAATTCAAGCCCAACTAGCTGGGACCTTTCATCATAATAGCCAGCTATAAATCAGGAGCATATCAATTAGCAACACCAGAAGGCGAGCCTCTGCAGGAGCCTCTGAACAACTCCCATCTCAAAAAGTTTTATGCCCAAGAACTTGCAAGGTATAAAACCAAAAATATAAAAACAATCAAAAAAATTCCTGAAAAAATGGTTACCTTGATGAAAACCTAGCAAACAGGCATCTTGGTGACAGCAAAAAAAAAATCAGAAAAAAGGATTGAAAACAGTAAAGAAAAAAATCATCCTCTAGTGAAAACCATTTCGGTGGTGCTATGGACAAGTACCTTGGTGAAAACCTGGCAAACATGCGCCAAGTGTAAATAAAGCACTCCCCATCCACCAGGATTTGCACAACTCACTCATTCATTCCATCACATTTCATTAATCATCCATCCACCCATCCGCTCGCATCCATACCATAGCTTGAGTTGATACTCATATTATATTCCACCATAGTACTACTTGGCATATTTCTAAGGTTAGTTTGTCCTGCGTTTATTGAAGTAGTCTATCGCTTAATGTTGATGGAATGTCCTTGAAACTGGCACTGGATCAGATTTGTGTATATTTTTGTGCTCTTCCCAAATCAATCAAAAAATCCAAAAACATTCGGAAAATTCATCAAAAAAATTCAAAAACATGTCGAAATCTCAAAAAAATCTTCAAAAACTTTCATCATCAAGTCTTGTCAGTCTTTCACCTAGTCTGAACTACGTCATCTTTGAGCTTGAATGTAGGCAAGGTTGATCTTTGATCATCCCCCGAGACATCTTAGGTCAGTCCTTAGGCATCCGTCACAATAAATTGGCAATCTGTTTGCCCATCATTAAGTCAAGTCTGTCGTCAATCAAACTATGTGGTCTCTGCATATATAATGTAGGCAAGGCTAATCTATGGATCAGCTCCCGAGACCCCTAAGATAGGTCTTTAAGTCGGTCTGTTCGCCGTAAATCTCAAAAATACCAAAAAACATTTGCAAAACTCTTCAAAAATACCAAAAACAACCTCAAAATATCTGAAAAATCCAAAATGGTGCATCCATCTCATTTCGCTTTCACCTGTGACTTTCATCATTCCTAATAAATCAATCATCTTTGTCACCCTTTGGTGAGTCAATCAGAAGCAAGTCTAGCAAGTTCAAAACTGAACACCCTAATTATCAGAGTCTCAAAAGTCTAAGTCAGTAAGCAAGCAAGTTGGTCAACTCGGAGTATCAATAGCTTATGATCCAATCAGTCCCATCAAAACCCTGATCACAACATGTCCTAGGATGAAACTTTCCCATGATGGACATAAGTGTCAGGTACCTCACAGTAGTTTAGTCTTGGCTAGCGGTATGAAGAACATTAGCTTGTTTGGTTTGCTTTATTTGGTCTTTCATTGGCTTATCTTATTTTGTGCTCATTCCAAGGACCTCTCGATGATGCCTAAACAAAACAGGTTTAGAGAGAAAGGAATCGGGAAAAGATCGTTGTCTCTTTTATCTACTATGCTTGTGGGATACACTTGTAAAATAACTTAGTCATATATTCTTTGTTTGGTTTGTGGAGAGGATGTTTTAGATATCTTGTTGACCACATAGGAAAGCTTTCTTTCCTATGTTTTGGCCCGAGATGTTTAGAATATCTAGACTACATCCTGAATGAAGTATACATGCTAAGTGTGAACAAGAATACTCCTATCTGATTTTCAATTCAAAGTCCATCACACCGGGTACCACACCATCCCGGTTCTTTATACCTTGATGCATCATACCTATGTGTGTTATCAAACATAATGTAATTGACCCTTTGAAAATCCAAACTCATGGAAAAGACAAATCATCATCCTAAATAACTCACTGATTCTAAATTCCTCTATCTTCTTTCCATACTAACATGGTATCATAATAGTAATCGGAACATCGCCAATGCATACACTCTGCATCCACCAGGCCATTAGCATAAAAAGCATATTGCATCATATCATTATCTTAAGTTATGAGGAATAATATAAATTTTTTATTCAAAGCATCTTAAGAAATCATTACATCATACATAATCATTAGCATCCATTTGCATCCATTGCACCATCATTACCATACATTACATTCATAGGATCATCATTAAAATGCATGAAAAAGATATAAAAAAAGAAGTGCATCCATTAGAAACATACATCATATCGCATAAGCATAGGAAATAGGAACATCTCATAGCATCACATAAAAATTAGAATACATCCATACATCTCATAAAAAGGTGAATCATCTCATATATATCATCAAATAATACACTATTATGATACAAATCGGATCAAATGTACATCAAAATACATGGTACAATAGGGGCAATAATGCAACCTGTGAATCAAAAATGAAAAAAACTATTTGTGATCAAGGGCTAGCCCTACTGGTTGTGCCCCTCACCCTCTCCCACCTATTTTTCACCATGATCCTCTGGTAGCTGCATCCTTGTCTACTGGGAGAAGTTTAGCACTCTGTCTGCTGGTGCCACTACCTGTCTGTAATGCTGGCGATAATACTCAGCCTCCTTGAAAACCTCTCTGTATGATTGTAGATCAACTAACTGGCCCCGGGATGTGGAAGTTGGGCTCTCTAACTGTCGTCACTGATCAATCTCTTGATCCCTCTCGGATCGTGCCTAGTCTCTCTCAGTTGTAACTGCCACAACCTGTTGCCTAGTCTCATCTCTCTCTATTGTGAGCACCTAGATCTGACGCTGCAATTGTTGGATTAGTGTGTCTCTATGATTTGGTTGTGTGGTTGGTTGCGCTACTGGCTGCTACTAAGGGACTACTCTCGACTGACCATCCTAGTCCCCTACTCGGGGAGGCAATTGTTGTGCTGGATCCCTAGGAGCTGTTTGATGAGGAGGTGGCTCACCTCCTCCTCTACCCCATCATTTACCTCTGCCAGCTGTATGACCTCTAGGTTTGCATCGTGGAATCGCTGCACCAGGAACTCTCAATCTAAGGGGAGGCCTAAACCAAGCTATGTATGCTGGAGTAACCCCTGCATATGTCGGCCCCTGATCATATGGCCATGGTCAGGCCACCAACTGCCTAAAAGAAGATACTGCCTCTGCTGACGCAATGGGTTAGCCCCATGCTGTCTCTTTAGTTGTATGGGCGAATATTGCCATGTACTAGTCATCAGGCCTATCTTGTACCTCTCCAAATTGTGGGCTACCCTGTCTGGAAGATATCTCTCGACCCTGCATCCACCTATCTTGTCTAGCATAAAACAACTGATCTACATAGTTGTACAATGGGATAATGCCCATCCAAGGTCTCCAGATGAACTCTCTCATCTCATCGAGAACTCATCATCAGTGTGCAAGACCACCTGTGCTAGTGTGGGTAAAATGAATTTGTGCCCCACCATACCTCCAAACAATAGGATCATCTATCTCAAGGATAATTGGTGTGACATCTAGGCGAAGCACTGAGATCTGCTCCCATGCCCAGATATGTAGCAAAGTAACTCCGACCCCGACGGACCTGCTATCTAGGTATGCAAACTCATGAAGATCCCTATATAAGGATGCCAGTAATACTGGTCCCCAAGCAAAATACTCCCTGCGGTGAACTATCTGCTCCCATGCTAGTCCCCAACTAGGACTAAAATATCGACCCCATCGATCGGGTCCCACAAGACCTAAGATGATGACAACAATGATCAACCTATAAATGTGTATGTTGTCATGGTATCTCTCTAAATCGATGTGCCCATCAAAAAACTCCATCTCATCAAGCTCCATAACCCCATAGCAAGCATCTTTGTCACCATCTGGATCATAGATGACTTTGGCCCCATGGATAGGTAAGCATAGGATGCGCCAGACATCCTCGAGGTTAATAGTGGTCTCGCCAATAGGAAGGTGGAAGGAAGAAGTCTCATTGTGCCACTGCTCGGATCCTGAACCAACTCATGCATACCCTGCAATCTACTGAGCACTGGCCATCTATGCTCTCTCGAGTGAAGTACATCAAGCTCCTCTTGCACAAGGGAAGCCATCCCATCAAAAAAGAGAAATTTTTTTTGCATCTTGTGCTAATTTTCGCATCTAAAATAGCAAATGCGATGCTGTTTGCAGGTGCGGCACAATTTGGAAAGTTGCAAACTGCACCGTCGCGGCTGAGTTTGCACATTTCTTAGTTCCAAAGTGACTCGCGCGGTGCTATTCACATATGTGGTCCACTTTGCGGTGAATCCTAATTTCCTAATTGCGTCGCATGGTTAAATATGTACATGTGGCAGACTTTGACCGACAAAGCCCTAATCTCCAAACTGAGATGCGCGGCATTGTTTGCATATGCGGTCCAATACAGGACCGCGTGGTGCTAATAAAGCATTTTCAGCGGTGCTATATAGCATCACTCAACTTAAAGGACATTTAAACCCTATTTAATGCATGTAAAACGATAAAATTGAAAGTTGGATAAGGGTACATACCACAGGTCCTACGCCGACTAGTCGCTGGTGCACTCGTACTCTCTCCGACACGTGCCTAGGAAGCTGTCGTTGCACCATTTCGACCAAGACTCAAACCTAAAAGTGTGAATTTTTCTAAAGGATAAGATTGCAAATGCATTGAAAGTGACCCCTTAAGGTCTATTTAAGCCTAAAAGTTAGGGCTTTTTGACCTAATTTGACTTTCTAGCTAGGGTTTTGGTCTCCCAACCCCGTTTTTCGTCCAACCGAAGGCCATTTTGCATCTTTTTAGGCATTCCAAAGCTTTTTTTTTAACCTATTAGGCACCTTGTCCTCTTTTTTCGAGAGATCATCCAAAAAATCAAAATTTTCGTCTTATCTCTCGAGGAGGCAGCAATGGGGCATCTGAAAAAATTGAGAAATTTTGAACTTTGATCACAACAGTTTATTCTTTAAATCAATGTAACAAGTACACTGCTTCAAAAAGGGGCAAAATGTAGACATGGAAAATGTACAAGTTCGGTTCAGCACATTTGATCCTGATTACTAACAACATTTCTTCTTAAATCATACTCTCAGCATTTCATCATATTCTATCTCTTAATTTAGATAAATCATTATTTATCTAATTAAGTCTTTCTCCTCCGTTGATTAAATTAATCAATTTAATTTAATTAACCTTATATCTTTGTTTGATTAAATAAATCATTTTATTTAATTAAAGTCTCTAAAGTCCTCTTATTAAATTAAATAAATTAAACCTTATTTGATTTAATCTAACATCTTTCCACTTAGTTAAATAAATCAAAATCATTTATTTAATTAAGCATTTCCTCTCAATTCCAATTTAAATCAATTCATCAATTTAAGTCAAAATTGTCAAATCATCTAATCCCTCATTAAATTAATCAAATTCTTGATTAAGTTAATCCCTATCACTAAAATCATCTAGAGAATGCAAGTTGCACATGAAAATAGATTTAATTCATTAATTAAATCTCTATTTTCCCTCACATGGCATCAAAAGGGAATATTCCCTCAAGTTTGAATTCAAAAAGTCCAAGTGGACTTGTACATCCAACAAGGCATTCACTCCTCTTACATGTCCTTGTGTATTGAGCCAAGTGGCATTTATTTCATTCATTTTTTGCTCTCACATGTCATTTCTTCAAATTCAAATTCCACATAATTGCATTTATTGGCACTTTGGCCAAAATGTGCACAACCATCAACCATTCACATGGTGACAAGTGGCATTCAACCATTCGGTGAAAGTTAGTCCCACATAGCCCAAATCTTGTCATTTCTTCCAAATTCAAATCTATAAATTGGAGGCTTCTCTCCTCATTCTTCATCCACAATTACATGCAAAGTTACTCTCTTAACATTGAGAGCTAGTTTTGTGCACATCACTCCATACTTCATCATTTTCATAGCTAGGTTATGCTCAAATCTCATCATGGAGATTTGATCGATCTACAACCATCCACATTGCAACTTAGGAGTTGGGAAAGGGCCAATTTCAACATTCAATTAGCACCAATTCCCCCATGGGATCACTAGTTTGCTCACTTAATTAGGATTTACATGTTTTTTTACATTTGTTCTTCATTTTCCTAGTTTAAGTTATTAGCAAATGGATTTCATGGGGAATCCTTCATTCTTGTTTGCATTTGATCTAACACATTGATTTGTTTGTTGTTCTTGTGCAATTGCAAGTTTAGGGGTTCACAACTACATTGAGAACAATGCAAATACTTTACAATGTTAGGATATTAGAGATGGGTATGTTTTACAATGGGAAATAAAAAAATTAGTATCAATGCCACCTTTTGAAGATAATGAAATTTTAGATGTTTATGATCCTCTATATTCAGCTGATTACAAACATGTATTTGATTTAGTTGTAACAGGTAAATTTTTTTAAAAAAATTTAAAAAATTAATTTAAAATTGATTTATATTCTACCTAAGTTGAGCATGGTCAAAAATATTTGAATGATTTAAATTAAAACTATAATTTGATCATATATTTACATATGTTTACTACATGGTGTATACATGAGATATTTTTGTTGTTATTGCAAATCCTAACAATACATAAGGTATAGATTACTATATACTAAGATGTATGCAACCAAAATGCAAATTTCCACAATCAATGATAGATGTTGATGGACAAGAGTATCCCATTGGATCAAACATTGTTGAAGGAACATATTATCAACAAATAAAGATAGATAAAAATTGTATTATATTTATTGATTATATGTCAAGAAAAAAGGTTCTACATTATGGTCAGTTAGTTATAGCAACAAGAATAATTTTTGAAACTTTACTAAAGAGAGGATGTGGCTAACAAAAGTGGAGGTTGTCTATTGAAGATAATGAAAAGATTTTAGAGATAATAAAAGATAGAGAGGATCCGGATTATATGTACTAAGAGCTTTAAGTTATTTATGTATTAAAGTTTTCTATGACCATATATACAGGTAACATTTGGACCTAAATTTGAAAATATTTTATTATATATTAAATTCAAATAATTTTTCATTCCATGTTGTGATCTAAATTTGGATTAGATGGTGATTCATTTATATTTTTATATTTTCAGGCTTGGTCAAGTTTAGATAGGTCAATATATTATTTTTCGTGTATATAGTTAGATAGACATTGCATGAATTATTAGTCCATGAAGCTTTCTTTTTTGTGATCTTATTTTCTTATAAAGCTTCCTTAAGGTGTAAATTATATTTCCTTTTGGACAATACTTGCTTTTAGGTTAATAAATCCCATGACATGTAAGCCTCATTGGTTAAAAATTTATTTAGAAAGTATAGGCTTCATAGTGTGCAATTCAAGTTATTATTATTACCAATATGAAATTTATATTATTTGAATTGTGCACCCACTTGTTGGTATTTGAAAATATTTTTTGCTAAAAATATTTAGCAACTCATGATTTAGTTTCTAAATGGTGTTTCTTGTATAAATTATATTCCCTTGTTTTGGTTGAAGTTAGACTAATACTTGGTACAATCTTGTTTCTTTTTAAAAAAAAATTGACATCTATAATATAATTAATTTCATGCTTGGTTCAATGGAATAGTTTTCTATCTATTTTTTTGGTGTAACTAATATCTTATCATCTACTAAAAAATAGAATGAGGGATACATAATTTGGATCTATTTCTAGTACTAACTCCTTCTCAAATGGTGGAGTGAAATGGGCTTGACTACAATCTTGATTTTGGTTCCATAAGTTTTTTATAGGAATATATGGGTCTAGATAAGAGATACGCAAGCTCTAAAGTTTTAGCTATATTAATTCCCTCAATAAGTTATCCTAAATATGGTTGGTCTGTTGAAATTATTTTAATATATTATAGGGCATGTAATTATAGTGGGACAAACTTAGAGAGTAAAAGTAATACCTTTTAACAATTCCAATAATCTTATCGATGTTAGGTCATCTGACTAGGTGAATCCCTTTTTCAAAAGGCATTGAAACTACTCTTTTTGGAGTATAAAAAAGACTATAGTCTTTGAATCAATCGTACAAATATGTTTTGAGTTCATTTGTTTTATAATTAAAAATATTTTTCATAGGGCACATCAAGTTTATTTCTTTCTTGATTTGGTCCACCACACTAAAGGGTACTATAGGTGTTGTTTGTCCACTTCTACCTAGTTATTTTGATTTAATCTAAATTCTTCCAATGTTTGTCCACTTGTGCCAAGTTATTTTTGACTTACCTTAGATTGTTTACATATACTAGAATTATCCATAATATCACTAATATTTCTAGTGAATTTCATATAAAAACTAGCAAATCTATAAAAAAATATCTCCAACATTCTCTACTATTTCCTATTCAACATTTTTCTTATATCAACCTTTGCAACAATAATTGTATATGTTCAACGTGTTCATACTTAGTCCTATCGAAATGTTAAATATTATCCAAGTAAAAAAAAATTTTTTGTACCCAAACTATTACTTTAGCACTTCATTTGTCAACCTCATAATTGTTGACCCCTTTGACATTGTGGTTTTGGCATTAATGTCTTGTTACTTTGGTACATTCATGAAGGGAATGAGACATCATGGTTTGGTTGTTATTTTGGGTGACTATGCACTAGCATTGATAAACTATTGAGACAACATTATTATATATGGATATGGGTCTTGACTTTACACTTGATGTATTTGAGTACACAAAGCATAATATGTGAAAAGGGGACTTTATAATGTTTTGATTGATTATTGCAAAGGTATTTTCTAAGGTTTTATCACATTGGAAAAAGCAATAATTATTGTAGTCTTGGTTTGTAGCCTTGACCAACATATGATTTTGAGCTTTGGTCATTATGATGTTTTATCACATTCACAAGATTATGATTTTCAAACACCGACACAAAGATTATATTGTTTGATGTAATTCATGCAATAAGCTTGAAGGTTATGATGTCAACACATCATATTGTTATCATTTTCCCTAAATGATTATTAGTTCACAAAATATAAGATATTGTTTGAAGGCTAAGTTAGGGCTCGATGAAGCTTGGAGAGATAGGTGGAATGACAAATGTGAGACATGGTTTCAATTTGGTCATTGTTTGCATGAGTATATATGAAGAGTATTTTCTTCGACCTAGCATTGGTCTACTTGGGGCATGGAACGGGTTGTTTTTGTGATGGTATAACAGTTACAAAATGTGGTCTTCAACATTTGACTCCACCAAGTGATATCTATCATTTGCAAAGCTTGAATCAGGTTCTTCTTTTACATTAAAACCCTAGTTTGTGATTTGAGTGTAATGAAAGGTCTCGGTTGATTTTTTCTCATTTTGCATACGGGTTTCTAAAGGAATTGCATATACAAGGGTTTTCATTGTTGATAAGGTTACAATGAAAATATATGGGTTGGTTCACAGTTATGAAACCATATTGTTGTATGGTCATTTTGCATTCATGAGAAAATGTTATCATGATGTATATAAGGAGGCGACATAGTCACTATGTTGGCTTTGATGCATATGTGAATTACTCTACAATATCATTAGTGTGGAAATATTATGATTTAATGCATAACCTATTTTGAAATGAGAAGCACTTTAAAAGTGCATATTGTATTTTTAAAACATAGATTTGTGAATTCTTGAGTCTCAGATGAAAGTGAGACAATCAAGGAATGTTTTCTAATGAAAAAAAGATTATACTCTGCTTTTTTATTTTATAATCATTTTGATGTGAAAATATTTTTCCAGTGAGGCGGTTGTTTTTTCTAGTGAGGTAGTTATAACCATAAATGTTAGTGAGGCTGTAGTAACATGAAAAAGACAGTGAGATTCATGATAAGCCAGTGAGGCACTTTTCGAGTGGTTTTTTTCCCTGAAAAGGGTTTTCCACTCATGAAAACAATGTGCTATGGTGATGTTGTTTTTCTCTTATTTTTCTCTTTTTCATTCAAAGTTTGAAGGATTTACAAGTATGATGTTTTTATTTGATGGATGATCAAATATGAAATTTGTATTCCATATGCTCAAAATAATTGAAAGAGATAATCTAAATTAAGTTTAAATTTTTCATACCATTGATTCACCTCCCCCCTCTCAGTGGTATTGTACTCCAACAAGTGGTATCAAATAATAGGTTCCCTATAGAAGTCTATAGAAGTCTAACAGGCTTGGGTAGATCCTGATAGCGGAGTACCATGGGAAAGTGTAGAAGAAATAGAGAAACGAAAGATGCCAAGCAAAAGGTCAAGTACAAAAAATTCCAATCAAGTTATGTAATGAGCTTTTGCATGAGTCTCTCCTGAATGTTGATATAAAGTGTGGTAAAAATAATGGTCTTGCAGTTGAGATTTTTGACAAAAAGAAAGACTTTTTTTAAAGTATAGATGAACAAAAACCTGATGAAAGAAAAGGTGATTTTATTGATGAAATAGATCTCTTTGTGGATGAAGATGGACAAGAGATAGGTGAAGATGATTGTGAAGTTGATTTAGAAGGTGAAATTTTGTGTGCTTTTGATACAATCAAGCAACTTAGAAAAGAGAATAAGAGACTAGAAGACCAAATTCAACAAGAAAAAGATTCAAAAGACAAGGTATGTTCAGATTTTGCAAAAGTTTCTTTAGAGATTGATGAGGCAAGAAATTAGGTTGTTAACTTAAAGATTCAAGTTGATGAATCTGACAAACTAATTAGAAGTCTAAAAACTAAAATAGAAGAAGCTACAAAGATAGTTGATTTTACAAAATCTGATCTTGAAGTCAAAACCAATGAATGCCTAAAACTAGAGTTAGAAATAGTTTCTTTAAGAAAGGAATTGGAAAAGGCATCTTCTACGTTGCACAAGAATCTACAATTTGAAAAGAGTATTGAATTCTTGAATGACATGTTGAGTAAGCAAAAGCATCACAAAGACATTATAGTTCTAGGTTATGAAGAAGGACAATGTTATAAAGCTAGAAATGCTCCTAGAAAGAAGATAGACTTGAATTATCATTCTGCTGCTCCCAAGGAAGACAAGAAGAAAGCAAAAGATAAAGTTGTTGATGTTGGAAGAAGAAGAACAAATAGATTCTCAAGGCCTTCACCTTTCAGGAAATACCATTCAATAAGGTACAACTACTCTCAGTTTCATGGTTATTACTATTCTTGTCGTGATTATGGTCATAGAGCTAGAGATTGTAGAACTCACTCAAGAAATATTCTTGGATGGAATAAGGAAAAGAGTTCTAATAATTCGTTGAATCAAAAATATAAAAATGTTTGTTATAACTGTAATAAAGTTGGTCATATAGCAATAAATTTTTGGATGCATGGAAGGTATAATTATGGAAGCACTCTTGGAATATAAAGAAATTATCACCCTTTGGTCTAGATAGCAATCTCATATGCTATAGGTGTAGAAATCTTGGACACAAAACACATGATTGCAAAAGAAATCTTGTGAAGCCACCTGACCACACTAAGAAGGCAAATATGTTAAACAAGAAAAATAAAGGGCCTATGAAAATCTGGAAGAGAAAACAAAGTCAGGACAAGAAGGATCCTAAACTTGTGCATGTTACACAAGAAAAATTTATAACAACTTAAAAGATGCAACATGAATTTAGGGGGAGTCATACAATGTCCTATTTATTACCCCCTAGGATGTTGAGCAGGTTGCATGGTCAAAGTTAAGATATAGACAGTTTGGTTGATTTGGTTCCTATGCTTCAAGATGAGGACATGCTTTATCAAAGGCATCAAAGGAGATGCTTTATTTAGGAACATCATGTTTCAATGAGTTTCAACTTTGTGATAGTAGTGGGACAACAAGATGACATTGAGATGCATTGAGGTGAGAGATACATTAAACTTATCAAATGACAGTGACAATACCTATTTTGTTGATAGTGAATAGTGTCAAATCTTTCATAGACCCCATTATATTTCTAGGTTCTTTTCATTTTTCTTTCAAAGTTGGAGCGCTACTTATTTTATTTTCTTCATATTGAATTGGTGTTGATGTGCTTCAAGAGATGTGTTGCTTATTGATAAGTTTAAAAGTGGTGAATTTCTTGAGTGAACAAAGCATTTGTTGGCATGTTTGTTCTTGATTAGTGAATGGTATTGACCTGCATCATATCAATGCATGTCAACTTCTCCTTACGACACTATTATATGCTAATTGATAGCCTACACAAATTTGATCTCCATGTACTCGTGAGTGTGTTTTGATGCAGTTGACAAGTGTAAAGGCTTTCAATATTATAATGATAAGTCCTTAACAATGTCATTACTTGTATGATATGAATCCTCTTGCATTAAATTCCATGGTGTGACTTGTGATGACATCTTGTTGCAAATGTTAGGACAGTTCATTCACATTGCGTTTTTGTCCTGGTGATTACTGGACATATGTACCTTTGTCTTGCTAGTAGTCTTGGTAGTTTTTTTTGAAAATGACACAATAGTGTGTAAATGCTTTCATTCATCATACAAATTTCAGTATTGTATACTACTATGAGAGGCAATTTGCAAATGTTATGCAGTGCTCCTTCAAGGAATGGTGATCAGTTTAATGAGAATGAATGATAGTGGTTCAATGATTTTTTTTATTGATGAAAGTGACGCTTGGTAACAATGCTTTAATCCTGACATTGCTTGAGTGGTTTTCCTTATAAAAGACTTTGGCTAGTATCTCATTCAAGTTTGATATCAAATATGTTAAAGACCAAATCAATAACAAAGTTTGATCTTCTAGTGTTCCTCATCGATCAGTAATCAGGGACATTCTTGAATCAAGTGTTTTCTTTCTCAGAGAATAGTAGACAATACTCTTTGTATCAGAGGAGTAATTTTGGTATTTGAAAGTGATATGTTTGTGCATAAATTTGTTTCTCTTAGTCAATTTGTGACAATATTGACAGCTAATAGTGGTTTCTTGATATGCTTGGGTAGTGATGATTGATTGAATAATATAGTGACAAGTACCTTCATTAACAATGATTGCATAATAGTGTTTTGAGTGTTGGCTTTAATTCTATATGAGCTACTTTAAGGTATTTAACAGTGAGGCTTTGAAAGAATTAGAAATTACACTTTAGAAAGTAGAAGGGATCAGTACAAGGATCTTTTGCATGACACAGTTATCTATTCCAAATTCTCTTATGGATGTGGTGATAGTTCTTTAATAGTATATTCAGTGAAATCTGAAAAAGGTCTTGTAGCATAGTTTAATAGCAGGTTGATGGTGATTCAGAAGTGTATCTCAATGAGTTTAATTAGACCACAATAGTTTCGATCATCTCAAAAGTGTTTATGATGTGTTGGTTGATGTCAAAAGTTGTCATTGATGTCAGAGGACCACAATTTCATTTTAAACAAGTGCTTTATTAAATCATGATAGTTCAAGACAGTTTGTAACAAAGGGCACAATGCTAGTATAAGGTTGCAATGGAAGATGGATATAATGATAATGCAGTTATTAGTATGTTTGAGAATGACAATATTGGATGTGTTTCATGTCTTCATTTCAATGCATTCCATCCTTGTTTACTTGACAGTTGCTAGCATTATTCCTTATGGTCTTACATAATGAAGAAATTGATGATAGTGTGCTTGCTATTGTCAAAGATGGAATAACATCCTTGATACCATGAGTGGCAGTTTAATAGTGTTTAATAAGAACAATGTTGTTTGTACAATCAGTTTATAGTTGACCTTTTGTGACAGTACAATATTTTTTTATCTTCTTACAAAGGAAACTGTTGATTTTTTTAAAGGTTTGAAAAGGAATTTGTGTGGTGTAATTGCAAACTTGGAGTGAAAGTGGTAAGACATGTTTTGGTAGTTGATGTGATATTTAAACACATACTTGGGCACTTGTAGTGTATTCTTTTTGTTTACATTATGTGGACAGTTAGGTCACATTTACTTGCTTAAACAGTATAGTCTCTTATGTGCAAGTGTTTCTTGTTTTGCTTGATGAACAAGTGTTATTTTTTGTGACATGTGGACTGCCCCATACACTGTGACATATGGTTAATCTGAATGTATATCCATGTAGTGCTTACTTTGAATTCCCTTGTTTGGTAAGTAGTAGTGTCTTATCATCTATATGGAGTTTTTGAAGCCTTGATAAGTACACTTTTCTCAAATTAAATCTTACAGACTGTGTGCAATCTTGAAGACAATATTTCTTACTTAATTGTTTGATAAGGCTCATTTAGTGTTCTTGCAATCAGTGCAAGAAGTGGTCAATTTTTCAGCTGCTTTGAGTGGTAAACTTTGTTTTCAAGTGAGACAGTAGGTTTCCAACATATGGACAGTAGCCTTTGTTACTTTGTTGAATGATGGAAATGCTGCAATAAAGGAATAGTTCATTTGGTCTTACATCACTTGGATCTTTATGTCTTATCATTTTTGTGTCTTGGATATACAATGGCTCAATGAATAGTGTTTTTTGAGCTAACATGGGGAGTACTGTTGTATATTTATCTTGGTGTTTAGACAACATATTTTCATGATCCAAATTATTGATTGTTCTTGACTTGAGTTACCATGGTTTGTCTTGGATTTAGTTTTCTTGAAAGGGGGAGCAAATGATATTTTTGGTTGCATAGTTTCTGGGGCAGTTTCAATGCATATTATTCATCCCTGGTTTATACTTCATGCATATTTTTAGTGGTTGGCACTTTTTTTGTGCATTTCTCTGTATTGATTCTTGGACTACATTTGTTTTTGATAACATACAATTTGGTATTCAGTTGGTATTTGATTTGAATATTCTCATATACTTTGGTGGCATTCTTGAGAACATGTTGATGACAACATGTTACAAGTTTCATTCCATTGATGAGGTGATACAAGTTACCCTGTTGGTAATATTTTGTTTTCATAGTTTCATTATTTTCTACAGTGGCTCTTTGTTATTTCTATCCCCTTTAACCTTCGGAATTATTTTCAAAAGGGGCAGAATGATTAGTATTGTGAGCTTTCATGGTTTCAGCTTGGTTATATGGCTACCAGTACATTTGTTTCAGCTTGGTTATATGGTTATCAGATCATAAGTGCATTACATTGAATGTTGGCTTACTTGGCTATTTTTGGCATGGTGCACTATGTTGTTTCTGACATTATTGTTTCATATTTAGTGTTATTCCATCAAGAAGACTTTTGGTAGAGTGTTGATGTTTATTCAAGTGATATTCTTTATGGTTGTTTGGTAGGTTTGACATAAATGCCAAAGGGGAAGTTTGTTGGCCCCTTTGACATTGTGGTTTTGGATGTCTTGTTACTTTGGTACATTCATGAAGGGCATGAGACATCAAGATTTTGTTGATTTTTTGGGTGACTATGTATTAGCATTAATAAAATATTGAGAGATCATTATTTTATATGGATATGGTTCTTGACTTTACACTTGATGTATTTGAGGACACAAAGCATAATATGTGAAAATGGAACTTTATAATGTTTTGATTGATTATTGCAAAGGCAGTTTCTAAGGTTTTATCACATCGGAAAAAACAATAATTATTGTAGTCTTGGTTTGTAGCCTTAACCAACATATGGTTTTGAACTTTGGTCATTATGATGTTTTATCACATTCACAAGCTTATGATTTTCAAACATCGACACAAAGATTATATTATTTGATGGAATTCATGCAATAAGCAAGGTTATGATGCCAACACATCGTATTTTTATCATTTTCCCTAAATGATTGTTAGCTCACAAAATACAAGATATTGTTTGAAGGTTGAGTCAGGGCTTGATCAAGCTTGGAGAGATAGGTGGAATGGCAGTTGCAAGACATGGTTTCAATTTGGTCATTGTTTGTATGATTATATTTGAAGAGTCTTTGCTTCAACCTAGCATTGGTCAACTTAGGGCATGGAACATGTTGTTTTTGTGATGGTACGATGGTTACAAAATGTGGTCTTCAACATTTGACTCCACAAAGTGATATCTATCATTTGCAAAGTTTGAATCAGGTTCTTCTTTTAGATTAAAACCTTAGTTTGTGATTTGAGTGTAATGCAAGGTCTCGGTTGAGTTTTTTCTCATTTTGCATATAGGGTTTCTAAAGGCATTGCATATACAAGGGTTTACATTTGCATACACCTAAAAATGGTCACATTATAATAAGTCTGGTAATTAATTAAATACAAGTTATTTAATTAATCTTCTAATTCAATCTATATATAAATAAATTTAATTATTTATTTATATTGTTCATTTTCTAATTCTTCTATTCTAATTAAATAAATATTTATTTAATTATTATCATGTTTCTAGTTTCCTCTTAATTAATTAAATAAATTTTATGGTTTATTTAAATTAATTATCCTATTGCTTTAAATTTGAATTTTTAATTCAAATAAAGTAAATGTTCTTCTAAATCCATAAACCATCGTCATTTCTTTAAAATTTCATTATTTAATTGTTGAATTATCTTCAACCACCAAAACTAACTCATAACTAAACTTGACAAATGGCAAGTTGTCTCTATTTTTGAGTGAAATGTTTTTGTGGGAAGGAAACATCTTCCTTCTTTTTCTCTAGCTTCCATCTTTCTCTCCAACTTCTCCATCTCTCACCCTTCATCTTACCAGACTGAATCTCAACTGTTAATCTTTTCCAACTAAGCTTTTACCTTCAAAAATCTATAAATAGGACCTCTTGGCTCTTTGAAAATCTTGGAACTGTTTGCATAGTGTGAGAATTATAGTTGAATAATCAAGCATTTAGCATTTTAATATTCTGGATTTCATAATCATAGCATAGCATCTTAGCTTTCATCATATTAGCATAAATAATCATGGTAGAATAGCTTGCATAATATGTTCTTAGTTTCATTATCACAGTTTCATTATCTTAGCATCATATCTTAACATAACTTTATTTCATATCATTTAGCATAAGAATGCATTTTGCATATCATCTCATTCTCTAGGTTGTCATTCTGTTGAGCTTTTGCTTATACAATTTGAGAGTAAGCAACTTAAAATGAATCCTTGGAGATAGAGGACAATGGGATGGTTTTGAAGAATCTGTTGGGTTTGAAGTTTGTTTAGTTTTAAATTAGATTCTTTGATATAATGTTTCATTAGTGTGTTTTTTAACTAATTTTTTGTTTCCTCATATATAGAAACATGAATCTCATACAACACCCGTTCTAGCACATTTGAAGATTGTTTTGGTGCATCTGATAGTTCTTATAGCACATTTGAAGACTGTTCTAGTGCATATGACTCATTCTCCAGTGCATATGACATATTCCCCAACGCATATGACTTATTCTCAAATGCATATGGCAGATTCTTCATCGCATATCATTGATTTTGTAGCATATTTGATTGTTTCTGCAATGCATATGACCTCTATTCTAGAGCATTTGTAATTTGTATAATCCATTGTCTGGATCTGACATGACCACGACCAGTGGTTTTATTGTTTTTTTTGGATTAAAATGAACCAATCCTAGGGTATCCATCTGAATTAAAATACACTAATCCTAGGGTAGTCATCATAGATTGTTATCTTGGTTAAAATGAACATCATGTCTTTTGTGAAGCAATATCTTCACGTAGAATAGAAAATCATCATTTGGGCTTTAAAATTGAAC
Organism: Sequoiadendron giganteum; assembly: GCA_007115665.2. NCBI lineage: Eukaryota > Viridiplantae > Streptophyta > Pinopsida > Cupressales > Cupressaceae > Sequoiadendron > Sequoiadendron giganteum. The sequence continues at coordinate 19,778,205 of CM021101.1, read as the reverse complement.
ATTGTTTGTTGTGATTGGATGGTGATAGGTCTATTCTCTCTCCTTTATTGGGTGATCAAAATGCCAAACTCATCTTTTCATTTCATGCAATTTCTCGCTTTATTAAATCCTCTTTAGAAGGCCTGTCGTAGTGGGAAAAATTACGCACCCTACGGGAATGACCTAAGTGGGAACAACTGAAGCCAATTTTTCCAACCCACTATAATCAAAAGTGAGTTGTTGATGAAAATTCACTCAACGGTAGTGTGTATATGATAGTCATCCCCAAGGCCTTTGTTCTAAAGGTAGGGAGACCTCTCGAGGGAGTTTATCATTGTCGCACCAAACAAAAACCCTTACCAAACACCTTAAGCATAGTGGCCAACTTGTCAGTTTCTGAACATCCTAACATTCACAGTGCTAGGGGATCTTGAAAAGATTGAAACTTCCTTAAACGATCTTAGAGTGAAATAAAGAAAGATACTTCCTTTTATTGGCAAACCAGGGTGCTAAATTTCCCTCTAACTATGATACAAAGAAAATTAAAGGAGATCTTGAAAATATTGAAACTTCCTTAAATGATCTTAGTGCTCTTACCCAAACAATTAGAGCAATACAAGGGAAAATCAAGGAAATTTAAGGGGGCACAAAAAAGAACTATACTTTGGATGATATTTGTCCATATCATTTTGATAGAAATCTCAACATGATCCCATTTCCCAAGCATTGTGAAATTCCAAAATTTGATAGATACAATGGGAAAACAAATCCTATTGACCCCATGAGAAAATTTAGAAATATGAGCCTCGAATTTGCACACGAGGAAACATACTTGATGAGATTGTTCCCATGGAGCTTGGGTGGGAAATCCATGGAATGGATTTCTAAAATCACTCCACCCATCAAGACATTTGAGGAGTTGATCAACAAATGTATATCCCAATACTCCTACAACATTCAACATCAAATAACTACTTGATCTATGCAGAGAAAAGAAAAATACTAGAGAACCCTTCATCACATTCCTACAAAGATGGATAAGATTATTCGAATAATATTCTCATCCAGTTCCTAAAAAGGAAAAGATGGATATCTTTATTGATAGTCTTAATCAAGAAATGAGTTATAGGGTCAACCTTCATTGCCCTCAACATTTTGAGAAGTTGATTGAGAATGCAATCACTATTAAAGGAGCCTTAGTCAAGAGAGGAGTGATAAAACTTGACAAAGATAGTTCAAAATTGTCCAATCATAACAACAACAATGACAAATCGATATTTTGGACTAGAAATAAAAATGTTGTCAATGATGGTGTGGTAGATGCAAAAAATGTGAAAGAAAAACCATCCATCTTCAATCTATCAGGTGCCCCATGCAATAACATCAATCAAGGAAATTCAACCAATCAAGGTAATAGCAACAACAATCAAGGAAACAACACCAATCAAGGGAATTTGACCAATTAGAACAATAACACTAATCATGGTAACTTCAACAATAATCTCAGTAACACTCGAAATGAAAATCCACCCAAGTCACAATTTTTTTCAAATCAATAGAGTTTTACTCCTTTAGGCCAATCTCTTGAGTCAGCTTTCAAAGAGCTTATGGATAAAAATGCCATTACTTTACCACCATCGTGGAATGAGTTATATTATTGTGACTACCATATATGCAAGGGGCATAGGACAAATAATTTTCAAGGATTGAAAAATTTAGTCCAAGATTTGATAGAAAATGGCACAATAACAGTTGAGGGACATCATGCCAATGAAGATCATCAAGCATTTAAGGACCCTCTTCCAAACTATCAAAAAGGAGAATCTTCAAATGAAAAAGTAAAAAATTTAAGCCATGTCTATGATACCACAATCAACCACATTTACATGGATGACCAGCTGGTTAATGTTATCAAGGTCAAGGAAAAGAAAGAATATCAACAAGTCAATGTGACAACAAGGAGACAAGCTAAAGTTGTCTTAAAATGGAGCTCATCCAAAACAACTATACCTCCTCCAAGTCAATATAATTTATTCGATCAATTGAATAAAACATCGGCCCAAATCTCTATCTTAGAGCTACTCATGATATGCCCAGCACATAAGAACATTTTAGAGAAGGTTCTCATCGACACAACTGTATCCACCGATTTGGATATTAACAAATTTTAAGCCATGGTGGGACACTTGTCCTCACCCACTTGCCTATCATTTTTTGAAAAAGATGATTCCTCCATGTCTCATCCGCACAACTCCTCACTTTATTTGGAAGTCATGGTCCATAAAACTCAAATTAGGCGTGTCTTAATAGATAGAGGAGCCAGCTTGAATATTTGTACTTTAAATTTGGTCCTTGCCTTAGGATTTTCTAAAGATTCTATCGATCCAAGAAGGAAGATAACAATTAAAGAATATGATGATGAGGAGCGATCTTCCAAGGGCCTCATCATGTTTCCTATCAGAGTGGGACCTATTATAAAAAATAATTTATGTCATTTTGGATTGAGACCTTTCTTACAACATACTTTTGGGTCATCCTTGGATCCATGAGATGCAAGCAGTACCATCAACATACCATCAATGTCTCAAATTTCCTTCTGACGAACAAGAGATAAATATACCAACAGATCAAAACATCAACCAAATTTTTTATAATCTCAGAGAAACCCAGGACACCTTTGTACCACATAATAGAGAGGCTCTGGTTATTTCCCCTTCAAATCATAATGACCAATCAAAGGAGTTGATAAAGAAATTTGGCACAAAATTGCAATTGAAGGATAAAGGGGTGGGAGAATATTCATTGTGTCTCTCTAACTAACCTATCTCTCCAAGATCATATATCCAACCCACAATATCCAAAAAAAAAGTTGCAATAGCCTCCACATCATAATCACAATCTTCAGTACCCATCACAATGTTTGACGAAAAATTTATCAAAGCTAATACTCAAGAAAATGAAGCCAAAGATGGAGACATTGTCAAGTGGCTATATAAGGATGAGGATGAAGTCATTTTACATATCAAATTTCCTACAAAACAATATGGTAAAGGCTATGCTATAATGCAAAGGATGGGCTATGAAGGAACTGGTCCCATAGGTAAAAGAAAGGAAAGAATTGTAGAGCCCATTCAGCCTACAATAACACATCCAAAGGATAAAATAGTACTTGGGTATGGTGAAGATACAAAATAAGCAGCTTCAAAGAAAATCCAAGAAGAAGAAGCTTTAAAGAAATCTCATGAAGAAATAGCCTTAACAATTCACAGATTACAGGATAACTCTGACACTGATTCAAATTAATATGAATGTGATAGAATTTATGATGATGAATTTTGGAGAGATAAAAAGGTTGATGTCATACAAAAATATACACACATACTTACACAAGGAGAAAGTTCAAGGACTCATCTACTTGACTATGTACTTCAATCTGACCATGACTCGAGCAAGGACGATTCGATTCAAAATGAGATTGATAATTGAAGGTAGGATACCATCATAGACCTTCCCTATAGCGAGAATTTTAACCATGTCTATGTCATGACCTTAACATCCCTTGACCTCACGCAAACAAACGATCCTTTGCCTTTAATCCATCCTGAGCTTATTGATTGGGATCAAAATGACCTATTGATATCCCTATATTCCAAGATGATGAAACTGTTGTAAACTTCCTTTTCTCTTCCAATTTTGAAACAAGTTCCACCAGTGAATCTCATGATCAAGTTTTCAATCAAGAGAGTGCCAACTTTCTTAGCTGCAAAATCAATAATATTAAAGATCGATATAATGGTGAAAACCAAAAAATGGCAGTGTTAGATCATGAAAAAGGAAAAATAAAGAGTGTATCTGATAGTGAAAACCTTTCAAAGGCATTGAAGGATGAGAAACTTGAAACTCTCCCAGAATAGTACTAAGAGATATCTTCTATTTTGATTGATCCAATGGAAGCAATCAACATAGACACTATAGAACAACCAAAGATCCTACAACTTGTTGCTTCATTAACAGAGGAAGAGATACCAAAGCTCACATAATTCTTGAAAGCCAATCAAATTAATTTTCTTGGTCATATGTGGATATGCCTAGACTGGATCCTAATCTCATCATGCATCATTTGTTTATAATGTCGGGGGCAAAAGCAGTAAAGTAAAAACTTAGAAAGATGCATATGCATGTTGCATTGTTGGTCAAAGAAGAATTGAAGAAACTATTGGATGTAGGGTTCATTCGGTCCATTGACTATGCAAAATGGATCTCTTACATTGTACCAGTATCAAAACTAGATGGGTGTATCAAAATTTGTACATATTTTTGGGATTTGAATAAAGCATGTCTGAAAGATGATTTTCCTCTACCTAGCATTGACACAATTGTGGACTTGACAGCTGGACACGCCATGTATTCACTTATGGATGGATTTTCTGGATATAATTAGATCAAGATCGTGCCTGAGGATGAAAACAAGCCTGCTTTCACATGTCCGTGGGGTACCTATTGTTGGAATGTGATGCCATTTGGACTCAAAAATGCAGGTGCAACTTATCAACGAACGATGACTACTATTTTTCATGACATGATGCACACTTTCATGGAAGATTATGTGGATGATCTATTAGCAAATTCTTATACAAGAGAGGGACATATGGAAATCCTATCTAAAATCTTTGTCAGAATGGAGAAATTCACTGTTAGACTCAATCCAAAGAAGTGTGTCTTTGGGGTTAAATCTGGAAAGCTCTTAGGATATATTGTTTCAGAAAAGGGAATAGAGATAGATATAGAAAAATTCAAAGCCATCATGGAGATTTCACCACCAAGGAATATTAGTCAGCTTCGATCATTGCAGGGACGACTACAATCTATCAGAAGGTTCATCACACAACTAGCAGACAAGAGTTTGCATTTCACGCATCTCTTGCACAAAAATGTTCCTTTCAAATAGGAAGAAAAGTGTGAAGAAGCGTTCAATCAAATCAAGAAATATCTAATGATTCCACCAGTACTAGGAGAGCCACTCATACTTTACATTTCAGCCACAAAGGTATCCTTGGGGGCATTATTGGCACAAGAGGATAGAATAGGAAACAAATGAGTTGTATACTACATTAACTGGACCTTGACAAGTCATGAGCTCAACTACACTTTTATTGAAAAGTCTTGTTTAGCACTAGTGTTTGCCTCCAAAAATTTGTGACACTATATGTTAGCCCCACAGTTAAACTCGTGGCCAAAAATGATCCATTAAAGTACCTCTTGAGTAAAGCTACCTTCATCGGTAGGCTATCCAAATTGGTAATGATCTTAATTGAATTTTATATCAACTATATAGATCGAAAATCCATCAAAGGAAAAGTCATAGAAAATTAGTTGGTTGAAGCACCCTTACAAACAGATCATCCAATGCATATTTTTTCATAGCAACGACAAAGCAGTCATGGACACTATATTTTGATGAATCTTATACACAACATGGCTTGGGAGAAGAATTCTATTTTTCACACCTTAGGGACATACTATTCCAAAATCCTATCATTTAATGTTTTCTTGCACTAATAACATAGTTGAATATGAAGCACTACTTATTGGAATGAGAGTAGCATTGGAATGGAGGATCACAAAGCTACAAGTCTATGGCGATTCACAACTTGTCATTAACCAAATTAATGATGATTATCAGACCAAAGATGAAAATTTGATTCCTTATAAGAGCACAGTTGATGATTTTAAGAAATATTTTGTTGAAATCAAGTTCACACAGATTTTGAGAATTGACAACAAAGCTGCAGACGTCATGGCTACAATTGCTTTGCTACTAAAACTATCAGAAAATCAAACTTGATATGAATTCCTGGTGGAAAAATTGTTTACACCCGCATATGATAATCCCAAGATCCAAATCATCTGTCATCTAGTTGGTTATGATTCCCCTTTATATGGCAAGATCTATACCTACTTGAAATATAATATCTTACCCCGGGATTTGTCCCAAAATCAAAAGAGAAACTTTATACACCAATCTTCTTGATATACCTTAATCATTGACACCCTTTACTGATGTGGTCTTGATGGTACACTTCTTAGACTTCTTGAACATGATGAATCCAAAAAAGCCTTACAAGAAGTTCATGGTGGTATTTGTGGAACACATTCAAGTGGATTGACCTTAGCTAAGAAACTTGTGAGAATGGGTTATTATAGGCCAACTATGGAAAGGGAATCTTTTACCTTTGTAAATAAATTTCCAAAGTGTTGAATCCATGAGAACCTTATACATGTACCTGCACAAGAGTTGCAACCTTTCACTACAACATGGCCCTTTTCTCAGTGGGGACTAGATCTGGTTGGCAAAATCTACCCCTTTTCATCAAATGGACACAAGTTTATAATCACAGCAACTAAATATTTTACCAAGTGGATTGAAGTTGTTCCATTGACAATATTAACCAACAAGAAAATTTCATCCTTTATCTTAAATTATATCATCTATCGGTATGGCATTCCCAGCTCCATTATCACTGATAATGAGAGACCTTTTAAGAATCAGGATGTCGACAAACTTTGTGAAATATTCCATATTCAACATAGATTCTCTACACCCTATTATCTACAAGGGAATGGATAAGCAGAGGCTTCAAATAAAACAATCCTGAAGATCCTGAAGAAGATAGTAAATGATGTCGACCATGATTGGCATGTTCAGTTGAGTCTGACTTTATGGGCCTATAGAACTAGCATTCACACACTAATAGGAGCCACCCCATATGCCTTGGTATATGGAGTTGAAGCGATCTTGCCACTAGAAGTTGACATACCCTCCCTCAGAGTCTCACTGAAGGGACTCATAACTGATGAAGTATATAGAGTTTCCCGACTGCAAGAACTAGAACTGCTAGATGAGAGATGACAATGTGCAACTGATCACTTGAAGGGTTATCAACAACTCATGGCCCGTAGTTATAATCATAGATTCAAACCATGAACATTTCAAGTGGGTGACCTGGTCCTGAAGGAAAACCCCCACAATCAACAAGATAGGGAGAAGAAAGGAAAGTTTGAACCAAATTGGCTTGGTCCATTTGTCATTATTGCAGTATATGGTTCTAGAGCTTATCAGTTGTCTACACCTAAAGGTGACAAGTTTGAAGATCCAATCAATAGCATTCATCTTCAAAAGTTCTATGTCTGAATAAGCAGCATCAAAAATATACAAAAAATCAGAAAAAGTCCTAAAAAAAAATAAAAAATCAAAAAAAGTCCTGAAAAAATACAAAAAATCAAAAAAAGTCCTGAAAAAAATAAAAAATAAGAAAAAGTCAAAAATACAAAAATGGAAAAGTCCTAAAAAATACAAAAAATCAGAAAAGTCCTGAAAAAACAAAACAACAAAAAAAGTCTTAAAAAAATCTATTAAAATCAGAAAAAAGTCCTAAAAAAATCCATAAAAATCAGAAAATGTCTTGGAAAAATGGTCTCCTTGATGAAATCCTGGCAAACAGGCATCTTGGTGACAACAAAAATAAAAAGAGAAAAAGAGAAAATAGCAAAAAAATCGAAAAAAGAGAAAATCAAAAAAGTGAAAAATCCCAAAAAATGGTTGCCTTGATGAAAACCTGGCAAATAGGCGTCTTGGTAACAACAACAAAATCTGAAAATCTGAAAAATGTGCAATAAAAACAAATAGTGAAAACCTGACAATCAGGTGCTATTTGTGAACAGGTTGGCTCTTCCATCTATTAGTTCATGTCCTTCATCATATCAACATGACCATCCTATCAACATCATATCTATCCATCATTTGCTTGTAATAGAGGCAATCATGTTTCATCATAGTTTGGTGAACTTTGTACATATTCATAATAATTGTTTGTGTCTAACTAGGAGAAAAATACAGACTCAACGGGGGCAACTGACTTTTGAGCTATCACAACAGACAAATGGCAATACAACAAACACATCAAACAAAACCAAAACACAAGGACAAGACAACATTTGGAAATCAATTATACGTGATAAAAAATGCTTATCATACATCATAACATTAGGTTTTCAAATCAAAATGGATGATCTAATCTGAATAATGATTGAAATACTTTAAGCAAAGGTTGAATTGTTGTTTTATGGATTTTTGTTATCATACCTCTAGAGCAACTTGATGATGTCCTAGACTAGAGAAGCAAGGAAGGAGTATGATTTTTCTTTGTTTGATGTCTGTAAGTTGATCATTATTACTCTGCAAATTTGTCATGGGACATGCTCTACAATGTATCATTGATGACATTTCAGAATTTGCATAGGAAAAGGGTTAACTTTTATTTGTTTATGAAAGCAATACTCAGGTCATCTCAGTTCAATTATACTTAGATTCTTGTATTACCTTGCTATATCATAAATCATGAAAGTTGTACTCAGGTCATCATTGGTGCAAATATTCCCTTTGATGCTTGTACTAACTTCCAACATTTCAAAAAGTTCAATGATGATAAACAAGCATAAAATAGCTCTCAGAATGACAATTTTGCATGGTTAATATAGATTGCATTCATGTTAGTCCTACATCTGCATTATAGATTTTCCAACATTGGCAAAACATCAAAGACAACATATCTCTCTAAAAAAAGATTGAGTACATTTGACATTACCAAAAATATCATTCATCCATTTCAAGGTGCATTATCATTTTCATATCATTCATCCATTTTCATTACATTATCATTATCATTTTCATTCATTTAAGATGCATTATCAGTTTCATATCATTCATTCATTTAAGATGCATTATCATTTTCATATCATTCATTCATTTGAGTTGCATTCCCATTTTCATATCATATCGAACATTAAAAGTGTGTTATCATTTTTCATATCACGTCATTTATTTAGATTGCATTTTCATATCATCCATACATTTAGAGACAATCATTTTCCATCACATTGTCATTTTTACATCATATCATCATTACATCCATTTACAAAGCATTTAGAAAACATTATCACATCACATCATCATCATACATCCATGCATTCAATTATATATGTAAGCATCAGAAAAATACCAAAATACACATTGCATTGCAATATCATTTGCATCCATCTCATATAGCATTAAAACATCATTCACATAACATAAACACATCATAATCATTACATAACACGTCACAATAGAAATTAAATGCATACATCATAGGCATCCATCATATAAACATCAATCATACATACATCCATGATAAATGCATCCATCATAGAGAATCACATAGACATTGCATCGATCAACAATATCTGTTGCATCTCATAAAATCAATGTCCAAATATACAATGATATCAAATGTAAAGATATATTCATAAAATGTGACAAAAATGAATGTGTATATAAATCTCATCAAATATACATAATCAAAAAGGATCATGGGACTATGAGGTACTTCCCCTAGGACTCGTTGGTCTTGCAAGACCTCCTGCACCTAAAGTACCTACACTTGCAGCACCTATAACAGGATCTGGATCCGGATCTCTACAGAGTGGTAGTGTCACACCCATGCTAGTGGTATGAGAGTGGCTGCAACCTAATCTAGATGCTACATAGCTCACTCTCTACTCTGCGGGAATAGCCTCATGGTATCAGCCATGATAATACTCGGCCTCTCTAGCAACCCGTGTAACCTCTGCCATCATCACACCCATAGAGGTCCCCTCGGCCACTCTCTGCAATCTCTCAAATAGAGCTACTTCCTACTCACCAGCCTATCTTGCAGCATCCGTCTCAATCATCAGGGTAGTCACCTATGCCTATAACTATTGTATAGTGGCATGTGCTTGTGCCACATGCCCCTGTAGACTCTAACCTGTGGATTGTAGGGTGGCTATATGTCCCTGATCTGATGGACCTCTTGTGTCGGTCCCACTGCCTACAACAAGATGTCTCCCTATGGTATCTGTATTGTTGTCAGGGCAGCCCTGTCATCCCCACCTCCATCTCCATCATCATCATCATCATCATCATCATCGATATTCTCATCATCATCCTCACTCCCACTCTCCTCCATCTCCTCTCTCCTCTGCCTTTGTTCGGGTCTCTATGCTCTGCCCCCATCTAGTGGTACAAAAGGCTCCTCACGACTGGTAAGTTGTGGTACTGGATGTGCTATAGCATATTGAGCATAATCAGCTGTCATCCCCCCATCAAGAATATATGCTCTATAGTCCCACATTTGTGCACCTAAAGCAGTGAACTTTGTAGCAACTGCATCAAATAAAATCTGGGGTCCCCACACTGAAATCTCCTACTGGTGACGAGCATAAATAGTTGAACCCTGGGGCATCCCCTATATCCAACCATACTATCTAAGCACCTAACCCAGTAGAAATCTCTTTATAATATATGGGGTGTGGCCAATCAAGTATCGCGAAACAAAAACATATGGCATCTCTCTGGCATCCTCCGGCCACTGCTCGCAATCCAAGTATGGACGCCATGTAACTGTATCCAGATCATCAAGTACCCTCTGCCAATAATCTAACTTTCCCAACCTTGGCTGGACAACAAAACTTGCATATGCAAAAATGTATGGTCGCCCAACTGGACGTTGTCTATCCCCCACAGGACGTGTAACTACTATATGTTCCCATGCCCAAACCTGAAGCAGAGAACATCCAATGGCCATGCTATTCCCTCTATAGTAAAATATTTGATTTAGCTCATGGTATAAATGAGAAAGCATGCATGATCCCCAAGCATATCGTGTACCCTACATGACCATACTCTCAAGCACTCGACCCCATCCAATCGCCAATCCCTTTGACCTATGGTTGGGACATAATAATCCACCAATGAATCCTTCTAGTCCGCAAGGTAATGGCGCATGCATCTCAACCATCTCAGCCCATGTAATCTCATATCTGACAATATGTTCATATGGAAAAACTCTCCTCAAGGCATCAGTGCCCCCTGCTCTCTAGTATCATATGTCACAATCTCTCCCATCACTGGAATCCACATAATCCTATAGACATCTTCAAGAGTAATCATCATCTCTCCTGTAGCTAAGTGGAAGGTGTTTGTATCACTGTGCCACCTCTCAACAAGTGCAGTCAATAAACCCCTATTGATATGCATCTCAAGCAATGAAGTCAACCCACAGGCATCAATGAAATCTATGTCTACCTGAACAAGAAGTGGAATCAAGCTCCAGGTCTTCGGGAATCACTCCCACACCTAAAGAATCACTAATCTCTCCTATCCATTCAAAACATATCCAATTAGTGTTTGTAATCAAAGCAATCAAATCACTCAAAGCAATCAATCAAATCAAATCACTCAAAGCAAATCAAATCAATCTATCTTACTATTTATTTTTCATCAAACATGAAAGCAAATTTATCAGTTATCTTACTATTTTTTTCATCAAACATGAAAGTAAATTTATGAATCTTACTATTTGTTTCTCGTCAATCATGAGGACAAATTTATCAGTTATCTCACCATTTGTTTCTCATCAATCATGAGGAAAAATTTATCAGTTATCTTACTATTTGTTGTTCATCAATCATGAAAGAAAATTTACCAAATCTTACTATTTTTTTTCTCATACATCATGAGGAAAAATTTATCAGTTATCCTATTAGAACTATTAGTTATCATCAGTTGAACATCAAAACTTCACCATCACATGCTAAATCAATCAAAAAATCATCTGTCGGGGAGAAAAGTCATGCAAATTGGCTTAACTTTAGGTAAATGCGCTACATAATTCATTGTATGCATTGGCTCATCAAATTCGCTATAACATCAAATGCACTATAGTTTTTATCAAATGTGCTACAACATCAAATACGCTATTATGCTAAAAACGTGTGAAAAAACAAAGGAAAACGTGCAAAATCATTTTAAATTTTGATGAATCAAATTACAAGGAGATTTATGCAATACGTACCAGGGCTCCATAATGTGTCGAGCGTTGGTGTCATTAAATCCACTCAAATCTGTGTTGGTGGATGGGAAGTGCCATTTTTCTCACTCTAGAGCTCAAATTTTTCAAAATTCACTAAGGTAACAATGCTCAAATGATCTTCAAAAGTCACTTTTTACCTATTTAAGGGTGAGTGGTGGGTAATTTTATGACATTATTTTATCCATGGGGCATAATCAAATTTCTTCATCTTTGTATCAATTTTTCAATAGCATATTCCATCAAATCGTCTTATCGGTTGATGTATCGGACAACTAATCAATGCAAAAAAAAATTTAAAAATCCAAAATTTCCAAAAAAATCAAAAATCTAAAAAATTCAAAATTTTATCCGATTCATCACCCGAGGGGGCATGTAGGCATCAGTTTTCCAAAATTCACATCTGGGGCAAACTTTTAAAATCTTTGAAGCAATGAGTAAAACACATCACTTCAAAGAGGGGCAAAATGTATACACCTAAAAATGGTCACATTTTAATAAGTCTGGTAATTAATTAAATACAAGTTATTTAATTAATCTTCTAAATAAAAATCTACATATAAATAAATTTAATTATTTATTTATATTGTTCATTTTCTAATTCTTCTATTCTAAATAAATAAATAAATTTATTTAATTATTATCATGTTTCTATTTTCCTCTTAATTAATTAAATAAATTTTATGGTTTATTTAAATTAATTATCCTATTGCTTTAAATTTGAATTTTTAATTCAAATAAAGTAAATGTTCTTCTAAATCCATAAACCATCATCATTTTTTAAAATTTTCATTCACATATAATTAAATATTTTAAATATTTAATTAGAAACTTCTTATCCATTTTTCACACATAATTAAATATTTTTAGTATTTCATTGTGGAAGCTTTAAATCCACATGTCACATGAAATTAAATAATATTATTATTTAATTGTTGAATTATCTTCAACCACCAAAACTAACTCATAACTAAACTTGACAAATGGCAAGTTGTCTCTATTTTTGAGTGAAATGTTTTTGTGAGAAGGAAACATCTTCCTTCTTTTTCTCTAGCTTCCATCTTTCTCTCCAACTTCTCCATCTCTCACTGTTCATCTTACCAAACTGAATCTCAACCATTGATCTTTTCCAACTAAGCTTTTCCTTCAAAAATCTATAAATAGGACCTCTTGGCTCTTTGAAAATCCCAGAACATGTTTGCATAGCGTGAGAATTATAGTTGAATAATCAATGATTTAGCATTTTAATATTCTATATTTCATAATCATAGCATAGCATCTTAGCTTTCATCATATTAGCATAAATAATCATGATAGAATAGCTTGCATAATATGTTCTTAGTTTCATTATCACAGTTTCATTATCTTAGCATCATATCTTAGCATAACTTTATTTTATATCATTTAGCATAAGAATGCATTTGCATATCATCTCATTCTCTAGGTTGTCATTCTATTGACTTTTTCTTATACAATTTGAGAGCAAGCAACTTAAAATGAATTCTTGGAGATAGAGGACAATGAGACGGTTTTGAAGAATCTATTGGGTTTGAAGTTTGTTTAGTTTTAAATTAGATTCTTTGATATAATGTTCCATTGGTGTGTTGTTTAACTCATTTGTTGTTTCCACATATTTACACACACAACATTGTTGATAAGGTTACAATGAAAATATTTGGCTTGGTTGATAATTATGAAATGATATTGTTGTTTGGTCATTTTTCATTCATGGGGACATGTTATCATGATGCATATAAGGAGGTGACATAGTCACTGTGTTGGCTTTTATGCATATGTGAATTACTTTGCAATATCATTAGTGTGGCAATATTATGATTTAATGAAGAACCTATTTTGATATGAGAAGCACTTTAAAAGTGCATATTGTATTTTGAAAACACAGACTTATGAATTCTTGATTCTTAGATGAAAGTGAGACAATCAAGGAATGCTTTATAACGAAACAAAGATTACACTTTGTCTTTTTATTTTATAATCATTTTGATGTGAATTTTTTTTTCCAGTGAGGTAGTTACTACCATGAATGCCAATGAGGCTGTAGTAACATGAAAAAGCCAGTGAGGCTACATTTTTCTAGTGAGGCATTTTGTGAATCTAGTGAGGCTCTGTAATTAGTGAGATTCATGATAAGTCAATGAGGCACTTTTCAAGTGGTTTTTTCTCCCTGCAAAGGTTTTACCACTCACGAAAACAATGTGTTATGGTGATGTTATTTTGCTTTGATTTTTCTCTTTTTCATTCAAAGTTTGAAGGCTTTACAAGCATGTTGTTTTTATTTGATGGATGATCAAATCTGAAATCTGCATTCCATATGTTCAAAATAATTGAAAGAGATTATCTAAATTAAGTTTAAATTTTTCATACCACTGATTCACCCCCCCTCTTAGTGGTATTGTACTCCAAGTACTCCAACAATAATTATATATGGTCTATTAGTAAATATAACTTGGGTATAGCTCTAGCTAGCATACAACTTCCTTAGTGCATTTTGAACACGTGTTATTATATTCATCTCCTTAGTTCATTTGGAATGAGTTATTTGATTGTCAAATTATTTATTTTAATCTAGATTTTATGTACACTCTCCACTCATCTCCTTTATTTAATGCTAGTACTATAGGTATCTATTGAATTTATTTGAACCAATTTGTTAAACTTTTTCTTAGATATCTGAATTCATGGATGGTTATATATATGTTGTAGATGGTATTCATGATTATGATTATGTGATGGATCTGTAATGGATAAATTTAGGATTTAGGATTTATGCAATGGATGATTATGATATATGATTTTATGTATACAATAGATTATTATATATTTATGTTTTAGATGAATTCATTTAAGTTTATATAGATGTATTTATGAGACCTTATGATGAAATGATATTAATGGTTTATGCAACATGGATAATTATGGTTTACTGATTATGCATTATATAGGTGTGGATGATTATAGTAAATATGGTTTACAAACCTAGAAAAATCACTTTCACATTTCATTTAAACTTTTCAAATATACATACATAGGATTCTTTTTTCCAAGTTAAAATCACGTTTAAATTTGTGCACACATGTATAAGTTATTCTATATATTTATGATTTAATCAAATATCAATAAAGAGTTCATTGGATTGAATTGTGTAAATTATTATTTCTATTTTTTTCCAAGAAAATCCTAGACACATGAGTCTTAATAAAGTGTACATCAAATTCTCTTTTTATGTTTAAGGTTCACCCATTTTAAATATATAATCTAGCATACATGTACTCTTAAATTTAAATACATATATTATAATTCATTATAATTAGAGATCATTAAAGAAATCATATACAAACCATTATGTGACAAATCACAATATAAAATGCATATATAAGTGTAGATAATGTGACAAACCATATATAATAAGAAATGTATATATAAGTGTATATAATGTGATAAGTCATAATGAGAATGTTCATGTCTAAAGATATAACACATGCGTACACATGTACGTGCATGTAAAAAAACTCAAAGAGGAGGATTTCTAATATGAATACGAATAGATGAATCCAATCCCTATCCCGATCCTTATCTCAATCCTTGTCTTGATCTAGGTTGTCTCGAGCCCTACACAAGAAAGTGCATAATTTAATTTTATGTACATGTGTATATGTAAAGTTATCTAAAACTTGTGGACTTTCAATGTGTGAATGTATCAATTATTTAAATTTTATAAATGTACCTCAAATCTATAATGCATAGGATCACCAACATGATCCAAATCTCCAAAGCCTGGCAAATGACCATGCTACTAGAAATTTTCAAATACATGATTTCAATCAAGAGTTAGCACTACTTTAAAATCAAATTTATTTAATATACATGTGAATTTTTTGAACACAAAATATATAAATTATTCAAGTACTTTATATGCAGTCTCAATGGCTCTACCAATCCTACTGATCTTAGAAGAATGCATGGAAATCATGGGGACACTTGTATATGGTACAATACTAGTTCCAAAAAAAAGTGCACCACATATGTGCTAGGAACAATATGTTGCAAGTATGAAGGTATTTTCATTGATGTCAACAAGTTGGTGTTGTCATTGATGTCAACTATGTGTTGATGAAGGTTGTTGTAGGACATTGATGTCGAGGATAGTAAGAAAATTGTGGAAAAGAGGGAAATAATTGTTGCAATTGGTGCATGTATGGAATAACCTTGTTTGTGCATGTATAGTTGAGATATTGAGGAAGTGTTTTGACTACATGGATCTATCTTTATGTTTTAGTGTCTAGAGATGTGTTGGAATAAAATAAAGTGCTAAGATGGTGTCTCTGGTACTTGGTTTCCAAGTGATTTTTGAGAAAAAATGATAAATAGAGAAAACAGTGTTATGCAAGTGTTCATAACATGGTCTGGGATGTGCTTCATGTTTCTTCTGTGTTGATGCTATGCCTGTGCAAATCTAATACACTATTAAAGGTTGTTAGTAGTTTCTATATCCAGATTTTGGGTTTCTGGATCGTTGTGCAGAATGAGATATGTTCACTAGTGTGTGAACTAGGTTTTTAGTATTGTTTGTTGTGGTTTGGGAGAATATTTGCTCTGCATTTCTCTATAGTTTGGTTTCAAGTTGTGCAGATCTAGGAGGTTTCTCATGATTCTTGTATCTTTCAAAATTAAAGTTTTCTCTTTATTTGGTGCAATCCAGTGTGTGTTTCACGTGTCAGTGTGTGTATAGGGTCAACTGAATGTTCTAGATTAAAGTATTTGTATAATGCAAGTTTGGATGAAGTCTGTTTTGGATCTTAGGTGGTTCATGGATTGTTCTAGATCATGTAAAATATATTTTTTTGATTCATGTGTCATCTTGATCAAATGGGAAGCATGTACTTAATATTTTTATTGTGTTTAAGCACGGGTAATGACCAACCTGGTGTTAACACTACATGTGAGGTTGCTTCAAAGTTTGTGGAAGTGTGTTGAGGTGTGTTAGGTAAAATTTGGGTCCTAAATAAGGATTTATATAGGTTGCCTTCATTCCTATCCACCAAGGGAATGTTTGGATGTCAACCTAATTTGAAATTGTAAGTGTAAAGGATGTGTTTTCGACCTTAGAGAAGGTTTTCAAGATTGAGGATGATATAATTAAGAGTGGTGTTGTTGGAAGATCTTAAGATAGACGTGAGATAGATGTGAGTGATGAGTGGGATGCGAATTACAGAAGTATAGATGTGAATTTGGGCATAGTAGTGTGAAATTCGAGTGTTGGAGTTCTGAAGACAGTGAGCTAAAGGTGTCTACAATATTTCAAACAATGTTGAAAGAGTGCTGAAGTAATTTTGGTGGATTCCTTGCTACATTGAGATAGAGTTCTCTATGTAAAATTTCTCTTATATCTTCTTTTTTCTTTCTGTGGCAGTGAGCCTTGGTTGTGAGCCCTACTAGACAATGTGTCATATTCTAGCAATGAGCCCTTGTACCCGTTTTGCAATTACTTATATTGTGAGCTAATCCTCACCCTTTTTTTCCCTCATTGGGTTTTCCATATAATACAGTGTTCTCTTGTTTATGGTGTTGGTGTTTCAATTTATGTTATCTATGTTTCATGATTAATCACTTTAATAGAATAAGGGTTTACTGAATGCTTGTGGATCTAATTATTGTTGAGGGATTTTTATGTTTTAATTTGATACAACTAATTCACCTCCCCTCTCAGTTGTCTTGTTCATTCAAAAATTGGTATTAGAGCAAGGTTCATTGGAGAAGAGCTTAACCACTTAAGGTAGATCCGAGATGGTGAACAAATTAGATTTCCCTAAGTTTGGTGGAATAGACTAAGCATTCTAGAAGACAAATATGGAGGGGTATCTGGAATCCTATGGGTATGAGATTGAAAAGGGAATAAAGACTCAATATGTTGCATCGGCGAATGGTCCAAGCACACGCGATGAGATTGAGGCACATGAGGTAAATTCTAAGGCGAGATTTATTCTTGTAAATATCCTTTCAAATTTTGAATTGGTAAAAGTTATGAATCTTAAGACTACTAAAGAAGTTTGGGATAAGCTAGAGAGAATTTATGAAGGAGATGATAAGGTTAAACAAGTAAAGTTGCAAAATCTAAAGGCACAATTTGAGACCCTACGAATGTCTAAAGATGAAACAATTACAATCTACATACAAAGAGTTGATGAGTTGGTAAGTGCAATGAGAGGTCTTGGTGCACAAGTCAAAGAACCTAGAGTGGTAAAGAAATTTATCAGATCTCTTCCTGATTCTTACAGTGAAAAGGTATTTGTTATTGAGGAAGTTTTAAATTTTAATACTTATTCTAGAGATCGGTTGCTTGGTACACTAACTTCATTTGAAATGAGAAAACTTGGTTTGAAAAATGGTACAAAAGTATAGATTGCTTTCAAAGCTGGAAAATTAGAAAAGGTTGCACTATATCATTCATCTTTCAATAGTTGTCTACAACTTCTTTGTGCTTCAGTGATGTTCTACATGTTCCTATTTTTGGGACATTGTTTTGGTTAGAGGCTTCTTAGTCCTTCACATTAGTTTGGAGGCTTTTTGGTTCTTCATTCACATTTCTCTCTTTTGGAGAGGATTTTTTCCCATGTTCTTTTCTCCTTTTTATCTAGTTGTGAGAGATTAGATTGTTTGTACATGGGTATCTTATTAGGCCTTGTTTATTGGGACCCATCATGCATTCTCTTTTTTAGGGTTTTTAGCTACTCCCCAAGTTCTTATTAAGGGAGTTTTAGAGTAATCATACATTAGCTAATAATTAATTAATTAGTATTTAATTTATTATTAATCTAATTCATTTCATGCACTTAAGCTAAACTTAGGATTACTTTATTTAGTGAAATAAGTTCTTTTTTATGTTAACTAAAGTGATTTATTATTAGATCATTTTGTCTAATTGCATGTGATGTTGACACTTGTCATGATATAATCCCTTTATCATATAGGGTTGCTCCTATATAGCACTCAACCCTCATTGTATTATCATACCCTTTGATAATCTAGATGTTTTGTAAGTCTTTTCTTGTTGAGGAATAGTAAATCTTTGTTTTACAAATCTATTATGTGGAAGGTGTCTTTGTTCATTGTTTGATCCTATGTAGATTGTGTTTTTTCACAATTGTAACACTTTGTTCTATAAGTTTGAAACAATTTCCTTCATTATTCATATCTCTATTTTACTAGAAAAAATTTAAGCACTTCCAATGATGCAACTTCTAAAGGTGATTTCCTGGAAATTAAGGGTGTAGAGTGTAGTTCGATGAGAAGATTGGTGGCGGACAAGCTCAAAGAGGTTTTCCTCATAAGGAGAAGGCATAGAGGGAGGATTTATACAAAAACCATTGTAGATAATTTACTTGCTCAACTCCATGTACACAACTCTACACTTCTGGAGTGCTTTCTATATAACATTATCCATACCTCCAACAAGTTGGGATGGGGTGCCAGAGCTACAAAGAGGTTGGTAAGGCTAGCCTACTTAGCCAGTGTGGAAGCTACCTTGTGATGCCTTAGTGAGTACCCACATGAAGGCCTAGTGGGGGATGTTGTTTGTATTGTGTAATGTCCCCTTCTTAGTAGCTACTCAAGGTGATCGCTTAGCCTTTTAATTCCCAAAGGCTAATATCGAAATTAGGGAATCATTTAATTAATTATTTAATATTACCTAAGTCTTAAGTCAATTTTAAAAGGTGATATTAAGTAATTAATAAATCAAGTTTATAAAGTGACTAAGTGAAATATTTTTTTTAAAAAGTAAACTATATATGATTGTGAATGGGAAAATATAAGGAAAAGAAGAGCTCATTTTTGAAATACACTAGGATGAAAATTTCTCATGAAAATGTTGGTCGATTTATTTTGGTTTTGGGTTTGGGAAACCCTATAGCTCCTGTTTTGGTTGTGGAATCATCAACCCTAGCTAGGAATCGCAGAGAAAATTATACAGGCTCTTTACAGGATCACTATTGCAGTTTATGATTGAATTTCAATGGCAAAAGGGAGGTGATAGATTGTTTAATTTTTGAGTTTGATTTTTGGTTTGAGAATGAATATTCCTCTTCATTTTTGGGCACTATAACACCATATAATTACAATGATAGGCATGGATGGTACATAAAAGATGGAGGTTGTATTATCTAAAGACTCTTGAGTTGGCGTGGTTTCTTGTTTGTAGATTTTTGCACAATAAGTACATGAGTTATCTCAGGGCCATATTTCATTTATAGAGGGTCATCCTACCACCAAGAGAAAGATGTGAACTTACTTGAAGGAGTCATTTCATTTTGGAGGGTCATCTTACATTTTTTATGCTTGACGTGTGAAGTTAGAACCTAGGAAGATTCATAGGAGTGGTGTTTCAAGTTCTAGGAGTTGGTCAAGTTCTTCTCTAGGAATTCCTTCCTATTTTGAAGTGGTTGCAACTTCAAACAGTTCTATAATACATTACTAGGTTGGAGATTTATATTATTTCCATTCTTTATGTGTAAAGGTTTGAAAATAAGTTTATTTCAAACTATGTAAATAGAAGGATATTTATGAGTGGAAGTCATCCTCTTTGAGTCTCATAAATGTTCAGAAACTATTATAATTTTTTTTACACCAAATTTTTAAGTAACATTCGTGTTGTATAAGTGGATTTGGTTCAATATTTTGGTGTCTGAGAACACTTAGTTTCAATCAAACTGATTTTTGTATTAACATTGTTCCATTAATGTAAGTTTGAGTTGAAGTCCTTTCATTCCTCTGAATTCTGAGTTGTTTCTTCCACTATAATGATCTGATATAAATTTTGAATATAATGTAATGAAAATTAGTCATAGTGTAAGACAATATCTTCTCAGGAATTTGGGTATTTATTGCTCATGCTTATGTGAAGACATCTTGCTATTAATACAATGAATGTGGTGGATTGTTAAAAGAAACTTCTGTCAAACTGTCAAAACATTGAAAACCTCTTACTTCCTAGAAAGGAACCTTATAGTGGTATCAGAGCCGGTTTCCTACGAGCCTAGGATGAGAAATCAAAAAAAAAAAATATGAAGTTTCCATTTGCATGCAATGCTATGAATCTGGAAGATCAAGATTATATCACATATAGAAGGAGAAGGGCTAGAGAAGAGGGCTTTGACCCATTTGCTTCATATTCTTCCTCTAAAGAGGAAAATAGGGTGTGAGATGGGAGATAGGCATGATATACCCGAGGGTAGTACATATCAGATCCTTAATGACCTAGCTAGAAGCCAACAACAGGTGATTCAACTCGTAAACCAACTCGTGAATGGTAGAAACAATGAGGTTAACAATGATAACAATGGAAATAATTATACCAATGGGCACAATGGAGGTAATGGGAATGATGAAAATAATGCAGAGGAAAGTAATATTCATATTCTAACACACAGTCATACTAGGTTAGCTAGTAGGGTAAAACTTAGGCCCCTTATGCCTAAATTCTTGGGAGGTCGGCCAACTAGTAATCAGAGGCAACAGGCACAAGGTGAGGGGTTTTTAGATTACCTAAGAGAGTATCGATCTTTAGGGGATGATTTTCATATTGCTATGACATTATACCAATTTTGTACTATTAAGTATAAAATAGACCCAGAGATAATAATAGGGGCATCAGAACCAAGATTTGTGGTGCAAGGTTGGGAAACTCTATATTCCCTCCTTCAATGGTTCTAGCAAGTGTACAACTAGGGCTTGGGTGCAGAAGTTGGATACCTACTTCTAGCTTAATCCCATGTTGGAGATAAAAGTGATTGAATACACTAAATTTCACTTGGAGGGTGAGGCAAATGAGTGGTAGTACCACAAACTTATCACTTTGGGTCATGCCAGCATCACCTCTTATTTGGATTTCACACAAAGACTGATGGATAAATTTGATCAGAAGGACCCAAAACTGCATTTTAGGGAATTAGCTCAGCTTAGACAAAGTGGAACAGTGGAAACCTACATTTCAAAGTTCTAGAGATTGGCAGTTATGGTCACATACATTTTAGAACATAGGTTGGTCAATTTGTTCATTGAGGTTCTTTTTGAGCCACTTCATGGTTGGATTAAGGCTTTCAAGTCTAATTCACTGTAGGATGCCATCATTCGATCTCAAGATATGGAGCACTCGACACCTAAACACAAATTTTTGTCCAAACCATTAATTTAACAAAAGAACAAGGACAAGAAACCCTTTCAGAAAGAGTGGCCTAAAAAGAGTAAGATAGAAGAGGAAGAACGTAAGGAGTGTAGGAGAAAATAGACTTTTTATCATTTTAAGGAGCACTAGGAACTGAGTCACCATTGTTTGGGCAAGGGAAAGGTCCAATTTATTGAGGTTGCATCAAATGATGAGGACGAGGGTGAGACTGGAAATTCACAAGGCAGTGAGGACAACCGTTCTGATGATGAACAACCACGGGTGGAAACTAAGAGTGGAACTATTGCTATTATTTTAGGTACCCCTAGGTTCAATTCCTTCAAAGTTAGGGGTTCTTTCAAGGTGAGCGCGTTATGGTGTTGATAGACAGTGGGTTAACCCACCACTTCATTGACTCAACCCTAGTGACTAAACGAGGCATACCGACATAGGACTTTGAGGGGTTTAATGTTATGGTGGCAGATGGGTTCAATATGTCATGCACACAAAGGGTTCCCTAGTTGGGTGTCATCTTAGGAAATTATATAGTCACAAATGATTTTTATGTGGTTGACTTGGGAGATGTGAATGTGATACTTTCTATATAGTGGTTGTATTCATTGGGTAAATATTCACCAAACTTCCAAACTATGGAGTTGAATTTTAGGGCAATGGATGATAAGAAGGTTGTGCTTCGGGGCATGGATAATGGGGCCCCGAATATTGTGTCAGCAAAGAGGATGAAGAGTATCTTAAGGCACAAAGATGTAGCATGGGTAGCAAAATGCCTAATCACAACTAAGGACACCCCTAACAGAGATCAGTCATATGACATTGACATACAAACACTTTTGGGTAAGCACGATAGAGTGTTTGGGGAGATCCCTCCAGGGAGGCCACCAGATAGGGGGTTTGAGCATACCATCAAGTTGGAGGAGGGGGCCAAGCCCATCATTACCACCCCTACCATCATCTTAAAAAATTTAAGGATGAAATAGAAAAAACAATCAAGGAATTTCTTGACATGGGTCACTTACGACCGAGTTCAAATCCTTTCGCTTCTTTCGTGGTCTTGGTGAAGAAGAAGGATGGGATAATGAGGATGTGCATAGACTACAGGGATCTCAACAAGAATACCATCAAAAATAGGTACTCAATACCCATGATTGATGAGTTGTTGGATGAGCTGCATGGGGCAGTGTATTTCTCTAAGATAGACCTTCACTCGGGGTACCATAAAATTAGGGCCAAAGAGTAGGATGTTCATAAGATAGCCTTTTGGTGTCATTACGACCATTATGAGTTCTTATTCATGCCCTTTGGCTTGACTAACACACCTGCAATATTTCAGTCTTGTAGGAATTACATTTTTAACAAGCAGTTGCATAAGTATCTCCTTGTATTCTTCGATGACCTACTCATATATAGCAAAATGTGGGATGATCACCTTAAGTAGTTGGATGAGGTGTTAAGTATTATGGAGGAGCAGTCTTTGTATGCTAAGGCCTTGAAGTGTGAGTTTGGCCTTAATGAGATAATATATTTGGGACATGTTATCAATGCATAGGGTGTATAGGTCCACCAAGAGAAGATCCAGGCAATGCTTGACTCGCCACCACCTAGGACACTTACAGAGCTACAAGGTTTCTTTAGAGTATGCAGCTACTATAGGTGTTTTGTTAGAGGGTTTTCTTAGTTGGGAGCACCATTGACATAACTCACGGAAAAATGAGCATTCAGTTGGTCTGAGGAGGTTCAACGATATTTTGATAAGCTCAAGGAGGTGATGAGAACTTGCCCTATGTTGGCACTTCTTGATTTCACACAACTATTTTTCCTTGAGTATGATGCATCCGGTGAGACCATAGGTGTAGTACTAATGCAAAACAGGCACCCTATTACTTTCGAGAGTCACAAGTTGAGAGGACCTGAGAGAATTTACTCCATCTATGATAAGGAGATGCTCACCATAATGCATGCCCTAGCGAAGTTCAGGCAATACTTGGTTAGGGGTAAGTTTGTAGTGAGGACCAACCACAATAGTCTCAGGTGTTTCTTGGAGTAGAAAGACTTGAATGAGAGGCAACATAAGTGGGTTAGAAAAATATAGGCCTACAACTTTGACATAGAGTATGTGAAGGGGAAGAAAAATATTGTTCCAGATGCCCTTTCTAGAAAACCAGTAGCTTTCTCACTCATAGAGATTTCAGCAAATTAGAAATCTCAACTCTTGGTAGAGTACTCCAAGAACAAGTTTGCATGTGAGGTGATGGACGGATAGGTACAGGATGATCGATACAGAGTTATGGATGATATTATTTTTTATAAGGGAAAAATATACCTAGTGCTAGAATCCAAACTCAAAGGAAATATTTTGTGAGCTCCACACAACACTCCTTTAGCAGGTCATCAAGGTTACTTCAAAACATACCGGTAGGTTAGAGAGAGGTTCTCTTGGAAGGGCCTCAAGGAGGATGTATTGAGGTATGTCAAGGAGTGTATGACTTGTCATTAAAACAAGTCAGAACACTCACATCCAATAGGTTTGTTGCAGCCTCTACCCATCCCAGAGCAGAAGTGGGAGAGCATTTCCATGGATTTTATCACCAGTCTTCCTAAGGTTCATGGTAAGGATTGCATATATGTGGTTTTAGACCATCTGACAAAATATGCTCACTTCTTCACTATATCATCGAAATATAAGGTACCCCAGGTAGCATAATTGTTCTTCAAGGAAATTTTTAGGTTGCATGGACTGCCAAGATACATAGTGATCAGTGATAGGGACAACAAGTTCCTAAGTTCTTTTTGGTAGGAGTTATTCAGGTTGGTAGGGACATAGTTAACTCCAAGCATGATTTATCACCCTCAAACAGATGGACAGATTGAGAAAGTGAACAAGTGGATTGAGGGGTACTTGTGTAACTACATTTCAGGCTAGTAGAGAGCATGGGTCAAGTGATTGCACTTGGGTGAACACTTTTACAACACCACTTACCGTTGATTGGTATGAAACCTTTTTGAGCACTTTATGGTTATAACGTACCATCTTTCATGGATTTAGCTTTTGGGGAGAGCAGAGATCCTAAAGATAAGGATTGGATTCAGGAGAGTCCGAACATTTTGAAGGCTCTCAAGGATAATCTATAGTTAGCTCAGAATCAACAGAAGATATATGCGAACAAGCATCAGGTTGAGCGTAGCTTTGAGGTTGGGGATATGGTTTTCCTTTGCTTGCATCCATACAGACAGTCTTCATTGAAGAAAATTGGGGTAAAAAAGCTCAAGCCTTGGTTTTATGGGCCTTATAGGATCATCAGACATGTTGGGGAGGTAGCATATGAATTGGAGTTGCCAGAGAATAGTAAGACTCATAATGTGTTTCATGTTTCATGCCTCAAAAAGGCATTTGGAAAGTAGATTACTTCATCTTCTAAGTTAACCCCATTGGATGAGGAGGGAAATTTGGTACTATTTCTTGAGGAAGTAGTTGATACTCGAGAGAGGAGATTGAGAAAAAGAGTGGTTAAGAATTTTTTGATTAGATGGAGAGAATTTCCAAAAGAGGATGCAACTTGGGAGGGAGAGCAGATTTTACAGCATCCCAATTTGCAATTGCTTGAGGGCAAGAAATCTCAGGAAGCCTCAGAAAGGAATTTGGACAACAGGTTACTTCATCTTCTGAGTTACCCCAATTGGATGAGAAGGGACATTTGGTACTGATTCTTGAGGAGGTAGTTGATACCTGAGAGAGGAGATTGAGAAAAAGAGTGGTTAAGGAGTTTTTGATCAGATGGAGAGAATTGTCAAAAGAGGATGCAACTTGGGAGGGATATAAGATTTTACACCATCCCAATTTGCAATTGTTTGAGGGAAAGCAATCTTGGGAATAGGGGACTGGAATGTCCCCTTCTCAATAGCCACTCAAGGTAATCGCTTAGCCTTTTAATTCCTGAAGGCTAATGTCGAAATTAGAGAATCATTTACTTAATTATTTATTTTGTGTAAGTCTTAAGTTAATTTTAAAAGGTGATATTAAGTAATTAATAAATAAGTTTATAAAGTGACTAAGTGAAATATTAAAAAAAAAAGTGAACAAATTTTAGTGGCAAAAGGGAGGTGATAGATTTTTTATAATTTTTGAGTTTGAGTTTTAGTTTGAGAATGAATATTCCTCTTCATTGTTGGGCACCATCACCATACAATTACAATGATAGGTGTGGATGGTAGAGAAAAGATGGAGGTCGTGTTATTTGAAGACTCGTGAGTTGGCATGGTTTCTTGTTTGGATATTTCTGCACGGTAAGGGTGTGAGTTATCTCAGGGCCATATTTCATTTACAGAGGGTCATCCTACCACCAAGATCAAGACGTGAACTTACCTGAAGGATTCGTTGCACTTCGGAGGGTTTTTCTACCTTTTTTATGCTTGACGTGTGAAGTTAGAACCTGGGCAGTTTCAGAGGAGTGGTGTTTCAAGTTCTAGGAGTTGGTTGAGTTCTTCTCTAGGCATTCCTTCCTATTTCTAGGTTGTTGCAACTTCAAACAGCTCTATAATACATTACCAGGTTGGAGATATATATTATTTCCATTATCTTTTTGTGTAAAGGTCTGAAAAGAAGTTTATTTTGAACTATGCAAACAAAAGGGTATTTTTGAGTGGAATTCATCCTCTTTGAGTCTCATAAATGTTCAGAAACTATTATAAATTTTGTTACACCAACTTGTTAAGTAACATCTGTTCTGTATAAGTGGATTTGGTTCAATATATTGGTGTCTAAGAACACTCAGTTTTAGTCAAACTAATTTTTGTATGAGCATTGTTCCATTAATGTAATTTTGAGTTGAAGTCCTTTCATTCCTCTAAATTTTGAGTCGTTTCTTCCACTGTAATGATCTGCTATAAATTTTGAATATAATGTAATGAAAATCAATCATAGTTCAAGTCAGTATCTTCTCAGAAATTTGGGTATTTATTGCTCATGCTTATGCGAAGACATCTTGCTATTGATACAATGAATGTGGTGGATTGTTAAAAGAAACTTCTTTCAAACTGTCAAAACATTCAAAACATCTTATTGTCTGGAAAAGAACCTTACATATTGCAACTGCTCTCTGAATTGAGCAAGCTAAACAAGTTGTCTCTCTCCTTCGTGCTGGACTTAAGAGAAATGTGATGGAAAACTTTCACCCATTATGTTGAATTCAATAAAAACCTGTTTTCCTTAGTGCAGATATACAGACTTCAAGAGATGGTGGAGGACATTTGCATCTTGATGTTCACTCTCTGCGCTTAAATGATTGTACTAAAAACCTTCTTTTTTTGATATAATGTAATATATGTATCTGTTTTTGCATACCTATTCTAAGAAATGTGATGGACTTGGAATTTTTTTGCTTTTCTTCATGTATTTCATTATTTTCCATTCCTATAATGTTGTAATCTTTGGTGATTTCTGGTTATGTTTAATGCTCATGTATGGTTTTCACTTTCAACATTAATGTATTTTGCTTAATAGAACTTTGAATAGAAGGTGAGGAACTTAATGTCAGGTTCTAACAAGGTTTTGAGAACCTCGTCAGAATCTGACATGGTTTTGAAAATGTTTCTATCTACTGCTTCATAGACTTTTTTTAAAGCATAAGCTAAAACACTTAGGCATTCTCTAAAATGGAACCTCAAAGTTAAAACAAAGAAAAATCTTTGTTGTTAGAGATAAAATTGGTTTTTGAAACCCTGTTGAGAACCGAAAAAGGTTTCAAAATCTTGCAAAAGTTTTGAAATAGTATTAACTTTGCATCACTTAACTTTTTCACTTCAGTCAATGCTCGTCAAAGTTATGAAAATTGTTTCTAGCTCTAATGCTATTTTTCTGAATTTGATAGAATAAAATAATTTATACTTATCTTTGAAATTGCGGGCAAATGAGGGGTTGTGCCAACCACTATGACACCCGACATAGTTTTGAAAAACACTGGGAGAAGTGACAATTTTAACTTAGGTAAAATTTTCATGAGTAAACGCGGGGTTTGAGGGAACAACAAAAATCACGGTAACACATACACATGTGAAATTATTCAATAATATAATTTATAATTTGTAATTATTTACATGAAATTGAAATTAAATACATGTACATAAGCGACAAATCACAATTCTTTTATGTTGTTTTGATTTAAGATGCCTTGCAAAATCTTTACAAGGTTTATGTTGGTTATTTATTATGATCTTGTTTATCATGCACTAGTATACTCTAATATATCATGTGTCATCTTTATTTAGTGCAAAGCATATTATACCACCACATGAAGAGTTAGGCTTTACCTTTTCTAATCAAAAAAATTGAATATATTTGACATCAAACTTCACCACTATCCTAAAAATATTTGTGATACAAAGGATTATTAGGAAGAGGAGTTTGAGAATAAAATTGATATCGTGATGCATTATGTAATCTATCTAAAAATGAATTCTACCTTGGCATGCATAATTTTACTTAGTGACCAAGTAATGCACATGAACCTAAGGACAAAACTACAATACAAGTTTATGAGTTCAATAAATATAAAAATTAGTGATGATGAGAAGTCAACCAATATATAATCACCTTGATTTTATCTAGACCTTCATATATTCTAGAAAATCATCAATGATGTATATATGCTAGATAATATATTTGCATTATGTTGAAGTTATGGTTGTTGATGTTAAATTATAACTTATGCTGGAAAAAAGTATATATATGATGTGGGATATGTGATTCACATGATATTTTGAGATCTTATTAAACAAAAGAATGCCAACCAAGTAAAAATTAAAAATGCTTTGGTGAGGGGTCATATGTTCATTAATAGGGTGCATGAATGCCACTACTAGGTAGGTTAGATAAAAAAGACAACTGTAGACACGTAAAATATACATGCACCTGATTCTGATCCTACTAACATCATTTCGTCTTGAATCATACTCAGCTTATCAACACCTTTCATCCCTTAATTAAATAGATCATTATTTATTTAATTAGGTCTTTCTCCTCTGGTGATTAAATTAATCAATTTAATTTAATTAATCAATTTAATTTAATTAATCATCTTTCTTTGTTCATTTAAATAATTCATTTTATTTAAATTAAATCTCTAAAGTCCTCCTATTAAATTAAATAAATTAAACCTTATTTGATTTAATCTAACATATTCCTCTTTGGTTAAATAAATCAAATCATTTATTTAATAAATCATTTCCTCTCATTTATGATTTAAATCAATTCATATATCTAAGTCTAGATTGTCACATCACCTAATTTTTCATTAATTTAATCAAAACCATGATTAAGTTAATCCCTTTCATTAAAATTCTCTAGAGAATGCAACTTGCACAATAAATCAATTACCTTGATTTATTTAATTCTCTATTTTCCCTCACAAAGCATCAAAAGGGAATATTCCCTCATTTGAATTCAAAAAGGCCAAGTGGACTTGGTCCTTCCAACAAGGCATTCAATGCCTCTTACATGTCCTTGTGCATTGAGCCAAGTGACATTAAATCCATTTCTCTTTCCCTCTCACATGTCACATTCAAAATTCAAATTTGAATCCAATGGCATTTATCATGCACATTGACCAAAATGTGCTCATTTCTCAACCATTCACATTTTGACAAGTGGCACTTGGCCATTAGATGTTGAATGATCCCACATTGCTTATTTTCACTCATTCTTCCAAATTGAAATCTATAAATGAGAGACTCT
This sequence comes from Sequoiadendron giganteum, assembly GCA_007115665.2. NCBI lineage: Eukaryota > Viridiplantae > Streptophyta > Pinopsida > Cupressales > Cupressaceae > Sequoiadendron > Sequoiadendron giganteum. The sequence goes on along the minus strand of CM021101.1, from coordinate 19,748,351 downwards.
TCCTGTCATTCAAACATCCACAATTTGAGTAGACTTACTATACTCAACTTCATATTCACCCAAATTCACATGCAAAGTTACTCTCTTCAATTGAGAACTAATTTTGCCCATTTCATCCAAGCATACCTCACATTTTCATATTTTGCACCAAGATTATGCTCAAATCTCTTTGGAGATTTGACCATTTTATCATCAATCTATATTGCAACATAGGAATTGGGAAAGGGCCAATTGCAACACATCATTGGCACCAATTCCCCCATAAGATCATCATTCTATTGACTAGGTTAGGATTTTCTTTTATATTTGAGTTTTTGTTCTTCATTTCCTAATACTAGTTTAAATAGGTGGATTTCATGGGGAATCCTTCACTCTTTGCATGCATTTTGATCTAACACTAATAATGTTTGTTGTCTTTGTGCATATGCAGGTTTAGGGGTTCACAACAAAAATTCATTTGTATAATTTCTCCATATATTTTTACCTTGTTAAGATTATAATAGTCAATGTGTGAGGTACCATGTACCATCTTTCTTTGGTAAAAATATAATGATAAGTTACAACATGAAGTGCTAGGTTTTACCTTGTTCTAACTAATCGGCTCCTATATTTGACATCAAACTTCATCAATATTCTAAATAGACATGTGATGAAGACACCTATTAGATAGAGGGGTTTAGGAATCAAATTGATATATTGTGATGAGTTATGTAATGTGTTAGAATATATTTGGACTATTGAAAGATATTGGTGTACCTTAGTAGTACATTTTGAAACTCTTACTGATGTGATAATATTTTTGCAACCTTCTATGCTATAAATTCACCCTTGCTCTATTTTTTTTAGGAGTCTCAAGGTGGACTATGAGAATCATGAACTTTTACATGTACAAGTGCTCATGTAAAATTTCTTGGTAGATACTAAGGATACTTTGGTCTTCAATAAAGGTTGAAAATTTCAGAAGCGTCAATCATTATTATAAAAGTTCTATTACCTTTGAAACTTCACATGATGTACACGCGATCCTTTTCCTACGAATATGGCCTTCCAAGAATAATGTCATAGGATTTTAATATTTGAAATAAAGAAAAATAGGTTCACCATATGATTCACCTATTTCTCTAGTTCCATTCAATATGTGTGTTACAAAGTGTCAATGAGAAATAGTAATCAAATCTAACCCAAATAATAGTCAAAAGACAGATCTGGAAAGGGTGAAATGTCGTGTACCTTTCACCAAAATTGTTTTTTCAATCCTCACTAAGGAATCATTTTCCCTATGGCAAATGGGTCCTAGCTAGGGCTATGAAAAATCAATTTTGGGTTCTATTCTACCAAGCCTACACTCCCAGATTCTAGTCAATCCCTATCAAAAAGACGAAAATAAATCCCATATCTCAGTTTTCATGATTTGATAACTTTTCTTGCAAATTTGAAAACTTTGCAACTTCTCCAATTTTTCTCTCCAAATTATCTTCAACCTAAAATCTGCAATCACACATCAAAGAGAGAAAAATGTTGTTTGTTAGGGAATGGGGGTTTGCCTTGGTCAAACCCAATCTTGGTAATTAAACCTTGAAATGAATAAAAACATGAAGGAATGATGAATGAACAAAAGCAATGCCACAACTCACCACACCTTAATTAAAACCTTGGATAAATCTACAATCTAGCATGAAGTGGCCTCAATGAATGTAGATCTTGATCATGAAACTTGATTAGATATAATTCCTTTGATATGCTTGAATTGATCTTGAACACTACATCAACATATTAACTCAAACAACATGTATGATGCAATACATCTTTGACACGATGAGATGAATCTTGATTGTTGCAATAAAATTCTTCAAATCTGCCCTTGAATGCCTTGAAATTTCTCTTGAATACTCCTATAATTCTCTCTTGAAAGTTCTCTTAAGATAACTTGAATTTCTAGGTGTCTTAGGATGAAACACAGTGAAATGACCTCTTATTTATACATAACTTAAGATTCATTCCCAAAATTCAAATATCACAAGCTGACATTGAATTATGGATTTCAAATCATTAAAATACCACCAAAAATATATCCAAAAGAGGGGTCGTAGGTCTAAGTGAGGACTCATTCACCATGTGGTGAATGGGTCCTAGGCCACTTACCTAGGACACACATCGGACAAGGTGAAATGTTATGCAAAATCAGGGTCATAGGACTAAGTGAAGACCCATTCGCCCTATGGCGAATGGGTCCTAGGTCACTTACCTAGGATACACATCTTCCAAAGTTAAGTGTTGTGAAATGACATTTATGAATGTCGATTTTTATCCCTCATAATTTGCATTTAATTAGGCTTCGATTTGAATTAAAGGGGCCACCAATTAAGGAAAATTAACTTCAATCAATTAATAAGGCCTTGGATAAATGTGAATGTGTAAAGATACACTTTACAACATTAAAAAAGGAAAAATTAAGTCCATTTTATTAAAAAAGGGCCCTAAATTTAATGTGAATATGAAAAACATATTACAACACTAAATTAATGCAACATTAGGCTCATTTTATTAATTAATTATTCCTAAATTAAGTGTGGAAAATGGGATACTCTTTTCGGCACTACAATAGTGTGACTTGAAAAATGATGTGCCCTACAAGGGTGTGACTTGAGTTAGCTTGCTTTTTCTAACCATCCCATACATTTTCTTTAATTAGGTACATGCTTTTGTTGAAATACTAGGTGCTTAATGGTATCTTATATGATAACATTAGTTTTCTTACCATGATTGATAAGATGACATGAAATTATTATCTTGATGCAATGTTTTACATGGAGGCTCGACAATTGTACTCCTCTATATAAGTAAATGCATGTGCATTCACAAGATGGTATATAAGTAAGAGGTCTAGAGGATAGAAGACATTTAACATTTGAAGTTTATAAGAATAATCAAATTCATGAAACTTGAGATAAAGTCATTAATTGAGCAACCATGATTAAGAAATAATTTATAATGTATACTATTAAATGTTTGAGATAGGATTATGAGAATAGTATGTTACTCATGCTTTGTGAGAATATTTTACCACAAATAGTATTGTTTTTCAATGCACTATTCGCATCTATTCAAGATAGTGCATTATTTTTTGTTCTTCCCAACACAATGGTGTAGTAGAAAGGAAGTAAAAACCTTGGTTGAAATTACATGTTATATGTTCTAATCCAAAGGCATGCATGATATATTTTGGATCAAAAAAATTTGTTGTGATAACTTTACATTACCAATAGAGTTTCAACAAAAGTTGCTTGGGATGTCACACCATGTGAGAAATGATGTAGTAGGATTTATTAGATTTTATTCACTACAAAGTGTTTAGTAGTGTTGCATGTCCATGGTTAATCACAGAAAAGAAATATTGTCAAGATTCACATTCATAGATATGATCCAACAATAGGAAACAACTACATGATTAATAATGAGGTTTCTAATTATTTCCTCCCTCTTTGGAAATATAAATCTAGTTGCTATGATGAAGTTGAAGGGATTAAGTTTTCCCAAGCATTGCCACTATGTAATGATGAATGGTAATTTTTTCTACTAGAGGATGATATTTATAATTTGATAATAATATAATTCTTGAAGATTTAGACCTAGATGGGTTGTCAAATAAATATTCTTGACCCATGAGAATAATGAAGCATTCCCTTCACAAGGTGTACAAATGATACCCATTATAGATCTAGAAAGTCAAGAATAGGTGATAGATTTTTTCTAACAACTTCAACCTTCTATAGACTATGATACTTCAACTAAGTTTAGAAATGTGTATGTTGAAGAGGTGGGTGAAGAATATCAACTTAGGTAAGTGATGATTACTATTTCTATATATGCGCTTCAACCATAAGACCTTGTTAGATACCTTCAAAAGGAGGTATAATATCTTCATCTACTAGATAGGTTTTTCCTCATGGAAGAATATCAACTAGTACTAATGCATGCAAATTAGTTCTTATTGAATTTTTTGCCACATGATCATTCCTACCCACTTGGACCTTGGTTCTTAATCCAATTTTTTTAGAGTTTTAAAGTTTGTGAGCTACCATGATTGCATTCTCAACTCACAAGGAGAGGTTGCCACTTTTCAGGTAGCTTGTAAACATTTATGTGTAACCCATTTTATTTCCCTAGGTTCCTTCTCATAAAAGAATATTTTCTAGGTTATTGTTTCATATTGTGTTTTCCAATTGTAATGGTTTTGTTTTTCATTTAGTATTGTATTCTCTTTTCAATAATTTTAATGGACTCACAATTGGGAAACAAAATTTTTCCAAAAGAAACCACTACTATACCATACACGTGGGATAATTACTTTCTTCTAAAAACTAGTGGATGTGTGAAACTAAAATACAAAGAAAAATAATAGGAAACAAACATCAAATGTGAATACTAAAATATAAAATAATGTAAACAACCAAAAATTTCTACTTGCACTTGGATTAGGGTCTAGGGAGGATCACTCGAACTATTTTTGCACAACATTGTTCAACTGAACACGCTTAGCTATGACAAAAAATGGGTGGCCCTTTTTTTTTAATTTTACATTTTCAAATTTTGTTTGAAACCTTTTTGACTGATAAGCTATCGCTACGTTGGTGCCATGCCACCACCACCTGGTTTTGGTTGAAACCTTCTCGATCGAATTCGTTCCAATAAAAAATGATTCAATAGGAACTGTTTAGTTGGCTAAAAGTGTGACACAACTTTATACTTTTATCCATTTATTTTTTGATATTTTGATTTATTTTATTATGATTATGAAAAAAATTACTATAAGTAGGTTTTTATAGTCAAACATGAGGCTGACTAGAAATTATAAATATATATTAAAACATATTCAATTTTTTGAAAAATATATGGTGCAGTAGATGAACGAATCCTCTTCAAAAGGGTATAATTTTTTTAAATGATAAAAGAACTAGAAAGAAGTTGACATCCCATGAAAACTATGATGTTTTGATGAGTTTTCATTTTAAAATGTTATTATCGAAAAAATATCATCGAATTCTTTTTTTTTGTGCATTAGATATTGAAGTTACTTATTTGTGGAAAAAAACTAGGGAAACAAGATTTTTTTTCTCATTTTTTTGTGATGTTCAATCAACCTCATTTTTTTTGAAATTTTTAGCAATTCAAATTCTACTCTTAAAATTATAAAAAATATAACAAACTAAGTTTTAAAATTGTTAAAAAAATACAAGTATAAAATTCATCCATAGTTCTACATTTATTAATTTACATCATTTTGAAATTCAAAACATAAAGGCTACTTTTATGTAGTCGAAGTTGAATTTTTTTATTCGTATTGATCATTTCCTTTAAAAAATGTGACATAGGTTTGTTCTTTTACGGGAGAGTTATATATATTTTGTGGATCTTATTGGATAACACTTGCATACATTTTGCATAGTGTTGTGACATTTTATTATGGAAGTTAATGGAAGTTGTTAGAAGTTTATCTTGTACCTTTTTGGTTAGCATTGAGATCTTTATTTTGGTTAATGCTTAAAAAACTTTGAGGTTGTATATTTGAGGTTGTTACAAATTTTCTTGCTTAGAAACTTCTAACATCAATAACAATTTTAGGGAATTTGGGATTGCATGATGTGTTTGAGTTCAATTTGTTGACATTCATCAAACCACTTTTACTTTCACTCCTTCGAAATTTAATTGTAGGCCCAAACAAGGACATTTTTGGGATGGGAAATATTTGGGTATAGAGGTGAGAGTCCTGGCTAGAAGTTTTTGAAGCAAATTCAAGATCCACATACTTTTTAGAGTAGGCCTAGATAAAAGGAGAAGTGTTAGGAAGCCCCAACACAACATCAAATTCATTTGCTCACCCTTGGTAGAATGATTGTCATTTAGTATAGATGAGACAAGTCTATTGTTAGGCATAAGAGAAAATGTAGTTTGATGTTTGATCTTTTTGCATGTATAAATCAATTACCTTGTCAAAATTCTTGCCCAAAACAAGAAGATCATTCTTTATTATGAAGTAGAAGAGATTGCATAAAGGAATTGAAATTCCTCACCTTTTCATTGGTTTAGAAGGTTAGATCAATGCACATAATCCATTATAAACTTATTTTGATATTTACATTTTATGATAATATCTTATATTAAATTGTTATCTTTTATTTCTATATTATTTTTTAAATCTCATTATTTTTAGTAATTTTTCATTTTATCTCTTTAATTTTTGTTTGTCTCCTCTTTTCTTTAATCTTATTATTGTCACTATACATTAGTAGCCTCCTTTAATATTAGTCTTTAATTATTAATTAATTTTCTCTCAATTTTTAGAGGGTGGATCTATGTAAAGGTGATTTTATGTGAATTTGAATTATTTATTAAGATTAATCTAAAATTTTGATGGAGCAATTATGATTTAGGGATTAAAAATAATTTGTAAAAAATATATAAATTGAAATAAATAAAATAACAAGAAAAAATCATTAAACTACTAGATTTATATAGAACTTCTAATAATAATTTTTATAAAAGATATACCAAATAATGACACTAAATCTTGACCTACTTTTACTTATGTTTTATCAATCATATTTTCTTTCCTCTTAAACTTTCTTGAATTTCCTCTCTTAAAATAACCTACATTCCCTCTTTTTATCAATCATACTTTCTTTCCTCTTAAACTTTCTTAAATTTTCCCCTTTACCCCTTTAAAAATAATCTACATTCCATCTCTAGTCTCACCCACATCATACTTTCTTTCCCTTGTTGAAGTAATCTACATTCCATCTCATTTCTCATCCACATCTTGATCGAAGACATTGTTTCAGTCGGGTCTGCCACTTAAATATTTAAAAAAAACCAATGTTGTATGTTACAGCTCTGTCTGGAACAATATATGCCAGGTCTGCAGCGCATTTTACGATGCGTTATGTTCCATTGCTCTCACTCAGAACTGAAAGCCTCTGACCACCTGCCTGCCCTTTTTTATCGAGGCGCTTGCCATTTGATTGATACAAATCAGATACTTACTGAAAAGAGACGAAGCTTACAGAGTACTTTTTGGTTGCAGCCCTCCATGTCCACACACACCCAACAAACACGGATTAGACCTAAAACGACACATTTTTTCTTCTTATGAGAGGTCACTTACCCTTCATCTCAGACACGACATCTATTTGTCTGATTAGTGGAATTTAAAAACGTTCCTTCATACATAACTCTCATAGGTAGGTATATCTGATCAGTGAATTAAATAAAATCCTCCCATAGACAACATCCATATCTCTAATTGGTGAAGCAAAAATAATCGCTCCAATAGAGAAACATGGGGCATGGAAAGAAGAAAAAGAGTGGGAAGAAGAAGAGAAAGAGTATAGACCATTCTGCAGCAACAAAATATCTGCAGGAATGGTTTTATAAGACTGACTCTGAGGAGGCTATAACTGATGATTTCGTGCCTAAGAGTCTAAAATGTACAGAGGCTCCTGTCATATTTGAGCTGCATTCACACAGCACTTGCAGTGATGGGTTCTTGTTGCCTTCGGCTGTTGTGGATAGAGCACACAAGAATGGGGTGAGTATCAACATACCCAATTCATTTTCTCATGAAATCATGTTGGAACTTTTTGAATGTTGATTGGCCTTTTCTAAGGTTTTATGTATTTAGAGATTAAATTTTTTTAATTAAAGAAAAGTCCTTGTGTGGGTGCGTGTTTTCAATCGAGTCTTTCTACAGCTTTCTGTTTCTTCTATATTATTAGGCAAGCTGCAATCTCGAAAGTTTCTCCTCACAATTTCGGAGGTTTTTGTATTCCAATCTAAAAATCTATCATTAATAAATGAGATTGACTTAGTTAATCTAATTATTGCATGTTTATGGTATCCATCAAGGCGCGTGTTTTGTGTGTAGTTCAACAGAGAGAAAACTAGAAAATGGTCTGTGCGATATTTATGAGAGAAAACTGGATAATGGTGATCTGTACTAAGCTTAGCAAGCACGCCTTCCTGGTGCCTGCATTTGTAAATGAAACTGATAAACTTCTAATGGAACTTGGCCCCTAACTGTTATGTTCCTAAGCTGGTTAGTATATACTTGTGGTGATAAACTTAACCATTCAAGCCCTAATGGAACAAAACCCTAAATGTTATGCTATTTGGCTGGTCAATGCCTATGGTGGTAAAACTAAACCACTGAATTCCTAATAAAACCAAACCCCTAACTGTCATGTAAGAAAGGTGGTCATCTTAAACTTTATTGCATATATGTCTGTATTCAGGCATGTGTGTGTGGAGGGGTGGGCAGGGAGGGAGGCGGGCGTGGGGGGGCTTTACCATTCTGCCTAGGCTGTTTGAGGTGATAAAACAGTTGAAATTTCAACACTTGACCTGTTTGATCCGTGATTAACTTTAAGCTTGCAAAGCTTGGCCCTCAAACGGTAAACCACAGTTATTTGGTGGCCCGAGTTTGAAAAATCAACTGCAGAAAAATTCCCCAGTAGAGAGTATGCATCATTTGTTGAAAGCCTAACAATCCTTGTGACCTAAGTATTGGACCAGATGACAGTAGGAATCACCTCAGCTTTGCAAATTGTAAAACCACAATAGTTATGCCTCTGCATACCTTACAAGAGTGTTTGCTCTACCTGAGTGCTATTTGCTCAGAGGTTCATTTTGTTCTATCTTTGTGTAGAAGAATGGGTACGCTTTACCTGGACGCAAGAGAAACCCCATTACCATGCCGGAGATGTTGCCCATATGATGCATGCAAAGTGTTGAACTATTATGCATATTAAATTGTTAAGTTATTGCCTAGCCTTACGTCAATTAAAAGCTAAAGCTAATTTTTGCCTTGTCAAGTTGTTCTGGAGTCCAAACCGTGTGACTTTGTCCAGGATTACAGTTTCCTTTGGATACGAGATAATTGAATATTAACTTGGCCAACAGAGAACAAAAAGTTATGTTGAGCATTTGAGACAGTCTAGCTCATCTCTATAGTGAAGGTCTGCAATCTAGGATATCTGTTACTATGTTGGCAGCAATTGATGAAGTTAGCCATATCAAGACTGAGACATTATATGTATGCTGGCAATCTCATGGCTTACATATGTATATTACTGTATAATATAGATGATATCGTTCATTCATGTCAGGCATTTTGGAATAGCTCTTGTTTGTTCCTGACCTAGTTTGCTGTAGAGGTAAGTTGAAACAAATCATATGTATGTGCATGGATACAAAAGTAGGTCAGCAGATTTAAAAAAGTAATTTACAATAGCTGACTACCGAAAGGAGGTGGAGTAGTGGGGAGGTGAGGAGTGAGGAAGGGGAAAGACAAGAGGAGAGTGAACTTAAAGCTTTTTTAGTCAACAAACATTTGTGCATATTTGAGTTTTGTAACATTGACAGTGTATGCCAGGGAGTATTGGTTTAGATGTTAGTTGTGCAATCAAGGTGTTTGTAGGCATCTAAGTGGGATGTGTTTGTTGCAATGTCTCCTGCTCATCCACTAGTTTAAACCCAGTTTTAGACATGAGGCTTACCCTTTTTAAGATGACAAATTCTATGCAGATGGTGTAGTTCATCTTTAGGGAACATATGTCATATATATGCCAAACTGACAAAATAAATTATTTCTCTACAAATCTTTCTAAAAGTATTTAGTCTGTGAATAAGCTTTTGAATATCTCATGAATGGTTTAGAGCATGCGCAGAACAGGTGAAAGTGCTTGCCCTGACAGACCATGACACTATGGCAGGGGTACCAGCTGCCTTGGAAGCTGCCCGTAAATATGGTATGAGAGTAATTCCAGGTGTTGAAATTAGCGCAGTGGTTCCATCAAGGTTAGCCAATTTCTCTGTTCTACTTTTCTATATCTAGCATATGTCCCAGGATTACCATATTAGTTGCAGCTTTTACTTCACCATGTCAGTTTTATAACGGCAGAGTACTATAAGATTAATTAAATCCTTGCTACTAACAAGAAAATTCGAACTCATTGTATGAGAGTGGGGACCAAATTCTGCATCATATTGATCACACAATCCATTAGATTATCTGGTCGCTTGGTGTATACATTTGAGCTCTTTCTATGAATCAGGTTTTAAAATCATTTTTCATGTTCACCTGGCTTGGTTACTCTGGTAGAAAGGAAAGCACTGAGACAAAATCTTTGAACTGTTTCTACTTTTTTATTTTTATTTTAAAAAATTTAATATAAATTAAGCCAGGGCATTGATATCTCTGAGTAAAAAATCTACTGTGAGGCTATAAAGTATTGAGCTTGAGATGCTATTTTGTCTAAATTTTTTATTGTTTGACAGGACTGGTTCTGGAAAAGGAGAACCAGTCCATATATTAGCTTATTACGGTAGCTGTGGACCAGCAAAGATCGCAGAGATAGAAGAATGCTTAGCCAATATAAGAGAGGGCCGCTACCACAGGGCAGAAACCATGTTACGGAAGCTTAAAGCTTTGAAAATGCCCCTAAAATGGGAGCATGTTGTACACATTGCTGGAGATGGTGTAGCTCCAGGAAGACTGCATGTAGCTCGGGCAATGGTTGAGGCCAGATATGTAGATAATATAAAGCAGGCATTCAGCAAATACCTATATGATGATGGACCTGCTTATGCTATGTATGCTACATCTAATTCTTCATTGCTTTTTGGGATTACATAGATGATACAAGTTCCTGATTGCAAATTGAATATTCAATGTCCAGCAAATAGATGAATGAGTCTTGCTAAAAGTGAAGTGAATGCTATTTATTTTGCAGGGGTAGTGAAATTCTTGCTGAAATGGCAATACAAATAATATGCCGGACAGGAGGAGTGGCTGCCCTTGCCCATCCATGGGCTTTGAAGAACCCTGTTGCAGTAGTCAGAAGCCTTAAGGAGGCTGGTCTTCATGGCATTGAAGTCTATAGAAGTGATGGAAAAGCAGCTGGTAAGGAGTTCCATGAATGGAAACTTTTATTATTTTCATTTTGATTCTTTGTGTTGAAGTTAACTTGGTTGTCCAACTTCCTCATTGAACTTCAGTGGCAATAAAGGCCACTACATTTTTGCCTTCTTGTAATTTTAGTCTCTATTTTACAAGGAAATAATCACATTTTACATTAAACCTAAGTTACCGGGTTCGGCCCTGGGAGGCCCGGGTTCGATTCGGGTTCGATCCGGGTTCGAAATTCGGGTCCGGTTCGCCCTAATTCGCCCAGGGTTCGAAAATCTGCCTGTGGGTTCGAACCGGGTTCGGAACCCGGACTGTGGGTTCGACCAGGGTTCGAAAAATTCGAACCCGGTTCGAACCCGGGTAGAATTGAGCGCCCAGGCGGACGGAAAAGCAGAAATTTGAATTTTTTTAATAATATTTCGAGTCTTTGTTGACTTTTTAGTATTTTTTTGTTCTTTCTAACCCTAATATGTGCCTCTAAAACATGAAATAGGTAAAGTGATAGTCATTTACCAATTTGTGAATGAAAAAAAAAGATCTTTTGCCTCCATTGCTGAACTTTCTCTTTTGCTTGCACAAGCTTGAATAGACTTGAAGATCTTTTATGTTTGAACTTCGATGATTTGAGTATAAAATGGCGGTGTATTTTTCATTTTTGCTATGTTATTTAACTATTAATATGGTGGTGTATTCTGAACTTAATTACTGCTGCAAATCTGTCTATATTTCTGATTTTTATATGTTTTTGTATTACCGAACCCAAAACGAACCCAAATCAAACCCAAATCAAAAAAAAAAAAATCCCGAACCGGCGAACCGGGTTCTCGAACCCAAACCCGAACCCAAAACCGAACCGGTAACTTAGCATTAAACTAATTATACAGTTCTCCATCAATTAAATAATTAATCAAACCAATAATACTAAGTTCTTCTAAGGGACAAAACCATGTACTGCCTCGAAAATTCAATATCTTGCTTTTGGTGATTTGGATTATTTCAATTATGTTGGCAATTTCTTACTCTGGTGTATTGTATGAATTAGGATTCAGTGAATTAGCTGATGCTTATGGTTTACTGAAGATTGGAGGGTCTGATTTTCATGGAAAAGGCAGCTCTGATGAAACCGATTTGGGAAAAGTAGCTATTCCAGATTCAGCAATTCATGAATTTCTCAAGGTAGCTCAGCCTATTTGGTGTGATGCTCTTAAAGATATCTTACTTGGTTTTGCAGAGTCTTTTGAACCAAAACTGGATAAGATAGATTGTCCCAATGGTTTTTGGAAAAAAACGAATGGTGATATGTCTTTGAGATGCAATGTCACTGGTAACAAGGAAGAAAGTGTAGCTTTGCATCTGTCTTCATGGTTGACAAAAGAGGAAAAAGAAGCTGTTGAGGAGGAAGCTGTTAGGTTAAAGCTTTCGCATACTGTTATCAGCGAGGAGGGGAAACAGATTTTTGTTATTAGTAGATAATATGTGCTGCATGTCTTTGAAAATATTTTGTGCTGGTCAATGGGTGTGAAGTTGATTTACAGTCAGTTAAGCTTTAAATTATGGACATTGAGATTTTTGCTTATATTTGAATATCAAATATTAGTTTGATAGTTTCAGCTGTTCTGGTTTTATTCCAATATAATTAATCTATTGCTGAAGTAGTAGGCTCATTGCCTTGAGGAAGAAAGATGTCATAATTTACAACTAACATGCCTACATTGCTTAGTTCCTCTTGCTGAACATCGTCCCTCAAGGAAGCTTAGCTTTAATATTCAAGTACAAAAACTTTCCAATGCAATTGTTAAATATACAGATAATTGTTCATACTGAATGACTTGGCCTCTGAAATAATTTATTTTATACAGGGTATCTCCTAATAGGCAGCATATAGTTTTGAAATAACCTTTTTTCTCTAAATGTAAATTTGTGGTCTTTACTAACTATATTGAACTGTAAATTTGTAAAGTAGCGTTCTAATAGGCTTTTCAAGAAAGCTTTAAATCTTGTCTGAGTTACTGCAATTTTCTTTCAGATATGTACAGTACCTAGACGTTTCTAAAAGCTCATTCAAACTCTAAATTTGGCCTATCTGCGGAGTAGTAACTGTCTGTCAAATATCCACAACTTCGACTGTAGACTATATTTCCTCCATACATCTGCAACTTCAACTGTACACAATCTTATAAGCAAGATTCATTTCAAATCCCATTAAGAGAGCCTTCTGATGATATATACATTGCCATATTATGTGTGCAAATGGTATGCAAATGATGGCCTGTTCTCAATAAGATTGCATCATTAAGATGAACTGCATGTTATGGTAAGTGTGTTTCAAGAAGATAAATGCAGAAAGTTAGTGGACAATAATAGACCAACAACCAGTTGATAAAATAAGTACTTTAACTTCATTGATTGGAGTTAAATAAATTACTCATTGGACTTTCCAGAACTATTATAGTAATTTCTAACTAGATTCATTCACTTGATTTAGCAAGGTTTGGCAGCTGTGAGTAAGGCCTACAAATGGGAGTGAATCGGTTGCTTCTCAGGCTTCATAGCAATTTCAAGGACATGGAGTTTGAATGAACTTGTAGCATTGAATTTAGCAATAACCTATTGAGACACCTCATATGAGCAATTATCCTTTTCCTACTGGATTGATTTTTTGGCAGGATGATGTTTACATAGCTTTTGCAGAGAACTGAGTCACTGGCACTCAAAACACACTAATGCAAGACAACCATTTACATTTTATACCTATGTAGTCTCTGTGGCGTCAGTGTTGACTACTCCACTCACTTTATAAACAGCCAGCAGAAGAGTCAACTTACTAGCTGTTTATGTGACACTTTCTCCACATAAATGACTGAAAATCGACATATAATTTACTGGCCGCTTAAGCTTTACAGATCACCTAGGCTCTTCAGGAATGGAAAAACTCAACAAGTTTTCCCATTCCCAAACACATTATTGAAACATAAAAATAAATTGCAATTGAAGTACTAATTTTTCTTGGCATTGTAAGATTCTTCCATTTTTGCAACTAGATTATTAACTCAAATAATACCAGAATCTTTTGGAGAAAGTAAAGTTACATAGGGATAGGACTGAAATTGTTGTGATGTTTGCTTTTCTATTTGACCCAACTAACTTCAATTTTGCTTTTCCATTCTCACCCAACTAACTTCAATTTTGCTTTTCCATTGTCATATAGTAATACATCCTCCTTAATGTCAAAGATCTGAAACATTAAGCCAAGGATAAAGAAAGAAGAATGTCAAAGGAGGAAGAAAAAATATTATTTCATAAGACAAGGAAAAAAATAATTATTAAAACAATATACTTTTCCTTGTCTTATGAAATAATATTTGAATATTTTTTAATTGTAGTTCTTAATTGTATTTCTTTCTTATTTATTAGATATAATTATATCTTTGCTGCTTTGATGACAAAGTGGAAGATATGAAAATATCTTATTTAGCTAAGGATGAAATCGTCCCCCTTGATTTGTGGTTATGGCTGTAAATAATTCATTTCAAATTTATAAGAAATTGTTTATATAATTGTATATGAAAAAAATGTATATTTCACTCTTTCACTTTTAGATTTTAAGTCATTGTGTGGGTGTTGTTGGTTCTTAAACATTTTTATCCTCACAAATTCTAAAGAATAACACCAAAAATCAAGGCCTTGGAATGCCAATAAAGGGTAATGTATAAGACTTATAATCATATTGTGACATGAATGGGCTAGTGCTACTAAGTGGGGTAACTCATTTTTGTCTTTAGGTATTTTTTAAGCCAAGTGGAGGTGTTTACTAAGTGGGGTAACTCATTTTTGTCTTCAGGTATTTTTTAAGCCAAGTGGAGGTGTTTCCTAAGGTGTTATTGATAATACAATTTAAAGACAAATAAACAAATAGACTCAATGAACTAACAAACATATCCATGGTGCTATGAATCTCTATGATTGCAACTTAACTCAGCACTAGTTGCAAGTAGACCTACACAACCTCCTATAAGTAGATAACATCCATGCATGTGCAACAAACAACATCATTGTTATACCCCTCCAAGCGAACTCCCTTTGTTAAGCATACACATGTACATGATGAAAACATACTCTCACAACCCTCTACTTGATCAATTCTACCTTGCTTTAGATAAGGCATAAGTTGCATCGCTAGATCATGAAAGCATGGATGAGATCAAATTTAGTCATGAGCTACCAAGAACAAGAAAATCATGGTTAAAATGAGATATATTTGGTTTCCCACCAATCAAATTAGTGCCTAGGCACTCTATTGTGTAAGAGTTGTTGATCAACTCCTCATTAGCCAAAAAATCAACTATAACAAAAATAACCTTCCACACAAGAGAGAAGCAATGCAAATGCTATGAAGCTAGAGAATTCATTGGATGCAAATTGAAATTGGTATAATATACAATAAAGAAATCATTGTTATAAAGCTAAGGATGAAACCCTAAGACATACTAAAATCATGACAAACGTCTTAGTCCTATGAGATGGGACAAAAAATAAATGACCTCAATAGACTTATGTAAGTGTGAATAGGGCTTAATAAGAAACTAGTTAGGTGATATATCGTGTTCACACTAACACCCCCCTTAAATGCAACTTAGGTAGTATGAAAAAATGCAAATATGCAAGAATGTAGGGATGGGTCCTAGTTACAAGGCTATGTTAGGTACCCATGTACAAATAAATAAATCTCTTGCAAATAGAGTGAAGGAAAAAAATTGTAGGAAAAAACCCTTTCCAAAAGAAAAAAGATGCAAATAAACATGTACTAGTGAAAGAAGAAAAGGACTCAATATAACCCCCAAGCATTAATTCTATCACCAAAGTATTATAGATATCCACCATATAGGAGAGAGAGAGAGAGAGAGAGAGAGAGAGAGAGAGAGAGAGAGAGAGTATGGTCTATAATGATGATGGATGCTCAACAAAGGATGATGATGAAGATCCATGAACATTGAACAACATTCCTCCCCTTGGAAAGAAATAAAACCAAGTATAGATGTGGGACATCATGATGTATGATGATGTCTGTCATTTATGCTTAGATGTTGCCATGTCTATATAGAAGTATGCCACAATCAAATCAAGTACAAGCCCAACAAATAAAGATGACAAACTAGAATAATATGCAAATGAACAAAGAACAAGATGGTGTGAGAACAACTATGATGGGACTGTCATCAAAGAGGAGATGGTTGTTCACAAGTGTGTCTATTGAATTTGTAAGATGAGACTCATAAAACAAACTTAAATATTTGTCAAAGTACTCATTCCAATGTATCAACTATAGAAGACTATGGTGTACCTACTGTAAAAAAAGACTTGAAGCAACAAGAGATGGAGATTTGATCTCCATGTATGTCATCCAATTATATAGACCATCCCAAGATGGTGTGTCCACACAAGATGTTTGAATATGAATACTTAAAGATGTATCTACCAATGCTAAAATGCAAGAATCCTCAACCTCAAGATATATATATTTGATGGAGTTCATCCACAAATTCTTTTTTGCTACCCGATATGGGAGCACGAGCCTTCTTGGGCTGAACCTCTTCGGCTAAGAGCCAAGGATTGAGGGGTATCCATTCCGCCAAATTCGTCTGGGGCACGAGCCCGACCTCATCCCTTTTTCTATGTCAGAACCTTTGCACTCAACAAGACTTGATCCCTGGTGGGCTCATTTAAAACCTTTCAACTTCACCAGTAGACCAAGGGCCCATTGACCAACCTCAAGATAAGAAATGAAATCTCTAATTGGATTAGGAGTCATAGAAGTCAAAGAATCAATGAATACATTTATAGGAGGAGAAATAACATTAGGTGAAGCCTCAATGCTATCACAATTATCAAGACCTTCCAAATAATCAAGCTGCTCTTTTGTATCATCATCATATGGTAGGTTATCATGATCATCAACAGGTAGGGAAATGTCTATAAAAGGATAATCTAGGAATGAAGAGATGTGGATCTCCAAAGATCTCACAAATTTTAATCCAAGGAGTACATGAACACTCAATATGTGAGATATAACACAATATCAAAATCAATCTTTCAACCAATCAATTGAAGGATGTGATCATCGTTGATATCCCATGCTTACTTCTAATTATGTGCACCTAGTTTAGGAATAAATCCATATAGATGTCGCAAGAGATGAAACTACATGAGATGTGTTAGGATATCATCAAGGGGTAAGAAAATATCCATAAAAGGATAATATAGGAATAGAGAGAGATGAGGGTCTTCAAAGATTTCCCAAATTCTGGTCCAAAGAAAACATGTGCACTCAATATGTGGAACATAGTGTCAAAATCACATGATCATTCTTGATATCCCATTCTTTCTTTCTATTATGTGTACCTAATTTAGAGACAACTCCATAGAGATGTGGCAAGAGATGAAGCCACATGAGGTGTTTCAAGATACCATCTTGCCAAAACTTATAGTTCCCTTTTCTTAGGGTTATTATGGAAGGATGAGTTGAAAAACCCATGATTTTATAATTATATACTTCTCATATACAAATTATAAATCAAAACATATGAAATTGGAACACTCATATCATAAAAATGGCCTCATATTTTCTAAAATATCTAAAGTACTAGTAAAAAAAGTGACTTCAAATTGAAATGAGAGGTTCCTAAAGAAAAATTAAGAAAAACCAAATGGATGGCTATATAGTGCTTAAAACCAATTTTTTTGTGGCTATTTATTTGTTAAAATTTGATTAAATATTCCCAAGTTATGGCTTTTTCTATAAAATCTATTTTTTAAGGCTTAAAAAAAGCATGTGCATAGTTTGGGCACTAGTCACCCATATGACCAAGTGCTTAGGAATAGGTCTTGGTGGTTGATGATGTCAACTCTACGTTAGCAATTGTAGATTATTTTATTTTTATAAAGCATTTATTTAAAAAAATTTATAGGGATGATATAGCCCTAACATAGCCAAAGGAAAAGAGGAGTATTCTTTGTGGGAATCCCTGACTACAACAATGGTGGCTAGTACATCATTACAATATACATCCATACGATTGTACATAATTTTTTCTCTCAAATTTTTGCGAACCCCCAAAAAAAGCTCCAAATTTTTCTTGCACAAAACCCTAGCATGCCTTAATATGGATTTATATGTTTCTAGGCCTTCTAAGCACAATTGTGGGGTCCTTTTGGCACCAATACATATTAATTGAAAGATATTGGCCAAAACTCTCTAAAAGGGTGGAAGGGAATTGCAAATATAGAGATTTCATACCATATAAAGGTTGATCAACCCCATAATAGCTTGAGGATCACCTCTAACCAAAAATACCTTCCACACAAGAGAGAAGCAATAGAAATGATATAAAGCTAAAGATTTCATTGTATGCAAATTAAACTAGCATAATATACAATGAATAAATCCTTGTTATAAAGATAAGGATGAAACTCTATGACATTAAAATCATGACAAGTGTCTTAATCCTATGACATGTCACAAAAGATAAATGACTGAATTAATTTTAAGTATGTAAGCATGAATAAGACCTAATAAGAAACTGTTTAGGTAATATACCATGTTCACACGAACATATTAGATAATTGATTCATATCTTGCAAGAAAGATGAAAACAATTTTTCAAATCAATAATGGAAACAAGCATGCATGTGCATACAAACCAAAAAGATTAAGAATACATGCAAATGAACATACTTGACAATTCATCTCAAATTAGCAACATCCCACATGTAATAAGAAAAAAACATCGCAAATAAGTTTGTAATGCATTGGAATGCTATTGTAATTCATCTAGTCCTGTTATAATCATGCCAACAAGTGTATTCCCAATGTATGCTATATCTATGGGTGCAGTAGATATTGTTTTAGGAGTACAATGACTTGCTACATTGAGAACAATTGAGACGAACTTTCAAGAGCTATTCATGAGATTTCAATCAAAAGTAAAGGTATTAGAGCTAAGAGGATTGAAGGAAAAGTCCCCACAAATGATAAGCTCTCATAAAATGTAGAAGTTTCTTAAGGAAGGAGTTGATGGATTTGCGGCCCAATTACATTCCTTATAAGCCTATCAATCTAATGCTTCCACACATCTGAATTTACAAGTAACTATTGATCATCGCTCATTGATTTTCAAAGATATGCCTAAAGGACTTCCTACTAAGAGGGATCATGATCATTCCATACAACTAGTTCCAAGGAGCCAACCACCCAACATCAAGCCTTATAGGTATCCACATATACAAAAAAAATGAGATTGAAAACATTGTTGAGGAGGGCATCAGGCAAATTCACTAGCAACAATTCACCACCAACAATTCACCTCTAGCAATTCACCTCTAGCAATTCACCCCCAACAATTCACCACCAACAATTCATCATGGTAAATTCACCGAGTATACCTTTTTTATGCGTTCAACAAAATCACTGTACATTTTCCTTTTTGGGTTCTCTTGGCCACTTAAATATTAAAAAATGTATATGTGGTGAATATACCTTGGCGATGAATTGCTGATGGTGAATTGTATATGCGACAAATATGCCATGGCGATGAATTGCTCGTTGTGAATTGTTGGGGGATGAATTGTTGGTGGTGAATTTTCCTAGAGCCGTTGAGGAGATGCTAGAGGTAGAAATTATTAGGCATAGACAAAGTGTTTACTCCTCAGCTATGGTGATGGTGCATAACAAAGATGAAACTTAGTGTATTTGTCTAGACTATAGAGTGCTCAACATGTACACCGATAAAGATAAGTTTCCTATTTGAGTCATTGATGATTTGCAAGATGAATTGAATGGATCTATATATTTTACAAAGTTAGATCTTAGATCAAGTTATCAAAAAATTTGAATTAAGGAATAAGTTTTTGGTGATGCCATTTGGTCTTACCAATGCACCATCTACATTTCAAATTTTGATGAATTCTATTTTTAAGAAATTATTGAGGAGGTTTGTATTAGTGTTCTTTGATGATATATTGATTTATAGAAAGACATGAGAAGAAACCTTGCAACATGTAGATCAAGCATTAAATGTACTCTAAGATCATCAACTCTATGCTAAGCCATTTAAGTGTTCTTTTAGTCTCAATGAGGTGGAGTATTTGGGACACATATTTTCACATGGAGTAAAGGTGAATCCTAACAAAATTAAGGCTATCATGGAATGGCCTATTCCAAAAATCATTAAGAAATTGAGGGGTTTCTTAGGATTGGCATGATACAATAGAAAATTTGCAAAGAATTATATTTGTATAGCAATACCCTCACAACTTTATTGAATAAGGGTTCTTTTCATTGGAATGAGTCTGCTAATGTAGTGTTTGAGAGATTGAAGGAGGCTATGTGCACAACTCTAGTGCTTGACACTCTAGACTTCACCAGGGAATTTATTGTGGAATGTGATACTTTAGAAAATTGTATAGGATCAATACTCATACATGAGGGCTGACCAATTACCTTTGAGATTCATCAATTAAACGGTAAGAATCAACTCAAACTTATTTATGAGAATAAAATGTTGTTTATTTGTCATGAAATAAAATAATGGAGCCATTATCTAATGGGTAGATACTTCAAGGTTAAGATAGATCATGATAGCCTAAAGCATTTTTTGGAACAAAGATTATCTTCTAAAGAGCAATAAAAATGGGTCAACCAAGATGTTGGGATATTACTTTGAGATTGTATATAAGAAAGGAAAGGAAAATGTTCTCGATGAGAAAGATGAAGCCTTATTGTGTGTCATTTCAATATTAATGGTAGATCAGGTTGAAGAAACCAAAGCAAAGTAGAAGAATGATGTTGCTACAAGTAATCTCATTCAAAAGTTAAAAAGTGATTCTAGTAGTCCAGATAAGTTTTCTTAGTGTTAGGTCTCAAAAATGCAGGTTTTGAGACCGTAAGAGGGTGCTAGTCTCTTAATACATTTTTGGATAACGAACGGGGTGAATGTGATTGATCAACCCCTTCTCTTTAGGCTTTGCTAAACTTAGGTAGGAGTACCTGAGTAATGAGGCATATTTGAAGGTTTGAATATAATCTCTAATCTAAGAAACCTACTCACAATGGCACATAGGTGTGAAGAAGATGCAAGGATGATGACTATTTCCTACTATAGATGTTTTTGAGAATCAAATGAATGAGTAAAGTTTGTATGAGAGTGTTCTAATTTGACCAGTGCTTAATCTATTGGGTGAATGGAATCAGAGGGTGGATGATGTTTATGGAGACTTTCAATGTGTGAAAGGTAAACCTATTCTTCAACTTAACTCTAACTTGATAAGTAGGAGGTATTTTCCACAGATATAGGAGGTATTTAACTCTAACTTGATAACTATATAACTAGGAGGTATTTAACTCTAACTTTTTGGGCACTTGAGATGTTTGCACCTTGTACAAATGTGCATGATTATTAGTTACTATACTCTTCTTTATAAATCCCAGTGTATTCTCCCAAATTACTGTGATCTTATGAAAGGATTTTTAATTCTTAGCCCGAGGGAAACCAATCAGAAAAAACCACTTTAAAAGAATTAGTCCTTGGTAGGAACCAATTAAAATGAATTATTTGAAAGGATGTTTAATTCAATCCAACCAGAACCCAATCAAAATAACCACATAGCAACAAAAAATGTGTCCTGACAAAGTATATAAATTTGAATAACTTAAGAGAACCACTTTGGAGACAACACAACAAAATGTAAGCATGAAAATTAACACAACAGTTGAACATTGATAATAGATCACCAAATAATAACAGTCTTCTCCATTATATTGCTTCAAAAATTATACATTAATATAAACATAAGTTCTGATATATGAATATGGATGGATGGATATGCCTATACTAATGATATACCACTACTACTGATCATAATGATTTGATATTCTAAAAAATGGGCCTTGGTTTCCCTATTTATATGGGAAGCAACAAGCTACAAGCCCATTCACAAAAGGTTACATCATTTGTTAACTAAAACTTGATTAACATAAAAAATTAGAAAGTTTGTTGGCGGATGCACCACGATCCGTTAATCTTCAACAAGAGTTCGTGATCACCAAATACCCGTTCAAGGCTCATGCACCATGATAATGCATCCACAATCGCCAAAATTTGACACCCTATTACTCCTCTGAAGCCATATATTTTTCCTCCCACTAATATATGGTGAATTCTGATGGCCATTTGTATTCCTAGATCCTCAGTACATTTACAATATGAGCCTGCCACTTGCTATTTAATAGTGTCTTCACATCAGTAACAAACTTTAGGTACCCAACATCGAAATTAATTAGTCCATCTAGAATTAAATTTAGCCTATGGAGATTCATGTCACCATCTTTTTGTATGTAGGTAACACACTTATGAAGAATCTGACCAAACTCCCTTTTCCACTCTTCAAGGTCTCTAAGTTGACCCTCATCTTTCACTATTTCTGGTACATAACACTACATTAGAGTATGGAAAGAGTCCATTCATGTTTTAATTCTTTTATCCTCTCCTTGTACAAACTGAAATTAATCTATGATCATTTTAACTATCTGCTCAGTCGGTTTCAAGGACACTGGAGCATCAATACTCCTTTGTAGAACCCTGCATAACTTAAACAAAGTGTGATGTATAAGCTGCCACTTTTTAAATAGGGGATCCAAAATGAGCATATGTCCTTTCATTTGATCAACAACCTATTGAAGTGATTTGTAGCTGTCATATACACTCTCCAATTTATCCACAATCAATTTCACCCTATGTTCAAGAATTTTCTTTATAAATTCCTCTTGAGCTTTACTACTATTTTTCTTCATCTCTTCCACTTCCTTCTTGAGAGCTCTCATTTTCTCAATAGGAACATTATGTACATCATCAACTGGAGCATTCAGATGCCCATACAACACCATTTCCTTTCCCTGTGAAGTCCCTGGTCCTCTTAATTGTTCCTTCAATTTTATATTCTCCATGAATAACTTATTCACCTCATCATTCAAGAGCATTTGTTCTTCCTCAAACTCTCTCAGCCTATCCTCCAATCCTTTAACAGTTGCACGAGTAAACATAGCTGAATGTATAGTCATGGTTGTAGCTTTTAAAGGGGTTGTGTCTTGCAATGTTTAGACCATGGATGCCCTTTTCATTCCATGTATCACATCCAATAATGTTGGCATTTGTGTATTCTTTTGCTTGATCCATATGGCTAGGGTCTCTATCTTGGGATTGTATCCTGTTCCACTCACTCCTTCATCATAGTCAAACTCTACAACTAGCATGGGATCTTCTTGGGCCCGAACTTGAACATTTTCTTTAGTTCCAAACTAGGGAAAATGAGCATGTTTCTTTTCAAAATCATCTCTCTAGCCTTTTGAGGGCTAATGTCAATATTATCAATTTTCAATTCCTTGAAGGTTTGTGCCACTATCTGCTCACTTTGGGACTCTTCCATCCCCATCTTATTTATCTCCATTCTCTCCTCAAATTATTTTATCTTCATTTTTGTCCAAAAGTCCCTAAATTCTGGAGTTTTAATAAACTCATCATCTTCTATGAATCATCTAGTTGCAATCTCCCTTTCATCTTCATATATTTCTATACTTGCCTTTTCTTTGTCATCCATCCTTTCTTCAGGCTTGTGGGCACTAGTCTCATGGACTGGTTGGTCGACCTCAATATCATTTTTTAGTGATTGTAGCACATTGGCTACCTCTTCAATATCTTCAACCCCTTCGATCTCTTCATAAGGGACCAATGGCTCAGTGCTTTGTGTCTTCTGTCTCTTGGGATGCAATTGCTCTATAGGAGATTCTGAAATTGTGTTTGGGATATGCTCTGCAATTACTGTACCACCGTGCTCTTGAAGAAGTGATTCCATTTTCCCATACAAATCCTCAAACTTGTCAATTATCATATCTATCCTCTTGATAGGGTCACTTTTCTCAATAAAATAGCCCAAAAAAATTTGTATTTTTTCTTCTTGTCTTCCTCAAGTCTCCTCATAAGTTCCAATTTTTTCTTTCAGTTAAACACTTCCTAAAAAGTTAATGCATTTTCTTATCACATCTTCGTCATAATCCACTTGGTGTGCAACTATTGAATTGGTGAGAAGATTATGCCTTACATGATTCATATGATTTTAAGGATAAAAAACTCTTCCCTTGCCCGAATCCAATGCATATCTTGTTTTTATGGAATATTGCAACTCCTCCAAAGTATCTGAACCTACTGACCAATCTTCACACTTGGTTAGGTTTGGTAGAAATGTGCCCTTCTTCTATTTATTAATTACATCTTTTTTCATCCACATCATCTACCACATAAATTCTAGAAATTCTAATCTAAGGGGCACAAACTTAGGTAATAAATGTGGAGCAATGGGGCACCCATAGAATCTTATTATTGTGACATTAGGGAGGAAGAACCTATTGCAAGGTGTCGCCCTTGGTCTCCTTGGCGTGGGCCAGTGCGGTGCTCGGGCTTCGTGACATGGTTTAACCACATCATGTGGATCTTGGATCTTGTATACATCGAATGGTTGTATCGAGAATTAACAGGTTGATATTTTGGTGCAACGATATCTGTCTTTGCAACAATTGGTATTAGAGTCGAGGTCATACGTTTGAACCTCTTGCTTGCACTGGGGGGGATTTTTACAAGGTGTCTCCCTTTGTCTCCTTGGCGTGGGCCAACATGACGCTCAGGCTTCATGACATGGTTTAACCACCTCCCGTGGATCATGGATCTTGTATAAATCCAATAGTTGTATCAGGCATTAACAGGTTGATATTTTTGTGCAACAAAAATCGTCTTTGCAACATAACTAATCACAAAAATTGTGTGTATGACCCTGCTCTGGTTTTAGGAATAGAGGTCTCAATAGTTGCAACATTTTAGTGGGAAATCTTGGTATAGAGTAAACAAGGATTCCAAGAATTTTGTGCACAAAATCATCATAGAATATCATGAAACTTGGGTTTTTACATCGACTATCCCAAATATAACACCACCTCTGGACAGGTGTAGGATTCCCTTGTTCATCCATTCTAGATAGGTCCATTCTTTTGGTCCATTTGTCTTGATTTTGATCAACAAAGAATAGTGTCTAAAGGTAGTGGGAGCTCTATTCTCAATAACTTGTAAGAATTCTTCATCCAATGCCTTCTCTAGGTATGAGGCAAAGTCATATTCTATATTAGTCTCTAGATTCTAGATTCTCATGGCCATCATCATTAGGCTTATTGGAATCTTATTATGAGCATCCATCCCCAATATTTGGCACAGAGCAAGATAAGTATTCAAAAAATAGTATTGGAAGTCTTCTATAGTGATTGGCTTAGTAGTGGAGGGGGAAATGGGGATTGTTTTTTTGAAAATGCCTTTCTTCATATACCAAGGAAGCTCATCGCTTCTGTAAGTTATTCTTAACCTGGTGTACTCTTCCTCACTCTTTTTTAGGTTTATTTTGGTTAAGGCCTATTTGTTTAAATCAAAGCACTCAATAATAGTTGTCCTGGTTACCTCGACTAACACCGAACCATTTGGAAACTTTACAATTTTGGTAGCAGGGTGATAGTGTTTTGCTAGAGATTTGAGAAAATCCACATCAAAAAATACATTTAGGACAATCAATTTGGCCAAGTCCAACACCCAGGGGTTTGACACAGGGACTTTTCCATTTCTTTTGTTGTAAAAATACCAGAATAGGTCTCACCCAGACTTAGGAATGATGGCGTCCCTACAACCCTATGTGGTATCTATGAGGAAATTCTTATTACCTTCCTTGGTGGAACTTGGGAGTACATCTAAAATGTACTAGTGTAGAGGCCTCTTCTTGTTTTGGGCTCTTCATCCTTAATTTCAATTTTTTTCCTTTTGTACTTCTGATTGTTTTCTCTTAGGTGGCATGCTTCTACCCTTAGTGCTAAAGACTTGCTAAATGACAAAGCTTTTGAAAATATTCACACCAATTGAGCTTCCTCAAAGATTTATTCGTGCACTTACCCGAATGTTTGACGCTTGCAGAGCTCCTCCTCGAGTATCCTCAGCTTTCCAACGCCAATGTATTTTCAAATGAGTGCAATAATCAAGCAATGTTCTTGTTTTTAATGGAGCTTACACTCAATCACGTCGGCACTAATACCACCCTTCCACCAAATATTTTCCTAAGAAGCTCATACCTTGAAGTTTGATTATGCACCATTGGATTCGTGTGTCAAGGTGACTGATGTGATCTCATGCATTTATTATTGCAATCTGTAATAATGCCAAGGTAGGTCTTTACAGTACTACCACTGTCATTTGTTACACTTGTTGTGGTATGGAGGTGCCTTTTCATTTATATGTCTTATGTCTTCATGATCACGGGACATCAGTATACATACTGCTATACTATGGCTATAATATCCTCCTCATGCGGTACCGCAATGCCCACTACCCTTGTTTTAGTGCTTGCCACACTATTGCTATGTTTGAATCTTCTTATTGTGGGGTGGTGGTATATACTGCTCTATCACGTACATTGATCAACCTCTTGGCGGTATGGTGGTGCATATTGCTTCATCACATGTATTCCTTGACCTCTCGGTAGTATGGCGGTGAGTACCGCTTGACTGTGTATGCCTACTTACCTTCTGGTGGTATGGAAGTTTATGCTTTATTTCATGGGTTATGAACCGCCAACCCACTTAGACTTCATTTTGTTGTTGTGATACTACGGTAAAGGCATAAATTATATTCTTAGTGGATGTCTAAAAGGATAAGTGAATATATACAAAGGGTATGGTGCTGATTTGATGGATCTTGTCACACAAATTGTTGCATTTCATGTTGAACAAAATGCATAATCAGAGGAAGTAGATATTTTGATGTAAATGAAATGTGGTGGATTTTGGGGGGAAAATTTCAACTCTAACAATGGCTCTAGTTGGGGATGAATGAGTGTGAGGTCATTGCAAGAATCCTGAAGTGACCTCTGGGATGCAGACCATGAGTGAATACGATCAAATGGAGTGGGGAATGGGATGGGAACCTAAAACTATTGTGCATGGAAAATTGTTCTTAGGAAAAGAAGTGTTTCAGGAATTGTCCATGCACTGGCAATTCCTGATCTTCTCCTGACATATTTTGAAGATAATAAGAAACTTCACCCCCTTTACCAATGATAAAAAATGGTCCCATCCATAAAGCTTCAAACTTACTATGCTTCCCTTTGTCTTGACATCTGGCATTCCATAATAGAACCATGTCATTCACTTCAAAATTTCTACCTTTAGCCCTTTTATCAAACAAGTATTTCTTTTGTGAATACATTTTTGTGCTATGCTCTCGGGCCAAGTTTCTTATTTCATCCAACTCTTCCAGTTGTTCCATCCTATCCTCCATGGGTTCAGGAACATCCAAATCTTCTTGTAGTATAAAATTATACACTGGTAAAAGGTTATGCATAGGAATTCTTGCTTGTGTTCCATAAACTAATTTGAAGGGTGATTTTTCAGTTGATTTCTTGATTATGATGCTATCTGCCCAAACTTCCAATCTTAGTTTGGAGTCCCATGCCTTTTTATTGTTGTCCAATATTCTCTTAATTATCTTTAGGATTTTTTTGTTGCTAGAGTCGACCTGCCCATTTGTTTGTGGATGGTTGGGGAAGAATATGAGATTTTTATACCATAGGTCTCACAAAACATTTTGAACTCATCAGATCTAAAGCACATGTTATCTTTTATTATCCTTGCATGAAATCTAAATCTTGTGATAATGATTTCCATCAAAAATCTTGTTACAACCTTGCTAGTGGCCTACTTTGTAAGTATGGCCTCTATCGATTTTGTGAAGTAGTCAATGGCTACCAGAATCCATCTATGGCCTCCACTAGATTTATTTGTAATTTCTCCTATGAAATCAATTCCCCATTGATGTAATGGAGCCTCAACCTGCATGGGTCTTAGTGGTAATGCCCCCTGATATTTCATCTTCCTATAATTTTTTTGACAAGATTTACACTTTCGTATGTAATAAAAGGCATCATTGAAGACTTTAGGCCAATAATACCCAACCATTAGAATCTTGTGGGTAGTATTTTTTGCTGAAAAATTCCCTTGACAAAAACCTTCATGCATTTCTTTCAGTCCATGCTTCGCATGTGGTTCATCTAAGCACAATAGTAATATGCCATCTCAATTTTCCAATATAGGTCTCCATCCATGAAGACATACTTTGATGCATTTAACTTTAAATTTATCTTTTGATTGTCTCTCAATCCCTTAGGACACTTTTGATGCTTGAGGTAATACATCACATTGGTGTACCATGAAGTATTTTCTATACTAGCAATCATGCCTTCTTCTTCTCCCATGTTACAGATCTATGTTGCTTCATAATTTGATTCAACCATGAGTTTGGCCAACCTTTGTCCTCTCACCAATTTAGTGATTTGGAATTCAATATCAAATTGTTGAATTCTATTAATCCATCTACACCTTCTCCCTGTAACTTTAGTTTGCATAAATACATCCTTGACTGTAGCATTAGGAACATAGGCAATTACCCTAGCACTTACCAAATAAGGTCTAAAGGCTTTTACAAATTTTATGAGTGCATATGCTTGTTTCTGTATAATATCATACTTTAGTTCTGATCCTTGAAGTGATTTGATGAAGAATGCTATTGGTTGTTCATACCTGTCATCATTTTTCTACAACATCACCGCTGCAATTGTGTGGTAAGATGCAAATGAGAAAATCTGAAATGGTTTGCTGAAGTCAGGTGATTTTAGTAGTAGGGTCTCCTTGATTTCTCTTTTTATAGATATGAATGCATCAATTGCTTCTGCAGTCCAATCAATCTTAGCTCCTTTTTTTAACATTTTAAAAATGGGCTTGACAATCTCAGCAAAATTTGATATGAACCTCCTTACAAAGTTTATTTTCCCAAAGAAAGATAAGATGGCTTTCATTGTCTTTGGGATGGGAATCTTATCTATAGCCTCTACTTTTTCTGGGTCAATTCTTACTCCATCCTTTGAAACTATGTGGCCCAAAAAATTTCCTTCTATCATAGTAAAATGAAACTTTGTAGGGTTTAAGGAAATACCATACTCCAAATCTTTGAGGAAGATCTTCTCTAGATGTTCAATATGGTCTTCAACTTTCTTAGAATATGTTGTGAGGTCATCCTGATACACCACCATTATCGTATTAATTAGATAAGCAAACATAACGTCCGTAGCTCTTTGAAATGTGGCCCCAATATTTGTGAGGCCAAATGGAATCCTCACATAGACATATGTGCCCCAAGGTGTGGTAAAGGAAGTCTTGTATTGTTCTGATTCTTTCACCTTCACCTAGTTATATCCTGAAAAACCATCCATCATGGATATGATCTCACATCCTATTACCTTCAGTAGCATAGCTTCCATGTTTGGAAGGGGATAATTGTCTTTACGATAAGATACATTCAAATTTTGAAAATCTACACACAATCTTATTTCTTGTTCCCCAAGGTGTGGTAAAGGAAGTTGGAGACCCAAGTAGAATGTCTAATGGGTTTAATGCTACCTCCTCTGAGTTTTATGAGTTCCTCATGCATCTTGGGTTCTAGAGTAGGGTTGATTGGCCTTTGTTTCTGTCTGAAGGGTTTTGCATAAGGCTTTAGTGGAATCTCATGTTGAAATAGATCTTCTCTATATGCCTTAAGGTCATCATAAGACCATGCAAAAAAATTCTTATATTTTATCAATAGTGCAATCAACATCTTTCTAATTGTAGGGCTTATCTTCTCTCCAGTGTACACCTTTTTTGGAGCCAACTTAGTCCCTAGACTAATCTCCCCAATATTCTCCCTTCTTACAGGTTTTTTCTTCATGATTGCTCAGTCACCCCCTTAAAACAACCTTTCCATTGCTACTAACCCTTTAGGAATCTTATTTGTTTTGAGCTACACTACTTCTTGGCCAAACACAATTTTTTTACCATCTAATTCTTCGAAAAATGCATTGAAATCAATTTATTGGGCTTCATACTAATCAATGCAATGTAAGAACTTGATTAGATTTGTGTCATCATTAAAGACCTACCAATTATAAATGTTGTCAGGAACTGCAGGTCTAGTCTTGAGTTCCACTTGTGATATTCCTGCCAAGGTAATGTCATCCCTTTTCAAAGCCACATTTTCTAAAAAAATAGCCATTAAGTTTTTTTATGTATCCACCCACTTAATTGAGAAAGAATAAAAGAGTTCTATAGTATCACACACTACATTTTTGTATTGCTTTAATCTCTTTTTTTCGTAGAATACTTTTCCCTCACTTGTGAAACAACCAACTCTAAATCCCCATAAATGGATAACATTTTGATCTTATGCTTTGTAGCAATGTTTAACCCTAGCAATAATGCCTCATATTCTACTATATTATTTGTGCATTCAAATGTCAACAAAAATGAGTACTTAAATGTTGTGCTACTAGGTGAAATGAAAACAATTCCTGCTCCATTTCCCTCTTTATTGTAGGCTCCATCAAAATACATTCTCCACATGCCAATGTCATTTTGAGAAATATCTCTAGCAATTGGATATGTGTTTAGTAAATCAGGGTTTGAATGCTCAACTTTAAAACTTCCAAGATCAACATCACAAAAGTAGTTCATTTGATTAGGGTCAAAGATCTCAATGAAATGCTTTGATCTAGGTTCTTTGTATAGCTTGACCTCCCTTCCATTCACAGGTATTGTGGCATAAGATAAATCCAATTGGATATTCCCACCCACAGCTACGGTCCATTGTCTAGATAATAACATTCCATAGTAAGGGAGACTGCCCACCAAAATGATGTCTTTCCTATATGTTTCCTTAGGATATGATGCCAATTTTAATTCTACATCCCATATCACTCCAACCACTGGGACCCATCTGTTATCCATGGAATAAAATTTTCCATAAGTGGTGCTCACCCACATACCTAATTCCTTCATAACAACCAAAGGCATGATATTGATTGCTTCTCCTAAGTCAATCATGCAATTTTTTACCAACTTGTTATTGATCACTAGTGTGGTGTAAAATTGATTCACCTATGAGGGGTTTTTGTTAGGGTATCTCCCAAATAGACCTCTAGTGCTTTTGCAGCTTCTTGCTCAATGGTATTGATGTCTTTGTTCTAATCCTTCTGCTTGTGAGATGTGTTGAAAATAAAATTGAGGGTTGTGTCTCTGTATTCATCAAATTTCATCATCTCCATTAAAGGCACTATCACCTTTATCTGAGTTAGTGTTTGAGCAATATCAAATGAATGGGTAGTTATCCCTTGTTTCGTTTTCTCTGTTTTAGCAGCCCTTTTTGCTTCAATTTGAACTTTGTTTGGTGTTTTCTTAGGTTCAATGTTCACAGCTTCCTTTTGAACAATTTTTTAAGTCTTCTTTGCTTCACCCCTCTTTTGATCAGATGAGACATTATCCTTGTTCTTCTATTCTTTTATAAACATGCCTCTAGGTGTTCCGTGATCTACATCTACAGGTCTACTTCTTAGGTTGTATTTTCTTTTGGCTTCAGCCACAAATTTTGTTGTGATGGATTTATTTTTTGCTTATGTTGGTGTTCTTAACTGAAACTATGGTGTTTTATTGTATCCATAGGCTACTTCTCTTGTATTTTCTTCTAACTCAGAGAACACTTCTTGCTCCATATTAACTTTGTTTTTTTCTGGTTTTTGACATTGTATTCACATCCATCTTCAGAGGATGAGTATCCATCATTGGTTTGATGGGACCTCCACCTCAACATATTTACTATGTGGCCATCCCTATCCTATTCTTGTTTCCATTCATCTTCCTGGCAGGCTTGGGCCACCACATAATATTCTGGGGCATGGGGTTTGTGACATGGTGGGAACCCTGGTGTAGTCTCCACTACATGTGCTCCATGTTTCTTCAAAGGATTCAAAGTATATTTGCAATTTGGTTTTCCCACTGGTCGTCCATCCTTCCAAGCGGTGTTATATGGCATGTCATGCAATCTTGGCAGTTCATTCATGTACTGGTTGTCTTGTCTATTTTGGTGACTATTAGGATTTTGTGGGATCTTAAGTTTATCTCTTTTTCCAATCATTCCAATAGCTTTCCTATTGTTTTCAATGGTTATAACAACTTTTTGTCCTTCAATCAAGCTGCTAGGACATCTTTTTTTGAGTTCATAGCCTATTTTAGGATCAAAGGCTCTCAAATAGATGCTTAAAGCTACTGAGTCAGCTAATTTGGACCCATGTGGTATTTTGTTATTAATTTTAGAGAATCAATGGTTGAAGTAAAAAATAGATGCATTCTGATGCTTCTGAATGCCTATTAACTCATGCAAGGAAAATTGAGGAGCACATTGAATCCATACTGCTCTAACAATTGGTTTTTAAAGTCTACTATAGAGGTAATTGAAGCATCTAGTAGGCTATTGAACCAATCCCTTGCTTCTTCATTCAAGGACATCACAAACAAGCTCATAAGGACATCTTCCTAATCCATGCCTAGGTCTTGAAAAAAAGCATTGAAGTTCCTAGTATGTTCCTCTACTGTAATTGCATTAATCCTTGTGAATTTAGGGACAATATTCCTCAAGTTGTTGTTGATGGGGTAGGGGTATAATTGATATCCAATCAAGTCAAATTTTTTGCCTATGCTTGCAGGGTTTTGTGGATAGGGATTCTAGGGTGGTGGATTAGGGTAATATTGGAATCCATGTTGGGGCTGATACACATTTTGTTGGATGTTTTGGTGAGGATACATATTATGCTATGGCACATGATGTTGATAGTGCAGGACATGTTGTTGCCCTGGTGGTGGGTTGGATTGTGAAATGTTTTTGGTGTTTTGTGGTTGGATTTTATGCGATGGAAAATTATGCTGGGCATGTTTCTTTAGGTTACCAATTATATTGTAAGGTGCCTTTGAAGTACCCGAGGCACTTGTATTCATAGATGGCCCTTGTGGATTGATGTTACCTCCTTGCTTATGGGGATGGACATATCTTGGTGGTTTTGATGTATGGAAATTCAATTTAGACATTTTTTGACTTAGTTCTTAACTTTCTTTTATCAAATGTTTTCTCCTCCTAAGGCCCTCTCTCTGTCTTTCCACATATTCTTCCAGTTATTGAGTGGTCATTTCGTCATAATTCTCAATAGGGAGAAAGTGATCAATGGATCTGTACTGGTTTTCTTCTCCTTGTTGTGATGACATGATGTGGTCATACTCATTATGTCTTTGAATTCATTCTTCCTTAAATTGGGCGTATAACTCCTTCATTTTCTGGGGTCTTCCTTCTAGTGAAAAACAAGATGACTAGTGTTTTCTTGTTCACATGGGGTATGGGGATCTCTACATGGATCCTCATTATGATACTTTGATTCATGCAAGGGGTCAAAGTTATTATGTAATGCAAGAGTTATTCTAGAATATTCTATTAATTACTAAATGCAGTTTCTAGCTGTTTAGATGCTTCTTTGTTCTTATTTATATTAGCCTTTGAAGAGGGAGATCCATGCTTGTTTTCCCACCTGCCATTGTTCTTCTTAGGAATTTATTGGTGCAAAGATCTCCTACCATTCATTTCATAGGATGCTTTGATGCTCCAAACTTTAGGGTTTGTTATTCTTGATGTTTACTTTAATTTCTCAGTCACAAAATTTTAAGAGATTCACCACCTACTTCTTCATAAGTAGGAAAGTTAAGATCTAAATGAGTTTTGTCTTATCCCATCGGAGTTTTTTTGTTCAATCTTGAGTGATTGAATTATGGATGCTTATGAATCTATAACATCAAAGGCTTGTATTCAAAGTTATTTAGGCTTCCCTAGCGGAGTCGCCAATATGTTAGGTCTCAAAAATGTAGGTTTTGAGACCATAAGAGGGTGCCAATCTCTTAATACATTTTTGGCTAATGAACGGGGTGAATGTGATTGATCACCCCTACTCTTTAGGCTTCTCTAAACCTAGGTGGGTGTACCTGAGTAATGAGGTAGATTTTAAGGTTTTAATATAATCTCTAATCTAAGCAACCTACTCATAATGGCACACATGTGTGAAGTAGATGCAAGACTGATGACTATTTCCTACTATAGATGTTTTTGAGAATCAAATGAATGAGTAAAGTTTGTATGAGAGTGTTCTAATTTGACTAGTGCCTAATTGATTGGGTGAGTGGAATCATAGGGTGGATGATGTTTATGGAGATAGATATGTGTTAAGGGTAAACCTATTCTTCAGCTTAACTCTAACTTGTTGGGCACTTGAGATGTTTGCATCTTGTAAAAACGTGCAGGATTATCAATTACTATACTCTTCTTTATAAATCCCAGGGTATTCTCCCAAATCACTGTGATCTTATGAAAGGATTTTTAATTCTTAGCCTGAGGGAAACCAATTAGAACAACCATTTTAAAAGGATTTTAATCCTTAGCAGGAACCAATTAATACAAATTATTTGAAAGGATGTTTAATTCAATCCATCTAGAACCCAAACAAAATAATCACACAACAACAACAAATGTGTCCTGACAAATTATATAAATTTGAATAACTTAAGAGAACCAATTTGGAGACAACACAACAACATGTAAGCATGAAAATTAGCACAACAGTTGAACACTAATAATAGATCACCAAATAATAACAATCGCTTCAAAAATTGTACATTAATAACAAAATTTATAAGATATGAATATGGATGGATGGATATGTTGGAAGTGGATTCACTCTGGGTGAATTAGAGTCGAGTGATTTTAACTTTTAACTTTGAAAGCGTAATGAAAATTTTACTCATTTAACCCAAAGTGACAGATGTGTTTCAACAAGTGAACATTAACACTTTAGATCAAATTGACATGAGACTTGACTTAAATTTACAATCCATATTAAAAGCAACATATGATATTGTTCAATTAAAGCTTTATGAACAATCTTGTTGTGCTTTATCAACATAACTATAAAAATTCATAATATGCAAATTTGAATTGATTTTGACAAACTTTTGAGAATTCATATAATGAGCACATAATGCAGAAGTTAATTCACTTTATGAAAGAAATTTTGTATTAGATTTGCACAATCTAAATTTGCATGATAGACTTGAGCAAATTGACTTTAAAATTTTAAACAACCTTAAAGTATCAGAGCATTGAACAACAAAATGAGCACAATAACATAAAAGAATGAAAGAAAGAGTATGTAAGATAAACATAAATCACACAAATCAGAGACACATAAATTGCCGAGTGGAAAACCCTCCTGGGGTAGAAAAACCACTCCTAAACTGCCTTACTGACTTAATTTAAAAACCACTGCTTACAATGCCTTATAGGCTAATTTATGAGCACCAACTCAAGAAGAACCATCCCCTCATTTAGAGACACCAATCTCAAGGAGCACCAACCCCTCATTTAGAGACACCAATCTCAAGGAGCACCAACCCCTTTATTGTTTTAGTAAATCATACATTGATACAGATGATCTCGCTGTTTCCCTTTTTGTTTCATACTTTTCTCATTGTCCTTCATCATACAATTAACTCTCTCTTTCTGTTTTTATCCTTTTCTCATGATACTGTTCAAAATAGTTAACACACTCTGTTTTCCAATTTTTCCAGCAAAAAGGATTCTCCACTATATCTCATACAAAACTATTATATATTGCACTTTTGTTGTCTCATTGTGTTTTTAGGTTTTTCAGTATGGATAAAGCCCTAATATCTCTGTTTTCTTCTGATTACAGATTTCATCATTACATTCAAGGAAGGTTACAATAGTTGCTCATTTTTCTATTTTAGAGAATAAAACAAAGATGATTATCAGGTTACCAAACCTTCAATCGACCAAAAATGCCATGTGTTGCAGTGTCCATGTGTGAAAGATCAATATGAAGAAGTTATTCTGACAAGAATATCCAAGCATTATGCAAATATAGAAGGCAGACTGAAACCTGTCCTCTCAAGTAGCCTATACAAGTAGTGCTAAAAATAAGAACCATTAAAGAATATATGAAATTCATGAACAATACCCTCGAAAAACCAACTGCAATAGCAGTGTAACCAAAGAATTCAATGCAATGTAACCGAAACTTTAGAATGATGCATCCAATAACCACTATGAAAGAATCCAGGTAAGAGATTGAACAGATTCAAAGTCATCATGATTTCCCCCAAACAAATACCACTGTTTCATAAAACTAATATGATAAATCTATTGTAAAATGCAGTTACTATTATATGCAATATTTTTAGTTCTGACCAAGAAAAGATTTAACCAATTTTCCACCTTCCATTTAGAAGTAACGATTTTGCAAACCAATTGAAAAAACTGAATACCTGAGAATATCAAAATAGATTTTGCATGTAGCAATTTTGCCAGACCTGCAAAGTAGCTAAGCAGCCCGAGCTTCTCCCTTATTTGAGCTCTTACTCAATGGTAGGAGACTGATAGCTGAATCGACCATTGTCAAGGTCTTCCAATCTTTCCTATATGCTATCAGTAAACCAACAACATGCACAGTATAATGACTGAGAGAGTGATTCCATGGTTGTGACTAGACTAGTGTTCTGAACCCTTTGAACAAGAGAAGCGAAATAATGACCTAAGCTTCCCAAAAGAACCAACAGATGATTTTCTTCCTCAACCGCGCTACCACACCCATCATTCTATTCACCCGTGGTATAGCGGTGACTAGCACTGACTGTTACCGCTTCCTTTACAGCTTCCTTACTGCTCAACCACGGTCTCCCTTCGAACTACTAGCGGTATAGTGGTAGCTTCCATGCATACTGCTAACCATTTGCACCGTGCTACCTCGGTTACATTTCTGACATCCCGTGGTATAGTGGTAGTTGTCTTGCTTGCCACTAGCCGCTTCCACCGCACTACCGCGGTTACCTTTCTGACTGCCCGCAGTGTAGTGGTAGCTATCTTGCTTACCGCTAACCATTTTCACCGCACTATCGTGGTTATCTTTCTAGCTACCTGCAGTATAGCATTAACTATCTAGCATGCCGCTCGTAGCTTCCACCGCACTACCATGATCACTGGCTTAACTACCACCGGTACCGCAGTAAGACCTTGAAGTCTATGGTCTTACAAAAGTCAATCATGCTGACAAAAAAATCAAACTCATAATGCCTTTTCAAAACCATTAGAAAACAATGACTTGCATGCCGACAGGCATTATATCAATTGACTGGTTTAGATAGTGAATAAACATCGACCACATTTCCCATCAAATGCTGATTAGAAAGATGCCTAGCATTATTGCATGTAAGGAGTCAAATTGGTTAGGACATAATGTTTCCATTTCAAGATGCTTGTAACTGATCAAGCCATAATTAATCAACCTGTAGAAGAATTGAACATGCTAAACATATGTAATTAAGTGAAACATTGAAGAAAAAATTATCAAAACAGAAACATGTCACCTGAACAATGGAACATAGAACCTGTAACTAGAATGCCTCAACTAAGATCTGCACATGATACCAAATAAAAAATGTTCCAATCAAATGCCATAATAAGACTAGACTATGAAATGCCTAGGCACCAACCCATGGCAGTTTTGACATCAAGGACAAATGCCACAAAATAAGTCAACAAGATATGCCTATACTAATGATATACTACTACTACTAATGATAATGATCTAATAATCTCAAAACTAGGCCTTGGTTTCCCTATTTATATGGGAATCAACAAACTATAGGCCCATTCACAAAAGGTTACATTATTTGTTAACTAAAACTTGATTAACATAAAAGCGTCGAAAGTTTGTTGGTGGATGCATTGCGATCTATTAATCTACAAAAAGTGCTCATGATCACCAAAGACCTATTCAAGGCTCATACACCATGATAATGCATCCACAACCACCAAGTTTTGACACACTATTACTCCTCTAAAGCTAGATATTTTTCCTCCCACTAATATATGGTGAAGTCCAATGGCCATTTGTATTCCTGGATCCTCACTACATTTGCAATATGAGCCTGCCACTTGCTATCTAGCAGTGTCTTTGCATTAGTAACAAAATTTAGGTACCTAGAATCGAAAGCAATTAGTCCATCCAAAATTAAATTCAGCCTATGGAGATTCATGTCACCATCTTTCTGTATGTGGGTAACATACTTATGAACAATCTGACCAAAATCACTTTTCCACTCTTCAAGGTCTCTAAGTTGACCCTCATCTTTCACTATTTATGGTACATACCACTGCTTTAGAGTATGGAAAGAGTCCATTCATGTTTTAATTCTTTTATCCTATCCTTGTAAAAACTGAAATTCATCTATGATCATTTTAACTATCTACTCAGTCGGTTTCAAGGCTGCTGGAGCATCGGTACTCCTTTGTAGAACCTTTCATAACTTAAACAAAGTGTGATGTATAGGCTGCCACTTTTTAAATACGGGATCCAACATGAGCATATGTGATTTCATTTGATCAACATCCCGTTGAAGTTTTTTTAGCCGTCATATACACTCTCCAATTTATCCACAATCAATTTCACCCTATGT
The DNA here is from genome assembly GCA_007115665.2 of Sequoiadendron giganteum. NCBI lineage: Eukaryota > Viridiplantae > Streptophyta > Pinopsida > Cupressales > Cupressaceae > Sequoiadendron > Sequoiadendron giganteum. The sequence continues at coordinate 19,709,829 of CM021101.1, read as the reverse complement.
TCAAGAATTTTCTCTATAACTTCCTCCTGAGATTTAATGTTGTTTTTCTTCATCTCTTCCACTTCCTTCTCTAGAGATCTCATTTTATCAACAAAAAAATTATGTACATCATCAACTAGAGTAGTCAGATGCCCATACAACACCATTTCCTTGCCTTGTGAAGTCCCTGCTCCTCTTAACTGTTCCTTCAATTTTACATTCTCTATGAATAACTTATTCACCTCATCATTCAAGAACTTTTGTTCTTTCTCAAACTCTCTTAGCCTATCCTCCAATCCTTTAACAATTGCACGAGTAAAAATAGTTGAACGCATAGTCATGGTGGCAGCTTCTAAAGGGGTTATGTATTGCAATTTTCTAACCATGGATACCCCTTTCATTCCCTTTATCACATCCAATAATTTTGGCTTCTGTGTATTATTTTGCTTGATCCATATGGCTAGGGCCTCTTTCTTGGGATTGTATCCTATGCCACTCACTCCTTCATCAAATTCAAACTCTACAACTAGCATGGGATCTTCTTGGGCCTGAACTTGAACATTTTCTTCAATTCCAAACCAAGGAAAATGAGCATGTTGCTTTTCAAAATCATCTCTCTAGCCTTTTGAGGGTTAATATCAATATTATCAATTTTCATTTCCTTGAAGGTCTGTGCCACTACCTACTCACTTTGGGACTCTTCCATCCCCGTCTTATTTATGTCCATTCTCTCCTCAAATTATTTTATCTTCATTTTTGTCCAAAAGTCCCTAAAGTTTAGAATTTTAATAAACTCATCATCTTCTATGAATCATCTAGCTACATTCTCCCTTTCATCTTCATATATTTTGTACTTGTATTTTCTTTTTCATCCATCCTTTCTTCAGACTTATGGGCACTAGTCTCATGGACTAGCTGGTCGACCTCAATATCAATTTTTAGTGATTATAACACATTGGCTAACTCTTCAATATCGCCAACCCCTTCGCTCTCTTCATAAGGGACCAATGGCTCAGTGCTTTGTGTCTTCTATCTCTTGGGAGGAAATTTATCTATAGGATATTTTGAAATTATGTCTGGGATGTGCTTTGCAATTACTGTACCACCATGCTCTTGAAGAAGTGATTCCATTTTTCCATACAAATCCTCAAAATTATCAATTATCATATCTATCCTCTTGATAGGGTCACTTTCCTCAACAAAATAGCCCAAGAAATCTTTTTGTTTCTACTTGCTCTCTTCCTCAAGTCTTCTCATAAGTTCCCATTTTTTCTTTCTGTAAAATACTTCCTGAAAAATAAGGCAGTTTCTTATCACATCTTCCTCATAATCCACTTGGTGTGCAAATATTGACTTGGTGAGAAGATTATGCCTTACATGATTGATATTATTTTTAGGATAAAAAAATCTTCCATTGCCTAAATCTAATGCATATCTTGTTTTTATGTGATACTGCAACTCCTCCAAAGTATCTAAACCTACAGACCAATCTTCACACTTGGTTAGGTTTGGTAGAAATGTGCCCTTCTTTTGTTTATGCATTACATATTTTTCCATCCAAATCATTTGCCACATAAATTCTAGAAATGATTATCTAAGGGGAAAAAACTTAGGTAATATATGTGGAGCAACTGGGCACCCATAGACTCTTCTTATTGTGACCTCAAGGAGGAAAAAAAAATCACCAAAATTATGTGTATGACCCTACTGTGGTTTTATAGATAGAGGTTTCAATAGTTGCAACATCTTAGTGGGAAATCTCAGTACGAAGTAACCAAGGAATCCAAGAATTATGTGCACAAAATCATCATAGAATATCACAAAACTTGAGTTTTAACACTGACCATCCAAAATATAACACCAACTCTAGATAGGTGTAGGATTCCCTTGTTCATCGATTCTAGCTAGATGCATTCTTTTGGTCAATTTGTCTCGATTCTGATATAGTATTATGTGACATAGTAGATAATAGTGTCTAAAGGTAATGGGCACTCTATTCTCAATAAATTGTAAGAATTCTTCATTCAATGCCTACTCCAGGTATGAGGCAAAGTCATATTGTATATTAGTCTCTAGATTCTAGATTCTTATTACCATCATCATTAATATTATTGGCATCTTATCTTGAGTATCCATCCCCAATATTTGACATGGAGAAAGATAGCAATTTAAAAAATAGTATTGGAAGTTTGCTATAGTGATTGGATCAGTAGTGGAGGGTGAAATGGGGATTATTTTGTTTCCAATGCCTTTCTTCATATACAAAGGAAGCTAATTACTTCTATAATTTCTTCTTAACCTGGTGTACTCTTCCTCACTCTTTTGCAGGTTTATTTTGGTTAAGGCCTGTTTGTTTAAATCAAAGCACTCAATAATACATGTCCTGGTTACCTTGACTAACATCGAACCATTTGGAAACCTTACAATTTTGGTAGTAGGGTGATAGTGTTTTTCTAGTAATCTGATAAACTCCACATCAAAAATCACATTCAAGACAATCAGTTTGGCCAAGTCCAACACCCAGGGGTTTGACACATAGAATTTTCCATTTCTTTTGCTGTAAAAGTACCATAATAGGTCCCACCCCAACTTAGAAATGCTGGCATCCCTACAACCCTGTGTGGTATCTATGAGGGATTTCTTATTACCGTCCTTGGTAGAACCTAGGAGTACATCTAAAATGGATTGGTGTAGAGGCCTCTTCTTTGTTTTGGGCTCTTCATCCTTAATTTCATTTTTTCCTTTTGTACTTTCGATTGTTTTCTCTTAGGTAGTATGATTCTACCCTTAGTGCTAAAGACTTGTGAAATGATAGAGATTTTGAAAATATTCACACCAATTGAGTTTCCTCCAAGAGTTATTCATGCACTTACTCAGGTGTTTGATGCTTGCAGAACTCCTCCTCGAGTATCCTCAGTTTCCAATGCCAATGTATTTGCAAATGAGTGTAATAATTAGGTAATGTTCTTGTTTTTAATGGAGCTTACACTCAGTCATGTCAGTATTAATACCACCCTTCCGCCAAATATTTTCAGAAGAAGCTCATAACTTGAATTTTTATTATGCGCCATTAGATTCATGCGTCAAGGTGACTGATTTGATCTCATGCATTTATCACTGCAATTTGTAATAATTCCAAGTAAGGTCTTTACTGTACTACCACTATCATTTGTTAGACTTGTTGCGGTATGACAGTGCCTTTTCATTTATATGTATTCTATCTTCATGGTTGTGGGATAACAGTATACATACCGCTATACGACAGCTATAATATCGTCCTCATGTGGTACTGCAATACTCACTACCCTTGTTTTAGTGCTTACTGCACTATCACTATGTTTGAATCTTCTTATTGTTGGGTGGTGGTATATACCGCTCTACCGCATTATTGATCAACCTCTTGGCATTATGGCAGTGCGTACCGCTTCACCGCATGTATTCCTTGACCTCTCGGTGGTATGGCAGTGAGTACTGCTTGACCGCATATGCTTATTTACCTTCTGGAAGTATTGCAATTTATGCTTTATTTCATGGGTTATGAACCACCAACTTGCTTAGACTTCATTTTGTTGTTGCGGTACCATAGTAAAGGCATAAATTATCTTCTTAGTGGATGTATAAAAGGATAAATGAATATATACAAAGGGTATGGCACTGATTTGATGGATCTTGTCACACAAATTGTTACATTTAATATTGAACAAAATGCAAAATCAAAGGCAGTAGATCTTTTGATGTAAATGAAATGTGGTGGATTTTGGGGGGAAATTTTTAGCTCTAACAGTTAGAAGGGAGATACTTTGTGGTATAAAGCATGATTGTATCTTTGCAAGCCACTTATAAACACAATATTCTTATAGCACTTCTTGAGCCTCTAGTTGGTGATCATTCATGATTTTTGAAGACATATCATTGAGTCAAGCATTTTGTTTGGGAAGGGCTAAAGGTGATGTTCAAAAATTTGTGGTTGAATTTTTGGAGCTTGTTAAAGAAATAAAGGGGAGACAATTAAGACACCAAGTCTTTTGCAACCCTTACTTATTCATAGCCAACATTGGGAAGAGGTATGCATGGACTTCATCACATGGCTTCCAAAATATAAAGGTTAAAATTTCATCATGGCAGTAGTAGATCACCTCACTAAATATGCATATTTAATTGCAATATCACATTCTATTATAGCAAGTACAATGGAAAAATATTTTTTTGGAGAATATACAAAAGCTACAAGGTACACCTAGGGTTATTGTCAATGATCGTGAACTTATCTTTACTAGTCACTTTTGGAAATATTTATTCTCATATTTGGGTACTCAATTGGCTCATAGTTATTCATACCACCCTCAATCTAATGGGAAAATTGAGGTCGTTAATAAGTTTTTAGAAGGATATATACGATGTTTCACTTCAAATAAATAGTCTTAATGAGTAGATTGGCTACCACTAGTAGAATAATGGTATAATACTTCTTTTCATAGTTCATAAAAAAATTTCTCCATTTATGGCACTATATGGATACTAGCCTCCCTCCATCACATCATTATTGAAGGTGTCACCAAGATTTCATGTAGTGGAGGACCACATGATTCATCAACAAAAAGTACTCTCAAGACTTGGGAGAATTTAGCCATGGCATGAAATTGAATGAAGCAACAAGCAAACCAACACCGTTGTGAAAAAAGTTTTGAAGTTAGGGATTAGTTCTTCTTGAGATTGTAGGACCTTATAAGAAAATTTCACTAAAACAACATAAAAAGAATAATAAGTTGTCTCCAAAATATTATGGCCCATTACCAAATTGTGTAAAAGATTGGTAGTTTTTCCTACAAGCTGGAGTTGCCACCAACAAAAAAGATATGTTTAGTTTTTCATGTTTCTTATTTGAAGAAGGTAATTGGGATTAATATTCTAACTCAAACTATATTATCAAATCTTGATGAAGAAGGAAGAACCATATTGAAACCAAAGTGCATTCATCAAACACACACAAAGAAGTTAAGGACGAGAAAACTCACTGAGTATTTCATCCAATGGAAGAATTTACCAATTGAAGATGCCAAATGGGAGGACAAGGAGTTCATTCAAAATAATCTACACTTGATTAGCATTGAGTATAATTTTTCTTTGAAGAGGGGGCAAGCTACACTCTTAATATTAGTGTACATAGGGTTATGAATAGTCAGATTGGGGCTATTTTAACTCTTAATTAAGTCATATTATCATTATTATATTATCATTATTATATTATCATTTAGTTATCTAGGTTGGCCTAAGGCTTATATAGGACTATCTAAGTTTACTTAGGTGATATCCTATGTATAAATAAGGTATATATAGGAGGTAGTGAGTATTATTTCATCATCATATTGTGAATTGTGTTCTCATTGGAGATATTTTGAGGTTTTCCCACTTAAATCGGCTTGTTATTCTTAGTTAGTGTCAAGTATTTATAGCATATTTCCTATCATACTCTTATATTGTGCAAGTTATTTCATTATAAGTATGCACTTATGATTATGATGGATCCTAGATGGATGTTGTGATATTTATATTATGAATATATATTGTTATGGTGGTAGTATATTTGTGATATGGATACATTATGGATGCCCCTAGGATATGAGATAGTTATTCTTATAATGTAACATGATTGTGGGTGAATGCAACAAATGATGCTAATTTTTGTATTTTTATTTTTTTTCATCATAAAAAGTTAGAAGAAAATGAATAGAATGGGGGGATGGATGTTAGGATGGGATGGGATAGGAATGGGGTTGAATAAATTGGAGCCATAGAAAAGTATATGAGGTGTTCATGGTATAGGTGGGGGGGAAAGATTTGAGTTCTTTAGTCAATTTGTGTATAAAAGTTATGTATGAGGATAAGGGATGCAACACATAGGGGGAATGAATGGGGTAGATTATGTTAATTAATATTGAGAGAAAACCTATATTTTGATATAGAAATGGATATTATACACTAGGGTATAAGAATCAAGGTGACAATATATCCCTTGCATATACTTGACTCTCAAATAAAAGATTATATTGGTAAATAAAAGACATGATATAACATTGGGGGGTTATGTGACCAAATAGATTTAAGCATGAGGAGATCCTTTTGCACACAAGGCATTGGAAGGGCCTTGGTGGGTTTATGCAAAGAATAACCATCATACACAAATATGTCCCTACACACACAAGGTTGAAATTAGCCTTGATGGGTCATGTAAAGAACAATCAACAAAAAAGAAGCACAAAAACAAAATATGATACCATATTGTACACCATTCAAAACACACCAAGACATGTGAATATTTAGGTGGCATGTAGTAGGTATAGTATGGGTCAAAAAGATAAATCAAAATAAAAGACAAACTAACAAACAAGTCAAGCAATTGTTTCCAACAAACTACAATTGATCTACAATTAATTGAATATTATTGACATGTAATTGCAAGACTAACTGACATGCGATCCTTTATTGACACATCTACACATGTGTTGGAGCATATATTGCAATACACCCTCTTTAACACTACAATATTAAACTAAACAATAAAAAAATACTAGGAAATACATTATATAGAATTTTTTCTTTGAAATAGTTCTTGGATTGATAATAATTCTTCAAGCTACTCTCAAGTATAGTTACCTAGCTATAATCCAAGTTCCCAACTTTATTGGACACCATTTGCACATGAAGTGTCTCATCACCCTTGTAAAGGTTATGATATTGAACTTCCAAATTTTGGATCTCCTAAATGAACTATTGGAAACCAATCCTCACATGTATGTGTCATAACCCTATTGAGGTATAGTTTATTTGATCCACAATCACCTCAAACTATTAAGAATTTGTCTATCCTTTGTACTGCATCCATCACTATCTTCAAAGTGTTGGTCTCTTCAAACTAGAACAACTGGCTCATCATCAATAAATTAATCATCACTATCATTTGGTGGTTCTTCAACAAGGCTAGCATTCTCTTAGTTCCTATAGCTCAGTAGTAGAAAATTTCACCTCATCTTTAGCTACTTATAATCACTATAGAATTTTTCATAACAATATTTGGCTTGGAAGTAAATTCTTTCACTAAACCACTGTGCTTCCTCTCTAAACTAATATTATTCTTCTTGATTCACAATAGAAGCATTTTCAAACAAAGATTCAAAATAGAATAATGTAATTGTTACAATGATAAATTCACTAGCAAAGATGTCACACTTAGAAGAGCTCAGCCTAATGGATTTCCATATCTCTAAGCTTGGTGACTGCACAACATATTCTACAACACCCTTACTCAATAATCAGGAGATGTACTCTGATTGTAGGTGTATCATATCGACTAGCTTTGATACCATAATAGAATTTGGGAAAATAAAAATATAACACTCTCTAATTGATTATTCATGAACATAATACAACTTTATAGTTGTAGACACTCAGTAGAATTACTATAATCATGCTAATTATGGTGACAAATAACTAGAGTTTTTCAACAAAAAACTAGACATCTACTGACAAAAAACTACATTTTTTTCCAATGAACTACACTTGATCTATAGTTAACTAAATATTATTGACATGTAATTGCAAGACTACTTGATATATAGTCCTTTATTGACACATCTACACATGTTTTGGAGTGTATATTCCAACAAGAATGTCATCATTGTAGGACATGCACAAAATATATTTGATGAAGAGGCTTTACACAATACAAATAAAATGCAATTGATAAGTGTTCAATAATCTTTACTAGCGTCTTCTCTGCTTTACCAACATCCTTCTACACCAAAAATGAACTACTAGAAGAGAGAAAGAATATTCATCAAAGCATGATGGACGAGAGATTTTAGATAGATGTCATTGCAAGTAATTTTACTGAATGTATGTGAAATGTAGAAGCATTGAAAAGGAAAATGCATTGTTTGATAAATGCATCAATATGATGTAGTCATATAGCATGAAATGCTTGCAGGATGTGCATACAATGAATTATTGAAACAACTTTAAAATATTTCAATGTAAACACTGTACATAAGTGTAAATTAAAATTCCACAACCTTTGCCAACATCTCTTTTCTCTATTCCAATATGGGAGCTTTGAACACCGCATGGACATCATGCATAGAAAAGTTATGTTAGATTTTTTACTACCCTTGTAGGCATGCCTGCAAGATTTGAAAACATGGACAAGGAAAGTACAATGTTTTTCATAAATCCATGAATAAATATGGTCACTACTCTTCCTTATAAAAGGGAAATTCAAATGTCATTAATTATTTGTATTGGTTTTAAAACTAGCTTCAAGAGATCAAACAAGTTTTAGATCTTCCCATATCCCCTAATAGATAGAAATGGTGGACCACCAAAATAATTGATTGGCTGGGAGATTCGAAACAAGTAATGGGAATTCTTTATAAAAAATGGGGGTTACAATTTATTTGGCCAAAATGTAGAAAAATAAATAAAGCATGATGGTTTTTAATAGATATGCCTCAAAGAATATGCTCTCATGGAGCACAATGATTGTAGGATATGCAAAAAATGATTTTTTTGAAATGCATCATAAACATATAAGAAAATGCATTGTATCCTCTACTCTATACAAAATGGAAGCTTTGAAACTGTGTATAAGGTGAAGGTATCAATGATTACAAAAAAAGAAAAACAAATGATGATGTGCAGATAATCTACCTATCGAATGAAGATAAGTAACATAGATTAAACTCTTGTATTGAATAAAGAGAACAAGAGAAATTTTTATACAAGAAGTGTAGACACGAAAAATATACAAATTGATCCTACACATTTGATCCTAATCTTACTAACATCAGTTCGTCTTGAATCATCTCTTTCTAATCATCACATTTCATCTCTTAATTAAATAAATCAAATTTATCTAATTAAGTCATTCTCTTCCATTAATTAAATAAATCATTTTGTTTAATTAATCCTATAATCTCTCTTTTAATTAAATAATTCACTTTATTTAATTAAATCTCTAAAGTCATCTCTTTGAATTAAATAAATTAATCTTTATTTAATTTAATCTAACATCACCTTATTTAATTAAATAAATCAATATTTATTTAAATAAAGCTAAAATCATTATTCTTCTCAACTTTGATTTATTTAAATCCTAAAATCTAAGTCAAAATTATCAAATCATCTAAATTCTACTTAAATTTAATCAAATCATGATTAATCCTAATCCTAATCACTCCAATCCTCTAGATTTCACAACTTGCATAATAAACCAATTTAATTGATTTATAAATTCATCAATTTCCATTCAAAAGGGCATCTTTTATGGAATATTCCTCAAATTCAAAAATCCCTCCAAAAGGGATGAGTACTTCCAACAAGGCATTAAAGGCCTCTTACATGTCCTTTGCCTTGATCCAAGTGGCATTAACTCCATTTCTTCTTCCCTCTAAACTTGTCATCTCAATATTTTTAAATTCCACCTAGCCATATTTATGTGCACATTCATCCAAATGTGCTCATTCCTCCTCCAATCACACGTGGACAAGTGGCCTTCTCTCACTGGTTGGTATTTTGTCCCACATTCATTGAAATCCTTCAATATTCCATTCTTTAAAGGTATAAATGGAGGGCTTCTCCTATTGAATTGATCATTCACAATCCAAGAAAGTCTACTATACTCAATTTCATGTGCAACTTCATTCAAATTTCATAGTTCTATCAAAGTTATTGAAAAATTGCATCAAGGAATCAAGAATCATCATCAAAGATCATCAAATCACATCAAGGAGTTGAGAGAGGGCCTTTTTCCACATCAAAATGACACCAATTCCCTATGGGATTGAGGGTTTTCTCATTAGAATAGGATTTAATTATCTTCTATTACTTTGTTCTTCATCTTATTTCCTATTTTGATGTTTCAATCTAATTTCAAGGGTAATAATGATTCTAACCTGAATTTTGATCTAATTTTATGTTTGTTCTTTGTGTTTGTGCAGGTATAGGTTCACCATTCACATTCTGGCATTAGAAGGAGGGCGAATTTGGAGAAATTCATCACGTTTTTCTAAAAAAATTGTGGTTTTTTGACTTTTTTGGTGCCTATAGGAAACTCTGCTTCTATTAGTCCAACGATGCTATATTGCACCGCTACAAACTCCAAACTGTGCCACTGGAGTCTTCCCGCCCAAAAAAAATGAATTTTAAATTGACCCCCGGGTTTTCCTGATTTCAAACTACGTCGCTTGCCAAACAGTGTCGTAATTATGGTCACTCTCTTTGTGCAAAGCGCCACTCTTACTCATTAGCGGTGCTATATTGTGCCGTTGAACTTCTCAAACTATGCTGCACCCACATATTGTGCTACTGGAGTTGGGTAAAAGGTAGATTTTTGGTTATTTTTGACGTGCTTTTTTTCATTTTGGTTATTTTGACTTCTAACTAGTTTTTAGTCTCTATTTTTGTAGTATAAACTAGTTTTTGTAGGTTGGCTTGATCAAGGTGAAGGAAGGAAATGAAGACCAAGGATTCTTTATGACTTCATCATCTGATTGTATCAAGTGTTTTTAAACACTTTGGGGAGAAATTATAATCCCTCTTCTAAGGATTTGTTATATTATTGCCTTGTAGGATTTACTAAATGTCATTTGGGCTTAAAAAGAACAAAACAAAGGGTTAAAAAGAATCATAGGAAAATGCACTACATTTTGTTTTGGGCTTAATAAATGAACAAACAAATCTCACACTTCAAAATTGGTGCTTAAAAAGAATTCATATCATTGCTTTGTTGTTAAAATGAACATGTGTATTCTTTGTTTTGTAATCCCTTATGAAAGTTAATATCATCTAAGAAGACGTATGCACTTCTCTCGCACTTAATTTGATCTGGAGAACCAAAATTCTTTTTGTGATATTAGGTTGTATAAGTGATTACCTCCACACTTCAATTTGGATTCTTAAAATTGACAAAATTTGCGAGTGTGAAGAAAAGCTATTGTGTGTGCTCCCACCTAAGTGCGTTAGGTGGTTGAACTAAAAATAAACTCCTTTGCTATTGTTCACCCTTAGAGAGTCTGCCTTGGTGGGAAAAAATACTCACCTCAAGGGAACGACTCAAACCGGTAACAAGCTAAATGCCAAGCTTCTCCCAACTAGTATATAAATTTGAATATTGAGGAAATTTCATCATTACAGGAACTCCTATAGAAAAGTAGGTGATACTCTTTGTATGAGTTGATCTTGCCTCTCATGTGGATTTTTGAACGAGTGCCTTGATTAAAAGAAAAAATTGTGTAAAATACAAAAACTTTATCTATTTGTTGATGCAAGAATGATTGTTCTAAAGACGTCCCACATTTTTATGGCTCTTGGTAGAGATGAGAAGTATGCCATGGGAGTCTCATGGGTACTGATGCTTGGCTGACCCGAGAAGCGAGTGCACTATAAGGGGGAGTTTGTGTGGTCAAGCATCTAATCATCCACTAAGAGTAAGCATAGATGGATTCGTCCAAGTGGGAAATCAACAAATATTGCCTCTTTTATCCTAGGATTGTGCATCACTTCAAAATCAAAACACTTTGCCTGGATCCAAAATGCTTGGAAAAAAACATTCAACATTGGTCTTCAAAATTTCAGACCCTTTGGGGGGAACAAATACTTGTCGAAAATCCAAGTGCTCTTGCTTGCCCTAGGGATTTCATCCTTAGAGGCATCTAAGTATTTGGGATTAATCATAATTTTTTCTCACTAAAGTCAACATTAGGGAAATTTTGCCTTAATTTTGTCGATTCTCCACATAATGGAATTTGTGAGATGAGAAGAAGTTAGGACATTAGACATCAAGTTTGAAAACCTAATCAAGAATTGTTTGTGGTAAAAAAGGAAGTCATTAAGAAAAGATAAGAAACAATTTATCCACACACATGTACTCTTCCAAATGATTTACCGAAAGATCAAAATCCAAAAATCAAAGTTCAAAAGTCTTAGTCCAAAAGCTCGTGAAGAACGTATTTCAAGGCTTCACGATGTTAGAGAAAGGTTGGTCTACAATTTTTACAAGAAAGATTCAAGGAATAATCCTAACTTGTATGAATTTTATTGCCAACAAAATCCAAGTCTCTTGCAAAGGTTTGAATTTCTTACATAGGAGGTACCAAGCATGTTCTTCAACACTGAGGTCTTGTAGAAAGGAGTTCTATATAGATATAATCTAGGATCAAAGTCATCATTCTCTTCCATCCCTCAAACATCAAAACCAAAAATCATCTCACCAACAACTCTTGGAAATATTAAAAACATCATTCATGCTAGACTTCTTGGCAAATCCAAATCACCTTGTTTGATTAGATGCATGTAGATGAATCCTTCTCCATATATTTAGTCAAATTATCAATCCTTGTGAACAATTCTACCCTTTGATTAACATCCAAAATAAAAAAATTGAATCAAATCAAAATCATCTTGTTTAGCTAGGGGTGTATAGATGAATCCTTCTTTACACACTTAGTCAAATTATCATATTGTGTACAAGTATACTCTAGGACAACATCCAACCTCTTAGAGTTTATGAGTTCACTATCAAAATCAAAGTCCAATCAAGCCAAGGTTCCAATCAAATCAAATCAAATCGAGTCCTAAAGTCTAGTATCTCCTTCAAGGTTTCTCAAGAGTTCAATCATTCAAATCATCCACCTTCCATTTATCTCATCATCACCCTTTGATCCTTAATCATCCAAGTTATTCTCCTTTTTGTGCCTAAAGTTAGATCAATCTAAAGAATTAGAGGTTCATCTCACACATTCTTGAAAATTGATCTCTATTTTATGGTGAAAACTACATTGCAACACAAGAAGAATATGGAAATCAACAAAGAAACATCAACTTCGAGTGACCTAAGCCAAACCACTCCTGAAATGAATCCCGTTGGATTGAGCAATCCCCTAACCAATCTTCCTCTACCATCACAAAATCCTCAAGAGGAAAGACAAGTGGAGGACATCACCAAAAATGTCTCAAGGATGACACAAGATGAAATCATTAAAATGGTTCAAAATCATGAGACTCATAGAATTTTCAATTCGATGTTGAGAATCAATCCCTCCCAATACATGCTTGATTTGGAAAAAGAAGGGGCCAAACTCCCTTCCGATTATGACATAATCACTATTGTGGAAAGGCCTATTGGGATCATGCCCCCAATCTCATCCACACCTCCATTTCAAAGCATCACTCAAAGAATCCCACAAATCACATCATCCATTGCTCCAACTCAACCAATTGTTAACAAGGGAAGCTCATTGCTTCATGCACTTCAAACACATCCCCTTGTGAGCAACTGAGGTTTGGATGCAAACACCATGTTGGATCAATCTATCCCAGTGAATTCTTTACACCCAGATGTTCTTCTCACATTTCATGATCCCACCAATCCAACCTCTTTTCACACAACACCGATGTATCCCCTCAAAACACAAACCTCTTTCCTCATGATATCATAAGGAGAGGGTGAATTATTCAGAATAGGGGGAATCTTTGATCCCTCCTCATCATCTCTTTTCCAAGGGAATACACCACCGCTTCCACCCTTGTCATTAACATCCACACCACTCCTTGGGTTAGGCCTTCCACCTTTACTGAACATCAATCAACAAAATTTGAGCAACCCTCTAACCATAAATCAAAACATCATACCAAATCAGGTCCCATCTTGCCATCAATATCACAACAATAGGTGGAAACCATTCAAGAAAACCCAACAATCAACACATCATCTACCATGCCCCAAGTATCTCAAAGCATGGTCTCCCAAGGACCAAGCATGTCAATCACACCATCCATGACAAAAACCCCAATCATCAATACAATGGTTCCTCTCATCACAACAGTCAACACTATTCCTAATCCACCACCACCACCACCAAAACCCAACATGGAAAACTCATTTAGCCTCACGTTGCAAGCAGCTCAACAAGCCACCTATCAAAGGGCAATTCAGAAAATTCAAAATCAACAAGTTGCACAACTAGCTATTCAAAAAATGCAAGCACAATTAGTGACACAACAAGTGCAACATGCTACCCAAGCTCAAGCTTTACTACAACAACAAGTAGCCACCCAAGCCACAGAATTTGCGTAAGAATAACAAACCAGACAAGCTACCCAGGCTGCACAAGCAACCCAACAAGCATAGGCTCAAGCTCAAGCCCAATATAAAGCTCAACAAGTGCAAGAACAAGCTCAATACCAAGCACAACTATGAGTAGCTCAACATCAAGCATATCAAAAAGAACTAAAACACTATCAAGCACATCAAGAAGCAACCCAATTAATAGCCCAACAACAAGATTTTTTGGCACAACAATAGAAAGACCAACAACAAGCATTATTAGCACAATAGTAACAAGACCAACACCAAGCGTTGTTGGTGCAACAAAAAATGCAGGCTTATCAACAAGCCTTAATCACTCAATAGAGCTTGCAAAAAAATCACACCAACACTCCATCCACCACTCCAACACCTCAACCACTTCAGAACACATTCACTCCACCCCCTGATTTGCAAGATGACATGACAACACAAATCAAGTTGCTCTTGCAAAAAGTGCTTGATTTCCAGTCAGGGAAAACAATGAGGACCCCAAGCAATCTGTGTCCTTATCCTTTTGATAGGAGCCTTGCAATGGTACCATTCCCAAAGGATTTTGAAATCCATAAATTTGACAAATATTGCGGGTTGGGAAATCCTGAGGATCACATCAGGGAATTCCAAGTACATTGTATGGAAGTCACATATAACGATACATATCTAATGCAGCTATTTCCTCAAAGCTTGGTTGGCCCTGCCATGGAGTGGTTCTCTCGCTTACCTACCAACATCCAAACATTCGAAGAGATCATTGACACATTCATAAATAATTATGCATTGAACATTGGCATGGATGTTAGTCTAGAGGAACTATCTGCGCTAAAAAAAGGAAAGGGGGAATCATTCACTTCCTTCCTACAATGATGGCTATCCAAGGCCAATTGAAGCAAGTGGGCCATGTCGGAGGAGCAAAAAATTTGTACCATCATTTCCAATCTTGAGAAAACTTTGGAATTCCATCTAAAGATGGAGTGTATCACCACTTATGACTAATTGATCCCCAAGGTGCTTAACATCAAATGAGTCCTTATTACACAAGGGGGGACACCCACATATCTAGAACATCAAGACAACCATCCTTCTACTAGCTATAATGAAAAATCTCGCACATGGGTGAAAAATAGAAATGTCACCAATGACTGTGTGGTTGATGCCAAGTTCGTAATCAGTGCTTCAAAATAGAATACCCAAACATATTAGCAACTGCAAAATAAAAATCGTAACAACACACAAACCAATGTAGTATCACAACCACCATGCAATAATCAAATCAACAATTTGAATAATCAAGGGGGACCACCCCTGTGAAACAAATATCCCCTCAAGAGAAAGTTTACCACTCTTGGGGAATTAGTCAAATCCATCATGAAGAAATTGGTAGATGAGAATCTCATTAAAATCCCCACATTTGAGAATTATCAAGAGCCCATGGTGAAACCACCTTGGTACAATGAAAATTACCTTTTTGATTATCATAAAATCAAGGGACACACAACAACCAATTGCATGAAGCTGAACAATATAATCTAATACCTCATTGACGACAAGATCATAAACATGGAACAACCAGCTGACAATCGAGATCTAAAAATCTACATGAATCCGATGCTCGACCATAACCAAAAAAATAACAAAGGGAAGAAAAAGTATGGCAATGTGAACCCGATGTATGAAGGATTTGTCACATCCGTAGATGAATTGGTCACTGTTGTTAGCATCAAGGGAGCCAAAGTTGATTGTGGAGTC
Organism: Sequoiadendron giganteum; assembly: GCA_007115665.2. Classification (NCBI taxonomy): domain Eukaryota; kingdom Viridiplantae; phylum Streptophyta; class Pinopsida; order Cupressales; family Cupressaceae; genus Sequoiadendron; species Sequoiadendron giganteum. Next base: position 19,693,967 of record CM021101.1, on the reverse strand, counting down.
ACCACACACAATGAAAAAAACACCATTGCTGGGTCATCATAGCCACCTAGGACATCCACCTCAAATCCAAAGTCTATTCCTAATGGCTACAATGTCTTGGACCAGTTGAAAAGAACTCCTACTTAGATCTCCATCATGCAGTTATTGAAGATTTCATCCGCCCATAGAGAAATCCTTGAGGAAGCATTGGCTTCATCCACCATCTCTACCAATCTTGCTACTAAACAATTCCAAGCTATGGTCAGAAACATTACCACCCCAAATCTCCTCACATTTTTTGATTAGGAATTCCCCACCCAACCATCTCACAATTGTGCACTTCACCTTGAATTTATGGTTCTTTAAAACAAAGTTAAGAGGGTCTTGGTGGATGGGGGTGTAGGTTTAAACATCTGTTCTCTAAAGCTCATAAAGAATCTGGGATTCTCTGAGGATTCCATTGAAAAAGGCAAAGGCATCATGATCAGAGCTTATGATGATTAAGAAAGAGTGTCTCAGGGCACTATCCAAATCCCTATTCAAGTAGGGCCAACCATTATGGAAACCACCTGCCAGGTTCTTGACCTTGACCTACCTTATAATATCCTCCTAGGCTGTCTGTAGATCCATGGGATGCAAGCAGTCACATCAACCTTCCATCAGTGCATCAAGTTCTCATACCAAAATCAAGAGGTCACAATCTATAGTGATCCTAAGCCCTTTTCCTACTACAAGAACCTGGAAGCAAAATACTATAAAATCCCCTAAGTCCCAAAGAATAATGAAGTCCCTTCAACTCCGTATGAAGACTCAACCAATATTTCCTCCACTTCTAGGACAAAGACACCCACCATTCCTAACATATCTGAAATCAAAGTAATAATCCAAGACAATGGGTGTGGGGATTACAAAATGAAGAAAGGAGACTTTGTGGTAGAGGATTTACCTCAATCCCCTAGATCCCATGGAAAACCACAACCTGCCAATACAATAGCTCAAAATTTTAGAGAAAATCCCTCTCGATTGAAGAGTTGGGGGATCTAGGTTGAGAAGTGGTGGACGAAAGAGACGTATCTAGTCTCCTCTATCAAGATGAAAGTTCTGTACCAGTCCTTCCTATGGATGATGCCAATAGAGGACTTCAATTAATGTTGGGAATGGGCTATAACAAGAATGAAAGTATGGGAAAGAACAACAATGGTTGATTGGAACCTATCATTGTTGAAAAGTGCATGAAAAATATTGGCCTTGAGTTTACCCCTCTGAGTGTAACCATATGTGGTAGAAGTCCCCTAGTTAAAGTAGTTAGGACTCCCCCTCAGCTATCGACAACCACCCTTCAGTTACCAATATCAACAGGTCTGCCCTTAGATAGCTTTACCTTTGACATAACCAATGTGTGTAGTAGTGATGAGGATCCCATAACTGACTTGCCTATGATTTTCAAAGATTCCTCCCTATTAATGATCAAGAACCTATCTTTTGAGTCAAACCATCAAAACCATGAAATAAACCTAGTTTATCCCCAACTCATCAACTACAACCAACGAGGACCACCAATTCTGGACACATGCAAAAATGATGAGGTGCTCTTGGAATTCATGGGATTGTGAGATATAGTACCATATGGAGATCATAAATCTAGTTTTGACATCATACTGGATACACAAGCCTATTATAGTGAAACGATTGAATCCTTCAATCGCAAAAGTGAAAAATTGAGAATAATCTCAAGGTCTTTGAATGAAAACCACACTATGGCACTCTCTGACTCAAAAATAGTAAAAATAAAGGACACATCCAATGGTCAAAACCTCTTTGAGGCACCAGAGGATGAAGGATTCAATATTCCTCTCAGTGCCCTTCATCAAGAGAAGTCATCAGTTCTGGCAGAACAGTGCAATCCAGTCAATCTGGAAATAGAGGAACTACCACACATAACATTCTATGCTGAGCCACTTCTCAAATAAGAAAAAAAACTCCTATCTATGTTCCTAAAGGAAAGAAAGGAAAAATTTGTATGGACTTATACCGATTTTCCTTGGATGGATCTAGAAGTTGTAGTTCATCACCTAGCTGTATATCCTTAAGCGAATCCTGTGAGACAAAAGTTGAGAAAAATGCATCCTCAGATAACATTGCTAGTCAAAATGGAATTACGAAAGCTCCTAGATGCAGGATTTATATGACCGATTGACTATCTAGAGTGAGTCTCAAATCTTGTACCTATTTCAAAACCAAATGGGGGCATCCACATTTGCATGGATTTCAAAGATTTGAACAAGGCATGTCCCATGGATGACTTTCCACTTCCAAAAATTGACATGATCATGGATATGATTGCAGGACATGAGATGTTATCATTAATGGACAGATTCTTAGGATACAATCAAAGGACCTACACAAGATAACGTTCACTTGTCCGTGGGGAACATACTACTAGAATACGATGCCATTCAGATTGAAGAACGCAAGAGAAACCTACCAGGGGGCCATGACATTAATATTTTATGACATGATTCATAAGATTGTGGAAGATTATGTGGATGACGTACTAGCTAAATCAAAGAAGCGACGAGATCACATATCGGCCCTAAGCTCCATTTTTGATAGACTAGAAAATTACAAGGTCTGACTTAATCCAAAAAAGTGTCTTTGGGGTACAGTCAGGTAAGCTCCTAGGGTACATTGTATCAATGAGAGGAATTGAAGAAGATTCTTCCAAGGTCAAGGTAATCCTCAAAATGGAAGCACCTAGGACATTGAAGAAGCTAAGAGGCCTACAAGGAAGACTCCAATCCATTCGTTGATTCATAGTACAACTAGCAGACAAGGCAATCCCATATTCTCATCTACTCCACAAGGGGGTAGCATACAAATGGGATGAGAAATGTGACCAAGCATTCAACAAGATCAAGGAGTACTTACTCACAACACCAGTCCTTATGCCATAGATTCTAGATAAACCTTTGATCTTATACATATCAACAACAACAACAACCCTTTGTGCTCTCCTAGCACAACACGATGAAAATGGGAGGGAGAGAGCTATATAGTACATTAGCCGGGACATGGTGGGACATAAGCTGAACTACACACCCATTGAGAAAGCCTACCTAGAAGTCATGTTTGTAGCTTAGAAGTTCAGACATTACATGCTAGCACATTAGATCAAGCTCATTGCAAAATTAGACCCACTCAAATACCTACTTTCCAAAGCAACTCACATGAGAAATGGCTAAGTGGGTTATGATCCTGATGGAGCATGACATTGAGTATGTAGAACACAAGGCTATCAAAGGACACACAATCATAGATCAACTGGTAGAAGCACCAATATATGCAGAGAATCCACTTGTTTCAAAGTTCCCCGATGAATCAATCTTCAACCTTAGTGTAGCAGATCACTTGAAGATGCATTTTGATGGATCCTACACATAAAACGGGTTGGGAGCAGGAATCTTCTTCACCACTCGACAAGGGGATTGCATACCTAAATCATACAAGCTGTCATTCTCATGAGAAAACAACATCACAGAGTGTGAGGCTCTTGTCATAGGGTTGAGGATTGTAGTGCAATAGCAAATCATGGCCCTTAAGGTCTATGAAGACTCATAGCTCATAATCAACTAGGTAAACAACGAATATCAAAAAAAGGATGATAAACTAACTCCATACAAGAAGTTGGTGGAAAGTCTCAAGGAGTCCATTGATATCACATTTGAACAGATACCCAGAGAAAACAACAAAGTAGTGGATGCAATGGTTATGATCAGATCACTCCTAGAGATTCGACACAATGTCCCAAAGAAATAATTCCTTGTAGAGAAGCTTCTCATAGTAGCATTTGAGGTACCAAAGTTTGAATTTTTGTGCAAAATAATTGGTCTCGGTGATCCTTGGTACCATGATATTTACACTTACCTAAGAATAGAATTCCTTCCCGCCAACATAACCTCGAACCTCAAAAGAGCCTTTGTCAAAAAGTCATCCCAATTTTTCATCCTAGAAGATACCCTGTACCATAGGAGCATCAAAGGGGCCCTTTTATGTTGCCTAAACATTGAGGAGGCCTTGGCTACTTTAACCATGGTACATAACGACATTTGTGGTTCACACTCGAGTAGTATGAATTTGGCCAAGAAACTGTTGAGAACATGATACTATTGGCCTGCAATGGAAAGAGAAGCACATGACTATGCCAAAAGGTGTTTGTAGTGTCAGCAACATGGGGACCTCATCCATACACCGGCTTAGGAGCTCAACCAATTATCACACCTTGGCCCTTTTCACAGTGGGGGCTTGATCTCATTGGTAAAATCACCCCCACCTCATCCAATTTCCATAAGTGTTGGACTCAAGGGAACACTGAGAGGGGGGGGTTGAATGAGTGTTCTACAAATATTAGCATTATTATTCTGATATTAAAACCATTTGAGCATTAAACCAAAAGAAATATGAAAACACACAAAGTAATCATCCACAACACCACAACACAAGGATTTTTGCGTGGAAACCTTGTTAGGGGAAAAACCATGGTGGAGGTTAATCCACAATTTGAGTACTCATATAAAAGTTTTACAAGAGAGAATGAACTTGCATTCAGACACACTGCCTAGAGGTCACTGCTTAAAAGGGAAGGCTCACTGCCTTACAAAAGTTCAAATTAAAATCATCTGAAGGATGAAATAAGATAGTAGCATCTATTCATGGTAGGTTAGAGTTTCAGTGAAGCTCATAGATTAGATTTTGGATCCTCTGTCAGATTCTGCACTTTGCTCTGCTTTGTTCTATTCTACCCTACACTTTTCTTCTCTTCGCATCACACATAGATAAATTTGCACTATTACTCTACTGAATTTCACACCACACACTGATATACTTTGCATTCCACACATTCTCTATATTCGCTCTCTCAAAATGATAAAACCAATCTCATATATATATCCATTATCAAGGATTTGATCATTCATATGTCGACTTCATAAAACATTAAGTGCTTTTCAACTGTCAGCTAGGTCCTTAATTAAATCTTTATGCGTATCCTCCAAAGTCAATTAAGACATAGAGAGGACCCAAAAACACATATCCAAACACAAAAAAATTTAATTAATTACTCCTTATACATTTTCCAATTATTGTATTTGATAAGTCGGCCTTCTAGCATAGATAACCAAAAGATTAGTGAACCGGATCTCCTAGATCACACACCATTGAATGTGCATCGATATAATTCTTGAATAAGGTATTAAAAACATCGACAAACCTTTCTCTGGGATCCATAACTGAAAATAATAGTCTGGTGAAGTATTCAGATTGACATTTATGCCTTTAACTAGATGCCCTGTTCTTCACTCTATTTTGCCGGTGTAAACCAAAACTAGACTATAGACTGAATGAATGAATTAGGTTACCATAAATTGAAACAATTATAAGCCATATGCCAAAAATAAGTTCATCATCACCACCATGGAGTACTTCATGAAGTGGTTCAAATCCATCCCCATGACCTACATTGCATGAAAGCAGATATCCAAGTTCATCCTAAACCACCTTATTTGTCGATATAGTGTCCCTCAAGCCATTATCTCAAATAATGGGACACCTTTTAAAAATCAAGATGTTTACGACCTATGCCAAAAATTCAATATCCAACATCACTTTTCTACTCCATATTATCCCCAAGGCAATGGCCAAGAAAAAGCTACCAATAAAACCATCTTGAAAATCCTCAAGAAAACAGTCAATGACATTGGTCATAATTGGTATCTGCAACTAAATCCCACCTTATTGGCCTACTACACAAGTATCCACACAGCAACAGGTGCCACCCCCTTCTCCCTGGTCTACGGATCAAAATCCATACTCCCCATTGAGATCGAGCTTCCATCCCTAAGGATATCACTGCAGAATATCATAACAAATGAAGAATACAGGGTCTCATGATTGAATGAGCTATAATTATTGGATGAGCGGTGTATGGATGCCTTAAACCACTTTCAAGTCTATTAGAATCACTTCAGGTGAAGTTACAACAAGAAAATTAGGAGTCAGACCTTTCAAGTTGGAGAATTGGCATTGAAAGAAAATTAGAACGTACCAAATCCAGATAACAAGGGTAAGTTTGAACCCAACTGGTTGGGACCATTCATTGTTACGACAAGCTACAAATCAGGGGCATATCAACTATCAACACTTGAAGGAAAACCTCTGCAGGAGCCCATGAAAAAATCTCATCTCAAAAAGTTTTACACCTAATCTTTTAAGGGTAAAACCAAAAATACAAAAAAATCAAAAAATGTAACAAAAAAAAAAAACTCAGAAAAAGGATTGAAAAATAGTAAAGAAAAAAAACGTCCTCTAGTGAAAACCACTTCGGTGGTGCTTTGGGCAAGTACCTTAGTGAAAAACTCACAAATAGGCACCTTGTGTAAATGAAGCACTCTCCATCCACCAAGATCTTCACAACTTATTCTACACACTTACCATTCATCCATTGCATTCCATCATCCATGTGCATCTGTATCATAGCTTGATCTTGTGTTCATATCATAGTCCAGCCTAGTACTACTTGGCACATTCCTAGGGTTAGTTTGTCCTACCTATATCAAAGTAGTCTATCACATCACACTAGGGGCATGTTATTTTACCTGCATCATATCAGATTCATGTACATCCTTGAATTCTTCCTTAAAATATTAGAAAATCCAAAACATTCATAGAATCTTTCGAAAAATCAAAAACATTAAAATCCCAAAACATGTCAAAAATAAAAAAAATAAAAAAAGTGGAGTCATCTTGTCAAACTACGTCATCTCTGAGCTTGAACATAGGCAAGGTTGAGCTTTGATCATCCCCCAAGACACCCTAGGTCAGTCCTTTAAGAGTTCATCCCAATAATCGAGCAATCCATCTTGATCACATCTCATCATTAAATCAGGTTTGCGTTAGTCAAACTACGTGGTATTTGCGTATATAATGTAGGAAAGGCTAATCTATTGATCAACTTCTGAGACCCCTAGGATAGGTCTTTAGGTTAGGTTCTTGGTCAAAATCTCAGAAAATACAAAAAAATCTCAAAATCTCAAAATCTCAAAAACAACCTCAAAACATTTCAAAACATCAAAAACACCCAAATATTTGAAAAAAACCCATCCATCTCATCTCAATTTCACCCGCAATAATCATCACTAGTAATAAATCAATTGTTGCCATCATCCTTTGGTAAAGCAATCGGAAGCAATTCTAGTAGGTGCAAAAGAGTGTTCCTAATCATCAAATTCTCAAGTCTAGGTCAATAAATCAGCAAGTTGGTCAACTCAAAGTACCAATATCTTATCACCCAATAAAATCTTATCATCATCTGATAACAACATGTCCTAGGATGCATCCTTCCTACAATTAGCTTGTTGGTTTGCTTTATCTGCTCTTTTGATTTATATTATTGTGCTCATTCCAATGACCTCTCAATGATGTCTAAATAAAAAGATTTAGAGAGAATGGAATGGGGCAACAATCATTATCTTTTTATTTGTTGTGCTTGTTGGATATCCTTGTAAAATAACTTCATCATGTGTGATTTTTTTTGGTTTTTAGGGAGGGTGTTTTAGGTGTCTTGTTGACCACATAGGAAGGATTTATTTTCTATGTTTTGGTCTGAGATGCCTAGAATATCTAAATTGCATTTTGAATAAGGTTTCATGTGTCAGGTGTGAACAGGAGTACTCCTATCTGATCATCGAGTCAAAGTCCATCACGGTAGGTACCATGCCATCCTAGTTCTTTATACCTTGATGCATCGTACCTATGTATATTATCAAACATAAGGTAAATGGCCATTTAAAATCCCAATTCTTGATTATTATCATCATCATCATCATAGTGTAGGCTTGTTGGATCCTCTTTTCATTTATTCTATCTTCTTTTTGTACTAACATGGTACCATGATAGTTACTCAAAAACATCACAAAACTAAATCCGACCCGCATCCACCAATCATCATTATACTGCATATCATATCATATAGGGAACATAGATGCATCACATTTCATCATTAATATAGATTCATTACTATTATTTACATTTCATCATAAGATATTATCACATAGGCATTATTAACCCATCCATTGCATAATCACATATCATATCACATCATAAATCAATACATATCTGTATTCATATCACATCATTTTTATCATTGCATTTATACATACTACCATTGCATATATCATAAATATCATGCATCATCTCACATTGTTACATTCATATTCTATTACGTAAAAGCATCACATGAGAATAATCATCACATGTTGCATCCATATATCATCCATCATAAATGCATAAGGAAAAGAAACAAAAACATTACATATCATTGCATACATTTCATAAACAAGTGCATCACATAAACATCTCACACCATCATCATCTCATAATCATGTGCATCACATATCACATCATCTTAAATGATTACATTTATACCATCACATTCATATTATTGCATTATGTTTATAAATTACAAAGCATATCAATATTTGGATATCCTAGGTCATCTAATATCATACATTATTATAATCATTCACATTAACAAATTGGATTTACACATCACATAGGGTCATTGAGAATCTCATAAACATACATTTTCATCATAAGGTCATTACATCCTACATAAGAAAATATACAAAAAGAAATGCATTCATAACCGTGTGCATCCATGAAATATTTGCATAATCACTGCATCACATCATTGCATCACATAAGAAAAACATTACATCTGCATATCATGAATCATAACACATAGGAAATAAAATACAGCCATCCATCAATGCATAAATAAAGTAGGAACTCTCGTAAACAAATCGAACCATCTCATATATATATAAAATGTAACTGTCATGGTACAAAGTCAAATCAAATGTGTATAAATCAAGGATATGATACAATCGAGGCTATCAAAAAATGGAGCACATGGATCTCAAATTTTTTTTTGTCTCTGATCAAAATGTGGTGGCTAGCCTTGTTGGCTAAACCCCTCAACCTCTTGTCTCACGACAGGATCCTTAGGCTGTCTCATGCCTTTGTGCTGTGAAAAATTTGGCACTCTGGCCCTTGTTGGTACTGCCTGCCTATAATGCAACCTATAATACTCTACCTCTCTCACTGCCTCCTGATATACCTGTGTAGACATTTTCCTACCCTAGGATGCAAAGGCCATACTCTCGAGCTTCTATCTTTGGCCTATCTCTTGGTCCCGCTCTAATCGGGCTTGATGCCTCTATGTAGTAAGGGCCTGGACCTACTTTCTAGCCTAGTCACTCTCTATCATGAGAACTTGCACCTACACCTACAACTGCTTTATCAATGTATCCCTTTGATTTGGCTACGGTGGTGGTGGTGGTGAAGGATGTTGTTGGTGGTCCCTCAAGATCTCTCTCTCTCCATCCCCATCTTGCTATCTCTCCCCATCACCAAGCACTTGATCTACCTGTACTCTCTGCTCTGGCTGATGAGGAGGTGGTCCACCTCCTCCTCTCTCCCCATATCCATCCCCATCCCCTCTTCCTCCTTGCCCTCACCCTCGGCCTACTGAGCTACCTTTGGGCCTCCACTGTAGCGGTGCTGCACTTGGATTTGTCAATCAAAGGGGTGCTCTGAACCATGATGTGTAGGCCTGTGTTACCCCTGCATCCCCCTATCCCTGGTCATATGTCCATGGTCTAGCCACCAATTTTCTAAAGGAAGTAATGGCCTCATCGACTGGGATGAGTCTGCCCCATGCTGTCTCCCTCATAGTATGAGAAAATATGGCCACATACTGGTCATCAAGATGGTCTTGTATGTCCTCAAACGATCTGGTAGGCATCTCTCTATCATCATGTGCTCTTGGCCCTGCATAAGTCTGTCCTATTGAGCAAAAAATAGTTGTTGTACATCGTCGAACCATAGACCCATGCCAAGCCAAGGCCTCCATGTGAAAAAGGTCATCTCATCTATGACCCTCCTTCAATGGGAAATACCATTTGCCCCTGTACGTGTAAATGTAATCTGGGCCCCTCCATACCATTAAACAATGGGATCATCCTACTCTAGGGAAATTAGTGTCACCTATGGACGAAGCACTACTATGTGCTCCCAGGCCCAAACATGTAGAAGTGTGACTCCAACCTCGATGGCCTTGCTATCTAAATATGCAAACTCATGAAGGTATCGATAGAGTGAGGCTAGCATCACTGGCCCCCATACAAATCACTCCCTCTGATGGAGCACCCACTCCCATGCCAGACCCCATCTTGGGATGAAGTATTGGCCCTATTGATCTAGTGCCATAATCCCTAAGATGATAGCAACTACAATCAATCTAAAAGTGGGCATTGTGCCCCTGTATTGTTCAAGATCAATCTACCCCTTAGAATATATGATCGCCTCAAGCTCCATCACATCATAAAATGCATCTATCCCAACATCCACAACATAAATAACTCTCACCCCATGGATGGGTAGTCAAAGGATGTGTCAGACATCCTCTAGTGTGATAGTAGCCTCTGCTATCAACAAGTGAAATGAGGACGTCTCACTATGCCATCTCTCTACTAAGGCTGTCATCATCCCCAAGTGTGTCCGAACGAGATGGGCATAGGTGATATACCATAGGCTAATCACCCCAAGGTGCTCCTGAAGTAGCTCATGTAACCCGACTAGTCTATTAAGAACTGGGGACCGATGCTCTTGTGAGTGTAGTAAATCGAGGTCCTCTTGTGCAGGAAAATTCATAGCATCAAGTTTCAAAAAAAATCAAGATCCTACCTTGAGTTTCACAATTGAAACAACAAATGTGATGATGTTTGTAATTGCAACGCAGTTTGCAAATTCCAAACTGCATTGTGGCGATGCAGTTTGATCATGCCCTTGAACCATAAATTTCAAATTGGCTCACCACGACGCAATTCTCATATGCGCTTGACTTTGAACCTAAACCCTAATTCTTAAACTAAGTCACAGTGACGCCCTTTGCATATGTGACACACTTTGAGGCTATGCGATGCTGATTCTATACCCTCAATGACGCTATACAGAGTTGCTTGAACTAATTAACTTTTGGACCCTATTAATTGCACGTAATTGAAATCAAAAGGTTGGTAAGGGTCACATACCATTGGTTTTGCACTAGCTAGCCGCTGGTGCACTCGTACTCAATCTGAAACATGTCATGGAAGAAATCTTTGAGCCATCTTGAACAGTGCTCAGAGCTTAGAATGCAAGAATTTCTAAAGGCTAAGTGTGAAAGTGAATTGAAAGTGACCCCTTGGGGCCTATTTAAGCTTGGAAATTTGGGTTTTTTTAACCCTGTTTATCCGTCTAGCTAGGATTTTTGACCCCCGATCCTATTTTTTCTTGACCAAGGGCTGTTTTGCATCATTTTTTCATGTTTTGGTACATTTTTGGCATCTTGGACCCTTTATGGACCCATCAAATAGCTTGTTCTCTTTTTCGCGAGATCACCCAAAAATCCAAAATTTCATCCGATCTCTTGAGGGGGCAATATACCAACGCAATCCTCTTGCTAGGGCAGCAATGGGGCATCTGATCAATTTTTTTTTTGAATTTTGATCTTGGTAGTTTATTCTTTGAACCAACGCAACAGGTACATTGCTTCAAAGAGGGGAAAAATGTAAACATGAAAAAACATACAAATTGATCCTACACATCTGATCCTGATCTTACTAATACAAGTTCGTCCTGAATCATCTCTTTCTAATCATCACATTTAATCTCTTAATTAAATAAATCAAATTTATCTAATTAAGTCATTCTCTTCCATTAATTAAATAAATCATTTTGTTTAATTAATCCTATAATCTCTCTTTGAATTAAATAATTCACTTTATTTAATTAAATCTCTCAAGTCATCTCTTTGAATTAAATAAATTAATCTTTATTTGATTTAATCTAACATCACCTTCTTTATTAAATAAATCAATCTTTTTTTATTAAAATCTAACATCATTATTCCTCTCAACTTTGATTTATTTAAATCCTAAAATCTAAGTCAAAATTATCAAATCATCTAAATTCTACTTAAATTAATCAAATCATGATTAATCCTAATCCTAATCACTCCAATCCTCTAGATTTCACAACTTGCACAATAAATCAATTTAATTGATTTATAAATTCATCAATTTCCATTCAAAAGGGCATCTTTTGTGGAATATTCCTCAAATTCAAAAATCCCTCCAAAAGGGATGTGTACTTCCAACAAGGCATTAAAGGCCTCTTACATGTCCTTTGCCTTGAGCCAAGTGGCATTAACTCCATTTCTTCTTCCCTCTAAAATTGTCATCTCAACATTTTTAAATTCCACCTAACCATATTTATGTGCACATTCATCTAAATGTGCTTGTTCCTCCTCCAATCACATGTGGACAAGTGGCCTTCTCTCATTGGTTGGTCTTTTGTCCCATATTCATCCAAATCATTCAATCTTTCATTCTTCAAAGCTATAAATGGAGGGCTTCTCCTATTGAATTGATCATCCACAATCCAAATGGAACTTCATTCGAATTTCATAGTTCTATCAAATTTATTGGAAAATTGCATCAAGGAATCAAGAATCATCATCAAAGATCATCAAATCACATTAAGGAGTTGGGAAAGGGCTATTTTCCACATCAAAATGACACCAATTTCCCATAGGATTGAGATTTTTCTCATTAGAATAGGATTTAATTATCTTCTATTACTTTATTCTTCATCTTATTTCCTATTTTGATGTTTCAATCTGATTTCATGGGGAATTTTGATTCTAACTTGAATTTTTATCTAATTTTATGTTTGTTCTTTGTATTTGTGTAGGTATAGGTTCACCATTCACAAGAAGCAATAAAATTGAAATACCTAATCGGACATAACTGTCCACTAACTAAACATAACTAAAATGTTTATTATTCTTACATTCTCCCCCATAATAGAGAATATATATTTTTTCATTAGTATCCCAATTATCCCCCATAATTAAAATTGGGAAGAACACATTCATTAGTAAATGTCGAAGTGTCTAAAAATGATCACGAGCAAGAGACTTTGTGAATATATCAACAATTTGTGCTGTAGTGGGGCAATAGACAAGTCCTAACTAGTGTTAGCCTTTGACGTACAATTCCAAACTAAAAGCAGAAGTACTCACATTTACATGTGGTATTATAATGCACCCTAGTAGGGTTGGTTAAAGCCTTAAGTGGCTTGTTGGATGCTTGCAAGGCATTAGTCCCCCAATTTGTGACTAGACACTTTTCTTAGTAGCTACCCTTTTGATTGAGTTTATTTGGTGTCACTTTCAATACAGTGGATGCGCATCATTCCTCAAAGTTACACACCATGAGGCTCCCTTGAGATGAGACATAAATTCTTGGCTTAGCACAAGCTACTTTTTTACTTGTAGCTTTCTGGGGAGAGGGTGATTAGGTCATCCTTCCAATCTTGGAGACCCTAGTTGTCCTCTCTCGCAAAGAAATGAGTGAATAAACCCCATAAAGGTGTCCCTATACTTGCATCGAAGGAGATTCCAAGTTGTGGGCTTGAAAGTGCTACCATTTTCCATTGACCTTAGGGATATGAAGTGCTTGATGTGTTTTCAATTGTGTTATACTAGTAGAAATTGGGGTGAATAACCCTTGAGCATACACATATTCAAATAGGGATTTGACAAGTCCATAACCAAAAATCTATTTTTAGAGTGTTTTCTGTGTTTGCAATCAGATTTCAAAAATTTCCCAAAAGGAAAATCATTCAAAATATAAAATTTTAGGCAAATAAATTGTGAACCGCAACTATCAGATAGTGAACCACAACTGTTAGACAATGAACCACAATTGTAAAATTTTGCACCGCATCTGTGAGATAGTGAGATGCAACAGCTGGATAATAATATTTTAGAGAAATCTTTGTCCAATCTTAGTCCTCATCACATTCTGATAGTGACCTTACATTCTAATTATATAATTTCTTAGTTTAACCACTCCATTCATCACATTCATCTAGGCTTTCTAAGTTAGACTGCATTGCCTACCTTGCATTGCGTAGTTGGTTTTAGATCATTTTTAGCCTTAGGCAACCTTTAGATTTTAGATTAGGAAGCCTTCCAAATCTCTAATCAGACCATGGTCACATTTCTAGATTTTTATTGACCCCACCTTTTTATTAATCAATTATCAACCATCGTTAGGTCTCGAACTTACTTCTTAGTTTAGTCTCACCTTTTTCAAATCAATCATCCTTTCAACATTAATATTCTAAGTTCTTGAAGTTATAGTTGGTTACCTTGGTCTATCATAGTTTGGATAGCATCCTTTTTCTTAGGTCCAAAGGTTCATCTCCTTAGTTTCATTTGGCATACCTTAATATTAGTCTCATATCATAAAATTTAGTCATAATCTCAATTGGTCTCATTACATATCACATCCTCTGGTCATAGGGTCATTATCATAATTTCATTTAAAACCTTTAGTCTTAGGTGCATTATCATTTGACATCCTTATATATTCAAAAATTGCAAAAAAATATATCATGGTCTCATATCTCACATTTCATTACCACCTATGCATTATCAATCCTTAGTTTGCAAGTCTTATATGGTTCAAACAAGGTCACGAGGAAAAATAAAGGAAATTGACTCTTCAAGTGATCCCCTTTTTAGTCCCATAAGTGAAATGAACCTTGGGTCAAATTCAAAATCCACCACAAAGGGAAACATCAAATCCATTTTCTAATCTCACATTAACTGATCTCAACAGATGTTTGATTCTTGAAAAAATTGAACATGCCGCTCAAGATCCAAGAATAATACAAATTGTGGATGAACTTGTTAGCGCAGATCCAAATAAATTATTTCTCACACTTGCTAAGAAAGGTCATAAACTCCCCTTTGACTTCGACACTTACAAAATTGTAGAGGGAGTAATATAATCACAAACCCAAGGTCCTAGACAAAATACATTCACACAAGGTCAAGCCATTTGAAAACAAATGTTCACTAGTCTACCCCTTGGGACCACAACAAAAATTACAACTACGCACATTCCTAATCCACCAATATTTTGAGCTAAGAGAACACATACTATGTCCCAAGGATCAACATTCACATTTGGTAGCTCATTCTCTAATCCCATGGGTGCAACATTTACAAATCCATTTGGCACACAAAACAATACACCTGCACAAACAAATTTGAATACCAACCCACTTCCATTGCAGCAACATGTCACACCAAATGCTAACTTCATACCTAAAAATAAAACCAATATCAATGCCACATTTACACCCATTTATCAACAAGGTAATCTAAATCCTTTGCAATAAAATTTCAATCCTAATCACACATTGGTACAAAATTAATCATATAATCACCTCAACACTCCTAACATTAATGTTGATCCCCTTATGGAAGGAAAAAACATGATACCATCCCCCATGGATACCTTGATGCAACAAATGTAAGCAATACAAAAAAAAATTGGATGTTGGGTTTTCATTTATGATATGTGGTTGTCATTGATGTCAACACTATTAGCATGAATGATGCTTAAGGCTATATATGTTCAGGATATTGAGAAAATTGTAAAAATATTATTGTTGGCAGCCAGTGATGCTGAGAAGGTCAGAATGTTGGAAAGTTTTTTATGTTGAAGATCTGAAGGTGCACTTCAAAGGGTTTGTTTCTGAAGCTTTCTAGTATGTTGTCTGGAAGTTTCAGAGGTTCACATCAAGATTTGTGGAAGTTATGAATATATGTGTGCCTACAGTTATTTAGTTTTTGTAGATGGTGTTCTTGGATGAAGAGGATGAAATTCTGGTAATTTCATGTGTTGTACATGTACCTGTGACATTCATGGATGATTCTAGATCGTACTATATCCTTGTTGTATGTCTGCATCGATCAGAGTGTTCATGATCGAAGATTTTTTTGATGTGTGCTCAAGTTTTCATGTTCTTGGCCAACATGATGGTGTTAGCATGTTGTGGATCCATGAGGATTAATATTTTATTGTTTGGTATGTTTGAAGGTGTTTGTTTGGGTCCTCACTATGTTGTGACCAACTTGTGTTGGTGCGCATTGAAATTTATTCATGTATTGAGGCCGACAGTTATAATTTATTATTTATTTGAGGCCGATTGAATAGTGGATGTAAATCCGTCTAGCGGATATATATGTGTTTGTTTTCTTCATTTAGAGGCAATGCTCAGTGTGTGAAAGAGGTGTACATGTGTGAATAAAGGTCAAATCATTCAAGAGAAAAGCAGAGTGTGAAGATGTTTGAGCAAAGTGTGGAAGAGTGCGTAAAAGTTTTTGTGTGCCTAACCAGAACTATAATCAAGCTTTTGTAGAAGCTATTTTCTTAGTTCAACTTCATTACATGGACTTAATATGATTATTGTATGTAATGAAGTGATCCTTCCTCTGAGCAGTGTGCTCTAGGTAGTGCGCTTGAATGAAAGTGCATTCCTTTTTCATTCTTCATTATAATTCTAACATGGTATAATTTTGTGGACTAGCATCCACCATGGTTTTTCCCCTAATAAGGTTTCCACGTATAAAATCTTGGTGTTCATGTGTCTCTGATGTGTTCGTTGATTTATGCTTTCAATGTTAATGATCAAATCTAAGATTTAAGGTTGATTAATGTTGAATAAGTTTGATTTTGGAAACAACTGATTCAACCCCCTTTAGTTGTCTATCCTTATCTTTCCAGCACAAAAAATATGACACACATACAATTGGGGAAAAATAAGAAGACATATTCTATGGAGGAATTGTGCCCTTACCCTTTCAACAAAAAAAATATACATACCACCTTTTCCATCACATTTGATTGCACCAAATTTTAATAAATACAAAGGGAAAGTGGAAATAGTGGAACATATACAAGAATTTAACATGACATGTATGGACATTGCTTATGAGCCCACCTATTTTATGAGATTATTTACACAAAGCCTTTTAGGGTTAACTCTAGAATGGTTTGCACATCTTCCTTTTGGGATATGAACATGGGGTGAATTGGATGATAGATTCATTAATCACTTTTCTTACAACATAGAAAGTGATATGACCCTAGCAACATTTACACAACCAAACAAAAAGAAGAAGAGTTTCTCACATCATTCTATCCAAGATGGTGCAACACGACTGATATATGTCCTTGCCATACATTTGAGAAATAATTGGTCACCATTTTCATAGAGAGCCTAAAGACAAAACTGATGATCCAACTTCACATTCAATGTTGTACCACCTTTGAAGATGTCATTGAAAAGGGGGTCTTTATTGAGAAAGATCTTGTGGCTAAAGGATTAGTTAAAATCTTCAAAGAAACCCCAAATGCTCCTAGTGAAAAAGGAAAATTTTGGTCTCAAAATAAGAATGTTACCAATGATGGGGTTGTGGATGCTAAAGTGGTAAATCAAGGTTAGGCCACCCTTCATCTTAAAGGTCCATCCACATCAAGCACACCAACACCCAACCATGTTAAAAAACTAAACGCATTCCAAAATAATCAACAACACAAAGGACCTCCATGCACTAAAAGGGCATACACACCTTTAGGGGAACCTATTGAGTCAATTTTGAAGAAACTTCTACAATCAAACATCATTCAACTTCCTGACATTAAAATATGTGTGTAGTGACGAAAAATGTATCCCTTTACATTTTCTCACTTGTTTGGTCCCTCCTAATTAAATTGGACTTAATAATGCCTTAATTTAGTGTTAAAAAATGTATCCCTTTACATTTTTTACACTTATTTGGGCCCTCCTAATTAAAATGGACTTAATAATGCCTTAATTTAGTGTTGTAAAATGTATTTATTTACATCTTCACACTAAGTTTTGGGCCCTCTTAATTAATTTATCTTAATTATGCCTTAATAAACACTATAATTCATTTACACACCCATTAAATTACATTTTTTGAAGGGGAAACTCGACATCAATTAATGCCAACACATAGCACTTCACATTGAGCAATGTGTGTTCCAAGAATAGGGACCTATGACCCATTCACCTATGGGTTAATGGGTCCTTCATAGGCCTTGGAATCCATTTTTAAATATGTTTTTTGGTGGTATTTTATGATCCTAAATTCAAATTTTAAAGGTCAGATTGTAGTGTTTGAATTTCGGGAAATTAAGGATGTTTAAATACAAGGTTATTTTATCAAATCAACTAGAAGTTTTGAAGAGCACAATTGAGATAACTTTCAAAAGAGAAAATATAATTTTCAGGAGCATTCAAGAGTATATATCTTCATCATTTTTTGCAACATTCAAGATCTCAAGTATCATGTCAAAGTCTTTTGTGCATGTTTTTGGAGCTAACATTGCGATGTAGGTTTCAACATTTCAAGTCAAGAATTCCAAGCAAGATTTAAGCATCAAGATAAAAATCCATTAAATCCATTTCATGTAAGATCAACATCAAGATTTTAGTCCTTCAAAGGTTTAATCAAAAGTTTGGTGAGTTGTAACATTGCATTTGTTCATTCATCATTCCTTCATATTTCATTGTTTCATTTCAAGGTTTAATTACCAAACAGGGTTTGACCGAGGAAAACCCCCATTCATCCAAAAAAAAATTTTTTTCCCTCTCTCTTTGGGTGTTGCATATTTGCATGTTCATAGGTTGAAGAAAAGTTGAAGATCTAAAAAGTGCAAAATTGCAAAGTTGCATTTGTTGTCATATCACAGAAACTCAAATCTCAAATTTATTTAGGACTATCTGTTTGTGAAACCTGAAGGATCTAGAAGTTCAGACATAGGAGTAGAGGACCTAGAAACCAATTTTAGAAAGCTCAACAAAGACCCATTCACCAATAGGAAAATGAGTCCTCAGAAAGCTTCCAAAAACTTCATTTTGTAATAGGTGCACAACATTTTCCCTTTACCCGATTTGCATGAAATAAACTATTTATGTTAGTATTATGTTTCATGCATCCGATCAAATATTTACATGTCATGAATGAGTGAATTTGGTCTTTCTAATCTTTCTCCCAAAACCAATGTTCATTCATTTCTATCAAAAAGTTATATTAGGACACTTTGCAACCAAACAGGAACTTTGCAATTTATTTTGAGATAAGTTTTAAGTTTCTTCCACTCATCTGATTACATGAAATAAATTATGTCTATTAGCTCTATGTTTCATCTAATCAAATCTGGTTTTATATTTCAGTTTTGATTTGATTTTCTAGTTTATTTTTATCTCCCAAAAGTGTTGTTTGGTCCATACACACATAGAATGAAACTACAACATTCCCCAAAGAATTCACTCACCTAAGGGTTGAAAGCGGATTTTAACTTGAGGGATCTCATTTTCTAAATGAAATAGAAGAATAGATAGGTTAATTCACCCCATTTTTCCCTTTCTATTTATTGTAAGTTTTGTGAAACATTCAAGACTTAGTATAAACCCCTATATGTTATAAACCCTACCCTATTTTTCTATGTTTCAATATGAACCGATATTGGTCAAACCAAATTGGTGGAATGGGAATGAATTTTGTGAATATCATCATGGAAAAGGAAATAAAATGTCATCATGTTGGACATTCAAAAACCTCATTCAAGATCTTATTGAACAAGGAGATATATCAGTAGATAATTCACAAGGTAAAACAAATGTTGATTGTATCATCTTCAAAACCCCCTTGCAAGACCATAGGAAAGGGAAGGCCTCCAACTTAGGAAACAATAAAAATGCTAATTATAACTGCTTTTTGCATGACTATAGCATTAACCACTTTCGATCCCTTGATAGTCATGTTACTACCATTACCATTAACAAAAGTTCAGAATGTGTCATTACTACCCATAGAGCTAAGGTGACCCTACAAGGGGCTACCTCTAATCCACAACCGAAAAGCCACTATAACCTCTTGGATCATCTAGGAAAAACACCCACATAGATATCTATTCTGGAACTATTTCACATTTCCCTAGAGCACATGACTATTCTATAAAAATCCTTGCAAGATACATCAGTACCCTTTGACCTAAATGTCAATCAATTTCAGGCCATGGTTGGATACCTAGCTTCACCCCACCATGTCACCTTTTCCGAACAAGATCTTTTTGCACAAAAGCCAAATCATAATGATTCCCTACACCTTGAAGTCTACATTAATTAACAAAAAATCAGATGAGTCTTGGTAGATGGTGGAGTAGGTTTGAACATATGTACCCTAAAATTGGTTATAGCATTGGGATTCTTTGAGGATTTCATAGATCGATCTAAGATACTTGTTATCAAGGCCTATGATAATGTTGAGCACTCATTTGAAGGATTAATCACACTTCCTATAAGAGTCGGTCCCACTAATTAGAACATAATGTTTCATGTCTTGGATTTGGACTTGTTTTATAATATTCTCTTAGGTTTCCCATGGATTCATACCATGAGATTTGTACCTTCTACTTACCATAAATGCTATAATTTTACCTACAATGGCCTTGAAATTACCATACTAAGTGATCATGATCCTTTCCAGTACTTTAGCAACCTAAGAGGAACTACTGAGCATCAAGTGCCCATTAATTGAGAAGCTTCATCTTCCACCTCATCACACTACAATGATCCATATTCTCTCATCAAATCATCCACTCCATTCACCACACCTTCCCAACCCAAAGTCTAGATCAATGACAAAGGATGTGGGGAATACAACATAGAAAGATTATTTTGTGTTGGAAAGCTACCTAAATCACCAAAGTCTAATGGAAAACCTCATCCTATCCAACCTAAAATAATTATCCAAAACCCTCCTACTACCTTCATTAAGGGGGGAATTAAGCAAGGAGCCCATAGGCAAGGAAATTTCTACATGGATTTACAGAGATAAAGAGGACATTGAGCTTAAACAGTTACCAATTGAGTAGTACCCAAAAGGGTTTTAGATCATGAAGCAACAAGGATATGATGGACATAGTGGTCTTGGTCTAAAAAAAAAAGGAATGGTGGAACCAATACTGCCTCCTCGCGTACCAAAGCACATTGGGTTAGGTTATGTACCATCAAAAGTGATTCTTCCTAGTACCAAGTTACCTTTGAGTGAGAATGTTAATGTTTCAAATGAAATTGAGACATCTGAGGAATACTATGCTAAAACCAATTCTAATGAGTGGGAATGGGATTCCTACACATCCAATGAATATGACCTAGCCAAGATCTTTCATGAGTTTGAATTATCCTCCCCAACCAATATCATGGACATTATTATATGGATTGATTCCTTTTGGGATCTTGACTACACCTCTGTCTTTACCCCTCATTTACCCGCAATTGATAGATTGGAACCAACAAGGACCATCGAGTTTAGACACATTCAAGAACGACGAAGCAATTGTTGAGTTTATGGGATTTCGTGAAGGAATACCAATTTCAGATCATAAAGTTAGCTTGATAATTAAGCTTGATAATGGAATATATTTTGGAGAGTTTGCTCCTCCCTTTAGTCACAAAAGTGAGAAAAATGATAAAAATAAAAATAAAAAGGATATGTCTCTAGGTGAAAACTGAAAGGTGCCTTTAGACCATGAAAAAGTAAAAATAAAGGGCGTATCTGAAGGTGAAAACCTCTCTAAGGAACCTAAGGATGGAGGGTTGGATAGTCTCCCCATTAACTGAGAGAGATGACCATTGTTGTTAGAATAATTAGAATAATTCAATCTTGGGACAAAGGACAATCCAGAAACATTCAGTGTGCAACATCTTTGACCACCAAAGAAAAACCAAAGTTCACTACATTCTTTTTCGAAAGGAAAGTTAATTTTGCATGGTCATATATTGATATTCCTGGTTTGGACCCTGAACTTGTTCTACATCATCTACCATTGATTCCAAATGCTAAACTATTCAAGCAAAAATTAAGGAAATTGCACCCATAGATTGCACACCTAGTAAAGGTTGAGTTGAAAAAGCTTATGGATTTTGGCTTTATTCATTCCATAGACCATGCAAAATGGATATCCAATCTTGTTCCTGTCACTAAACCAACTGGTGGTATCAAAGTATGAATGGATTTTGGAGATTTAAATAAGGCTCATCCTAAAGATGATTTCCCACTACCTAATATTGACATCATAATAGACCTCACAGTGGGATATGAGATGTTATCACTTATGGATGGATTTTCATGATATAATCAAATCAGAATTTCCCTGAAGATCAACACAAAACAACTTTCACTTGCACTTGGGATACCTTTTGTTGGAATGTAATGCCTTTTGGCCTTAAGAATTTAAAAGAAACATATCAAAGAGCTATGACAACCATTTTTCATGACTACATGCATGTACTTATGAAAGACTATGTTGCTGACTTATTGAAAAATTCCTTAACAAGAGGTGGTCATCAAGCAACGTTAGACAAGATTTTCAAAAGACTAGAAGAATGTAAGGTCACTCTAAACCTAAAGAAGTGTGTGTTTGGGGTCCAATTAGGCAAGGTCTTGGGATACATAGTCTCTCGTCAAGGAATTAAAGTTGACTAGGCTGCAAAGGTAAAAGAAATCATATATATACCCCCACCTACCAACATTAGTGTAGACATAGAAAATGTACATTTCTGGTTTGGCACATTTGATCTTGATCGCTAACATCATTTCCTCTGAAATCAAACTCTCAACATTTCATCGTAATTCTATCCCTTAATCTAATGAATCGTCATTTATCTGATTAAGTCTATCACCTCCTTTGATTAAATTAATCAATTTAATTTAATTAACCTTACATTTTTGTTTAATTAAATAAATCATTTTATTTGATTAAATTCTCTAAAGTCCTCTTATTAAATTAAATAAATTAAACCTTACTTGATTTAATCTAATACTTCCCTCCTCAGTTAAATAAATCAAATCATTTATTTAATAAATCATTTCCTCTCAATTCTTGACTTAAATCAATTCATAATTCTAAGTCAAATTGTCACATCTCCTAAATTCCTCATTAAACTAATTAAATCTTGATTAATATCTCAATCACTAAAATCCTGCAGAGAATGCAAGTTGCACAATAAATCAACTACTTTGATTTATTAATTCTCTATTTTCCCTCACAAAGCATCAAAAGGGAATATTCCCTCATTTGAATTCAAAAAGGCCAAGTGGACTTGGTCCTTCCAACAAGGCATTCAATGTCTCTTACATGTCCTTGTGCATTGAGCCAAGTGACATTAACTCCATTTCTCTTTCCCTCTCACATGTCACATTCAAAATTCAAATTTGAATCCAATGGCATTTATCATGCACATTGACCAAAATGTGCTCATTCCTCAACCATTCACATCTTGACAAGTGACACTTGGCCATTGGATGTTGAATGATCCCACATTGCTTATTTCCATTATCTCTTCCAAGATTGGAATCTATAAATTGGATACCTCTCCTCTCAATCTTCATCCACAATTTACATGCAAAGTTACTCTCTCCAATTGAGAACTAATTTTGCTCATTGCTTCCAATCATCCATCACTTTTCATAGATTATAACAAGATTATGCTCAAATCTCTTTGGAAATTTTACCATTGATTCAATCAAATCACATTTGCAACATAGGAATTGGGAAAGGCCCAATTGCAACATATCATTGGCACCAATTCCCCCATGGGATCATCATTTTATTGGCTTAATTAGGATTTAGTTTAAGTTTCTTATTTCATGTTCTTCATTTTCCTAATTTTAGATTTAATAAATGGATTTTGTGGGGAATCTTTCACTCTTTGCATGCATTTAGATCTAACACTAACAATGTTTGTCGTCTTTGTGCATTTGCAGGTTTAGGGGTTCAGACATCATATCAATATCTTAAGTTATGAGGAATAATATAAATTTATTATTCTAAACATCTTAAGACATCATTACATCATACATAATCATTCGCAACCATTACCATTTGCATTCAATACCATCATTAATATGCATTACATTAGTAAAACATGGAAAATACAAAAAGAAAAGCATTCATTACATACACTGCATCACATAAAGCATAAGGATAGAAACATCTCATAACATCACATATTTGCATCTGCATATTAATACATATACATCATAAAAGGGCGAATCATCTCATATATATCAAAAAATACTGTTATGATACAAATCAGATCAGGTGTACATCAAGTACATAGTACAATAAGGCCAAAATACTGCAGCCCGTATATCAAAAAATGAAGCAAAACTATAAGTGATCAAAAGGCGGGTGGGCCCTGCTGGCTACTGCCCTCCCCATACTGCCTCTCACCATGTGCCTCTGCTAGTTGCCTCCTTGTCTACTGTGAAAAGTCTGGCACTCTGCGGTCGGATGGTACTACCTGCTGACAATGGTGCCAATAGTACTCAACCTCTCTGATAGCATCCCTGTAATCTCAAATATCAACTGATCGGCCCTGGGATGTGGAGGCAACACTCTCTAACTGTCACCGCCGGCCCATCTCCTGATCCCTCTCAGATCATGCCCGATCTCTCTCTGCTGTCAATGTAGCAACCCGCTGCCGGGCCTCATCTCGCTCAGCTGTTAGAACCTACACCTGTCCCTATAACTGTTGAATCAGTATATCGCGGGCATCTAGCTGGCCCGCTGGCTGTCCTGACACCTAGGGCTGTCCATCCTGCTCTACTGCATGCTGCACGAGATCCCTCAGAGGTGACTACTGAGGAGGTGGTACACCTCCCTGACCCCTGCCCGCTGACCTACCCCTCGGCCTACGACGAGGAAGCATTGTCCCAAGAACTATCAATCTCACTAGCGGCTTGAACCATACCCTATATGCGGGGGTCACCCTTGCATCTGCTAGCCCCTAATCATAGGCCCAAGGCCAAACCACCAACTGCCTGAAAGAGGTCACCGCCTCGTCTGCTAGAATGGGCTCTCCCCATGCTGTCTCCTTTGTCGTACGGGCAAAGATAGCTATGTACTAAGCATCGGGTACATCCTGCACCTCCCCGAATTGTCTAACCACTCTATCTGGAAGGTATCTCTCTATCAATGTATGCTCTCGACCCTGCATAAGTTTGTCCTAACGGGCAAAAAAAATCTACTCTGCATCGTCCATCCATGGGTCCATACCCATATACAGCCTCCAGATAAATATTGTCATCTCATCGAGAACCCGATGCCAGTGAGTTATGCCATCGGTACCCATATGGGTGAAGCGAATCGTCGCCTGACCATACCGCCACACCAAAGAGTCATCAATATCTAAAGCAACTAGTGTAACAAACGAGTGAAGTACTGGAATCTGCTCGAAACCCAAAATGTGAAGAAGAGTCAAGCCAACCTCAAGAGCCTGACCCTCCAGATAAGCAAACTCATGTAATTCTCTGTATAGGGAGGCCAACAACACTAGACCCCAGGCATAATGCACTCAATGAGCGCACATCTACTACCAAGCTAGTTCCCAACCTGGATTGAAGTATCGGCCATGCCGATCAGGAGCTATAAGGCCAGAAATAATGGCAGCCAGAATAAGGCTATAAGTAGGGGCTATACCCCAGTATCTCTCCAAGTCTATCTAACCATCGCAGAGCATGAGCTCGCTCACACCCATGACACCGAAGCAAGCATCCCTCCCCTCCTCCAGATCGTAAATCACATGCTCTCCATGAATAGGTAGCCGTAGGATGCGCCAGACATCATCGAGGGTGACGGTAGCCTCACTTGTAGGAAGATGAAAGAAGTCTCACTGTGCCATCACTCAACCAAGGCATGCATCATACCCAGATGTGCTCACATAGGAGGGATGTAGGCAACAAAGCACAGGCCAAGCATCCCAAGCTACTCTTGAAGAAATATATGCATATCGGATAAATGCTCGAGTACCAGCCATTGGTGCTCCCTCGAATGCATAACCTCAGATGTCTCTTACACAAGGAAAGTACTGTGTTAGCTCCCCTAAAAAATTTTGATGTTTGTTGTCATTTTTCACTTTTGCGATAGAAAAAGTGACGTTGTTTGCAAAAGCGGGTCAGTTTGGAAGTCTCCAAACTGCGCCACGCGGTGGAGTTAGATAGCAAAAATTTGCAAAGTGCATCGTGTGGAGGACTTAGATAGCTCCTGGCCCACGCGGTGCTATTTGAGCAAGCGACCAACTTAAGAAATTGAAATTCCTTAGTTCCTAAACTCCACCGCGCGGTGCTCAATGTACACGTGGCCCTATATGGGACCGTGCGGGCCAGTTTGGAGAGTTGTCGCGGTGCAATATTGCACCGTACCGACTCGACCACATGTAAACCCTATTAAATGTGCGTAAAACAAAAAAATTAAAATTGGGATAGGGGTACATACCATGGGTCCTGCGGCGACTGGTCACTGAAATAATCGTACTCGCTCCAAAACGTGTAGGGGAAGCTCTCATTGTGCCATGGTGTCTAGAACTCAGAGCTCAAATGTCAATATCTTCAAAGGTAGGAGTGCATATTTTTTGAAAATGACCCCTTGAGGTCTATTTAAGCTCAAAAATTAGGGTTCCTTTTGACCTAATTTGACTTTTCGGAGGGGGTTTTTTGCCCTGATCCCATTTTCGCCTAACCGAAGGTCATTATTCATCCCTTTTGGCATTTTAATGCATTTTTCGGGCATTTTGGGGCATTTATGGCTTATCGGGCACCTTGTTATCTTTTTTCGTGAAATCATCCAAAAATTCAAAATTTTCGTCCGATCTCTCGAGGGGGCAATATCCAGTAGTATCCTTCTACTAGGGTAGCAGTGGGGCACCTAAATTTTTTCAAGAAAATCCGGACCTTTGATCACAACAGTTTATTCTTTAAATCAATGCAACAAGTACATTGCTTCAAACAGGGGCAAAATGTAGACATGGAAAATGTACAAGCTCATCTTGGCACACCTGATCCTAATTACTAACAATGTTTCCTCTTAAATCACATTCTCAGCATTTCATCACATTTTATCCCTTAATTTAATAAATCATTATTTATTGGATTAAGTCTTCCTTTTTCAGTGATTAAAGTAATCAATTTAATTTAATCAACCTTGCATCTCTATTTAATTAAATAAATCTTTTTATTTGATTAAATTCTCTAAAGTCCTCTTATTAAATTAAATAAATTAAACATTATTTAATTTAATCTAACATATCCCTCCTTAGTTAAATAAATCAAAATCATTTATTTAATTAATCATTTCCTCTTAATTCTTGACTTAAATTAATTCATAAATCTAAGTCTAAATTGTCACATCACCTAATTCTCCATTAAATTAATCAAGACATTGATTAAGTTAATCTTTCTCACTAAAATTCTCTAGAGAATGCAAGTTGCACAATAAATCAATTATTTTGATTTATTAATTCTTCTATTTTCCCTCACAAAGCATCAAAAGGGAATATTCCTTATTTGAATTCAAAAAGGCCAAGTGGACCTGGTCCTTCCAACAAGGCATTAAAAGCCTCTTACATGTCCTTGACCTTGAGCCAAGTGACATTAACTTCATCCTCTTTCCCTCTTCAACATGTCATTTCTCAAATTTGAAATGCCACCTAATTGCATTTATTGGCACACTGGTCAAAACTTGCACATTCCTCATCCAATCACATTTGGACAAGTGGCGCAATGCCATTGGACTATCTTTTGTCCCACATTGCTTATTTCCACTATCTCTTCCAATATTTGAATCTATAAATTGGAGACTCTTCTCCTCAATCTTCATCCACAATTTACATGCAAAGTTACTCTCTCCAATTGAGAACTAATTTTGCTCATTGCTTCCAATCATCCATCACTTTTCATAGATTATAACAAGATTATGCTCAAATCTCTTTGGAGATTTTACCATTGATTCAATCAAATCACATTTGCAACATAGGAATTGGGAAAGGGCCAATTGCAACATATCATTGGCACCAATTCCCCCATGGGATCATCATTTTATTGGCTTAATTAGGATTTAGTTTAAGTTTCTTATTTCATGTTCTTCATTTTCCTAATTTTAGCTTTAATAAATGGATTTTGTGGGGAATCTTTCACTCTTTGCATGCATTTAGATCTAGCACTAACAATGTTTGTCATCTTTGTGCATTTGCAGGTTTAGGGGTTCACAATTAGTTAGTTGAGAACCCTAAAAGGAAGATTGTAGTCAATCCAAAGGTTCATTGCTCAGTTAGCAAACAATATAAACTCATTTCAACATTTACAACACAAAGGATTTCCCTTCATATGGAATAAACATTGTCAAGAGGCATTTCAAAAAATAAAAGATTATCTATTAACTTGTCTAGTTATCATGCCTCCCATTGATGGAAGACACTTAATCTTATACATATCAGCCAACACATCAACACTGGGGGCATTAGTGGTACAAAATAACAATGATGAAAAAGAGAGAGCTATCTACTATATTAGTCATACTCTTGTAGGATATGAGATTACCTACATTCCCATTGAAAGAGCATACCTTGCAGTTGTTTTTTCCATATAAAAGCTAAGGAAACAAATGTTAAACAACAAAACAAAATTGATAGCTAAAATTGATCCTCTGAAGTATCTATTGAGAAAAGTAACTTTGACAGGTCGATTAGCAAAGTGGGTCATGATTCTAAATGAGTATGACATAGAATATGTTGATCATAAGGCAATAAAAGGACAAGTGATAGCTAATCAACTTGTAGATGCACCAATGATAGAACACCATCCTCTAGTGTCAGAATTTCCTGATGAATCCATCTTCGTAATAAAAGGTCCCACAATGTGGAAATTGTACTTTGATGGGTCTTATACAA
Source organism: Sequoiadendron giganteum (assembly GCA_007115665.2). Classification (NCBI taxonomy): domain Eukaryota; kingdom Viridiplantae; phylum Streptophyta; class Pinopsida; order Cupressales; family Cupressaceae; genus Sequoiadendron; species Sequoiadendron giganteum. The sequence goes on along the minus strand of CM021101.1, from coordinate 19,665,209 downwards.
ATCATGGTTCAGGGGCTATAATTATTTTTATCACACCTCAAGGGGATTGTATTCCTAAGTCATATAGAATATCATTCCTATGCATGAATAATATAGCTGAGTATGAAGCATTGTTGATAGGACTACACATGGAAATCAAGTGGAAAATCAAGGATCTTCAAGTCTATGGTGAATCTCAGTTCGTTATCCATCAAGTTAATGATGACTACGATGCAAAGGATGAAAAGATTACCCCTTACAAGTGTATGGTGGATAGTTTTAAATTTTACTTCAATGATTTTCTTTTGAGAAAATTTCAAGGATTTACAACAAAGAGGTTGATGCAATGACAACCATTGGATCTCTCTTGGATATTCCTAACAATGACTCGTAGTATGAATTCTTGTGGAACAAATATTGACCCCTACATTCGAGGTCTTCGAATGAGAACTCATGTGTGAACTTGTTGGTCTTGAATATCCTTGGTATAAGGACTTCTATAACTACTTGCATGGCTAGATTATCCCCTCCAAATTTTCCACAAACCAACGTAAAACCTTCATTCAAAAATCCTCCAAATACGTCATCATCGGCGATACCTTTTATCATCATAGCTTAGATAACACCCTTCTCAGATGTCTCGACTCATATGAGGCACAAACGGTCTTACAAGAGGTACACAATGGTATATGCGGAGCTAACTCTACTAATTCTACCCTAGCTAATAAGCTTATGTGAATAGGATAGTATTAGCCTACAATAGAATGTGATGGCTACTACTTTGTGAAGAAGTGTCACCAATGTCAAATACATGGAGATATCATAAACATGCCTACTTAGGAGCTTCACCCACTCAAATCACCTTGGCCATTCTCTCAATGGGGACTTGACCTTGTGGGAAATATTCATCCTACTTTTGCTAATGGTCATAAGGTTATCCTTGTTGCAACTAAATATTTCACTAAATGGATTGAAGCCATTCCGATGACCTACATTACTAGAAAGAAAATATCTAAGTTAATCCTCAATTACATCATATGTTGATATGAAGTTCCCAAGTACATTATTACAGATAATGGTCATCCCTTTAAGAATGAAGATGTTTGTGAGTTATGTGAAAAGTTTCATATCCAACATTATTTCGCCACTCCATACTATCCCCAGGGTAACAGTCAAGTTGAAGCGTCTAATAAGACTATTCTTAAAATGTTAAAGAAGATTATTGATGATGTTGGTTGTGATTCACATGTCCAACTCAATCCTAGATTACGGGCCTATCACACTAGCATTCGTACTCCCACAAGAGCCACCCCATATTCCCTTGTCTTTGGGTCTGAAGATATTCTCCCCCTTGAGGTTGAGTTACCATTTTTGAGGGTATCTATGCAGTAGTTTATTGATGAAGAAGAGTATCATATAGCCCATTTGTATGAGCTTGAGTTATTGGATGAGAATAGACATAATTCCTTGACCCATTTATAGGTATATTAGAACTGTCTTCGGTGTAGATACAATAAGAAATTTTGGGTTAGATACTTTAACATTGGCGACTTGATTCTGAAACAAAATCCTAAGAATTAGATGGATCGAGAAAATCCTAGAAAGTTTGAACCCAATTGGTTGGGCCCCTACATTATCACAACAACCTATGGGTTTGGTGCTTATCAGTTGTCTACTCCAAAAGGTGAGCCATTGCTTGAGCTCATCAACAACATGCAACTTTGTCAATATTATATGTATAGCTTTCGTAGAATCCCATTAAAAGTTAGAAAATACAAAAAAAAATAAAAAAATAAAAAATATAAAAAAATCAGCCCTGATGAAAACCTGGCAAACAGGCGTCTTGGTGACACCAAAAAAAAGATAAAACAAAAAATAAAAAAATAGTAAAGATAAATAATTCGTCTAATAGTGAAAACCACTTTGGTGGTGCTTTGGATAAATACCATGGCGAAAACCTAGCAAACAGGGGCCATGTGTAGCCAGTCTTTGCTCTATCATCTACCATCATTCTACCTAGTTTTTTTACTTCCATCCACTCATCCTTCACTTATCATAATAAATCTATGTCATCCTTTTTATGGCTTGAGAATCATTGGAATTTAACATCCTTCACCTTTCATGACCATCCTTGGCATACATCAATCTCCTCCCTTATTATAACTTAATCCTATACCTAACTGGGGGAAATTTGTGGACCTATGTCTTTATTGGATCCTACACATGGTATCAAATTTTAAAACATCGAAAATCCAAAAATATCATAAAACATCAAAATCCAAAAGAAATCATAAACATCAAAATCCAAAAAAATCATAAAACATTAAAAATAAAAAAAATCATAAAACATCAATTTCCAAAAAAATCATAAAACATCAAAATCCAAGAAAAATCATAAAACATCAAAAATCATAAAAAATCATTAAAAATCATAAAACATCATAAAACATCAAAAACTCCAAAAATAGAGTCAGAGTCAGTGTGAGTCCATGTATAGTCAAACTACGTTGTTTTTGCGCACTGCTACATAGGCAAGGCCATATTTTGATGAGCCCTTGAGGCACTAGGTCAGTCCCTTAGGGTTTTTTTGAGTCGAATTGATCATGATTCACATCTTAATAATGAGTCATTTTTGGTCCAAGTCAGTCGAACTATGATCTCTCTACATGTATAACGTAGGAAAGACCATATTTTAATGAACCCTTGACGCACTCGATCAATCCTTTAGGGTTCATTGGGTCTATCTTGGTCTATGGTCAATATTTTCAATATAATAAGTTGTCCCTTGCTAAGGTCAACACTCCAAACACAATCAAACATAAATCTAAACCTAAACCAAATCATAAAATCAATAGATCAACTATCCAATTGGTCTTCAATCCAAATTGATCAATTGCCTAATCATAGATCCTCATCAAGTCAATGGTCTTATCATTTTGTCTTATTCGAGATGCGTCCTTTCTAAAATTGGACATGGTCATTTTTCAACCTTTTCATTTGTCTTATATAGGATATGTCTTTCCTGAAACTAGGCATGGTCAATCAATCTTGTAAATTTGGTCAATCCAATCAATCGGTCAATCTTACCAATCAATCAAATTGGTCAATTAATCAATCAATCTTGTTAATTGGTCAATCTTATCAATCAATCAATCAATTTGGTCAATTCATCAATCAATCTAGTCAATTGTTCAATCCTATCAGTCAATCAATCTTGTCAATCAATCCATCTAGTCAAACAATTAATCAATCGGTCAACCTTGTCACTCAATCAATCTAGTCAATCAATTAGTCAAACTTGTTAATCAATTAGTCAATCAACCTCATTGATCCTATCCAAAAATAAATTTCGTAAAATGATATAAATGGCTATTGACTTTGTTGGTCTAGTTGGTCTTATCTTTTTTATTTGTCTTTGATCATGTTACTATCCACCTTAAGGATGTCCCAAGAAGGGTTTAGAGGAGTGATGATGGATCATGACCTCTTTTCTTTTGATTGTTGCTTGTGGTTTGTCTTGAAAAAAAGACTGGGGCAATTGGGTCCTTAGGATGAGTCATGTCATTCCTTATTCATTGAGTGTCTATTTTTGCAAAGGGATAACATTGCACACCTTGTTCTATGTCATTCTATGGTTTTTATTGTCCATTTGTTATAATTTCATTGCTCAATGATGATAAACATGCAAGCTGACATCTATTAAGCAAGAATATCAATTCCATTCCATTTGAATAACTCCACATTAGCATCCATATTCTCCACACTAACATCCATCTTCTTTGCACCCTCTCCTTTTCTATTCGCAATCATGTTGATGGCATCTTGTGACACACAAAAATATCTTGCATACATAGTCATATTAGAAGTATCATGGTCATCATCATAAGACTGTTAGGTCATCCATATTACATCTAAAAATACAAAAAATATAGATAGCATCATCATACATACATGCATCCATATAAGCATTACATGTCATAGTCACATAATCTCATCTTGCATTCATAAATCACTAGCATACATCTCATTGTGTATATTTTATCACATTATATCACATTTTCATATCAAAAAAGAAATCATACATAATCTAATATCCAATATCCATATCATTACATTCACATACATCATACATATCCATATTGCATTATTTCATCATCATAAAGAATATATCACATGTGCATCCACATAAGCATCATAATCATATAACACCATCCTATATATAGAAATATAAATTAAGTGCGTTCATCCATGCATCATAAGATAGAGAAGAATACATGAGAAAAAAACATAAATCATTATCCATAAGACATCATAACATATAAGACCATCTCATAAGAATATAAGAACATAACATCATAGCATCATAATCAATCATACATCAGATAATCACCACAAAAATCATGCATCTCACATATATATAAAAAAATGAAGTGTCACGATACAATATCAAAATGATCTAAAAAAATGTAGCTTGTAGGCTCAGTCAAAATATACATATATATCAGTGTCTAATGCATACAAGAAATATCTAGCATGTGATACCCATATGTTTTGATGGATATTGTCCTCTGGGAGGTTGTCTATCCTCTAGTTGTTGTGACCTTGAAGCCATGTGCCCTGATGATTAGTAGTAAGGAGAATGCCTAGGTTGGGAAACACCTCCACTACCCTGACTCCATCGGGAGTGAGTCCTGCTCTATGACCTATTCATAGCTGTTGAGAAAATAGGCTCCCTACACTTAGGAGGCACCTCCCTCTCATAGAGGTCTCTATAGTATTGCTTGGCCTAAATATCTCTCCTAATATCTCAAGTAAAGTTTTTCGATGGGTCACTAATATTTTTGATAAAATCAATCGAGCTCAGCTTAGCCCGATGCACGCTGATAACAACCATATCCATCTCCACCCTAAGTTGTTATACCTTGGCCTATGTAACCTATAGTTGCACCTATAAATCTACAATTTGGGCATCCATTGGCTAATACTCCCCCTCCACCTCCATCACCTCAACGATGGGGATCTCCTCCATCCCCTCCTCCATGACTACCCTCTCCCTCTCCTCCTCCTCATCTGCCATCTCCTCATCTTGGTCAACCTCCTCTACATCAACCCTTATCTCTATTTCCACCATTGGATTCTCCTCAACCTATCTCTCCTCATGATGAGGAGGTGAATTTTCCTGTCCCACTCCCTTTTTCATCGCCACTCTAACCTCTCCCTCCTAACGAGGGGCCTCCTATGCTTGCTTGTCTCTATCTCACCTCGATGGATGAGGTGGTCACTCATCTTTGACCTTGCCTCCCTTGTCCCCTCAGTCTCCTCCCCCTCAATCTACTCCATCCCCATCATCCCCTCCATCCCCCCCTTCACCCCCTCAACCTCCATCATCTCCCTAGCCTCGCCCTCGACCTCACAGTCCTCTCCTCGGCCCACTTTTGTGCCTCTCTACTAGTGCCAACTTATTAGGATCTGTAAATGGTATGGGCCTATGTTGGGCCCACCATGCATCATTTTTTGGGGTGGTAATCGCATCTACTACCTCTGACCTTGGCCCCCATTGCAATGGTTGTAGCCTATCAATTCCCTACACTATTGTAGTAACAAGAATCATGGCTCCCCATGGATGGATCTCTCGACTAGACTAAGAAAGTCAAGTGATCATTGTCATTAGAAAATAGGGTCCCATCCCTGTATGGCCTCCAAGTGAATGAATCCATTATATCAATGTCATGCCTCCAATAACCAATATCTCCTACATGTTTCTATGTGACTGTGCCTCCATAAATGAAAACATATGGTAGTCCTACCCCAAGCTGCATCTGCACTAGCAGTCAGAACACTACAATGTGCTCCTAGGACCAATCCATCAAGAGATTAGTACCATAGCTGATGCTTTATGATCCTCTATACACCACGTCTTGAAGCTAAAAGTATAGCATCATAAGCATGCAAGGCCCCAAGCATACATCACACCTCAGGTAAGCATGCCAACAAGCATCTCACCCCAACCAAATGGAAACCCATGACCCCACCGATCAGGGCACATGACTCCACCAATAATGTTGCAGAGGATAACGATAAAGAGGTTGTATCTCTCCATGAGTACATCCCAACAGATTTCGTACTCCTCCACTTCCAACTCAACAATATCCCTATGATCTAAAGAAGCCACAATCGCAACATACCCCCACTCTAGGTTGTAGGACACACACTACCCATAGATTAGAAGTCTCAGAATGTGCCACGCATCCTCTAGGGTCACTGTAGCTTCTCCTATTGGAAAGTGAAATGAACTAGTCTCTTAGTGCCATCACTCAGCCAATGCAATCAACAACCCCCTGTTAGCCCAGATTGTGGGCATAAAGGTAACATAATACAACCCTAGGGAAATAAGTCAATCCCTCTGGTCATCCTCCAGTCACTCACATAGTCTAAAGGTTGAAGATCGACTCTCAGTATAAATCAGGTCTAGTGAAATTTGTGATCACAAGCAAGCACATTATGTTGATACTAAAGTCTAAGTCAACCTATTTGATCTTGGTTGTAGAGAAAATTTTATCTAAAATTGGGGAAAAAATTTTAATAGGCAAATGCATCACACTATCTAGCATATGCATTTCAAAAGTGAATTACATCACACAATCTACACATGCAATGCAATTTTGCAATTGCATCAAAAGCCTTATCAAATGCAATCTTCTAGTCAAATGTGTCATTCGAGCTCGCAATTGTGTCAAATTTGCACATGCAGCTCAAAACCACACTTGTCACTAAATCCTACACTTGCATCACAAATTTCATTTGCATCACAGAAAAATTTGTGACTAAGTCATAGATAGTTGCATTGCACCGAGCAAATGTGTCAAATGGGATTCAACACATTTGTTTGCCCCCTTTTGGATCCCTAAAACTAGAAAAAAATTAAAAAATGACAAAGCAAGGTTGGCATTCTTATCGTGTCCCCTGAGCCCTCTGGCCATCTATATGTCTTGACCCGATATCCATGGTGTGCAGCATGTGGTACTGGCAACATCTTGGTAGCATCTCCGCAGTAGGTTTCCACTCTCTCACACTATTCACTCAAGATTAAAATGCAAAATGACTATTTTTGGAAACCAAAACACATTTATACCTTTCTAAAATGGGATTTTTATCTCCCTTTGTCACTCGTTTCAAATTCTGAACCCAAACCCTAATGTGAACTTCCTGGAGGCCTAAAATTGGAACCTTTTGCTATTAGTGCACAAAATTTGCTTATCATAAAACTTTTTACATTTTTTTTCAAAATTTGCAAAAAAACTCTGAGGGGGCATTGGTCTATCTCACCTTCACCGAGGCACAATGGGGAATGTTATGAATCAAATTTTCCTAATTATTCTTTGACACAATGCTCAAAATCATATTATGTCAAAGAGGGGCAAAATGTAGACAATGAAAAATGTCTTGGTCTACAAACAACATTTTTTTGCATCAATTTCTCTTGTTCCCTCCATAATTAAATAATTTTAATCATTTAATTATTTTCTTTGGTCACATCATTCTATTAATTAAATAATTTTAATTATTTAATTAATTTATTTCCTTATCTTTATTCCTCTTTGATTAATTAAATAAATTAAATATTTATTTAATTACATCACTAACATCCTATTTCTTTCTATAATTAAATAAATTCTCATTTATTTAATTATTCAAAATTTACTTAACTATTCATCCTTTGCTAATCATCTATAGTTAAATAATTATTTTAATTATTTTAACTATTCATTTAACCTCTTCCTCTATTATTAAATAATCAATTTAATTTAATTATTTAATATCTTTTATTCTATTTCCTCCACATTTAATTAAATGGTCAAATAATAATCATTTCAATTAAATGCCATTTTCCCTCTTTCTCCATAAATGAATAATCATTAGTTATTATTTTATTCCACCACTTCCTCTTCCAAATTAAAAAAAAATATGATTTAATTTTCAATACTCCCTTCTTGAAGTAAAAATTATTATTTGATGCCTCCACTTTCCTTCCACTTCCTTGTTTGAATTTCAACCATTGATTCCTTCTGGTCTTCTTTCAATCTTGTCTATCTATCCTTCATCATCCCTAACCCCACAAATTTGCGGTGCATGAAACCTCAACCATTGATCTTGGCATCTTCTAAACTTTCGATCTCATCTCGTCCGTTTGAGAAGATTTTCTATAAAAGAGAGTTGTCTCCTACGTTTTGGCTTTACAACCATGATATCTAATATTATTGCTATCACATCACTGTCACTTGCAAGTACTCGAGAAAAAAAAATCCTGAGGGAAAACTTTTAAATGGAGCAAAATGGAGGAGATACAAGGAAGATGAATCAACTTTGATAGGGGATTTTTTTATATGCTTTGATATTTGTTTGATTTCCTTTATCATTTGTGCTTTCTTACTTGAATTTGGGTATTTTGGGCTTATATTTTTGGTAGTTGTGGTTGCTACTTGATCTTACCTACATATGAAACCGTTGAAGAAGATTTGAAATATACTTTTGTTGAGACAAAAATATACCATCTCTATGTTGCCAAACTTCAAGACCAAGAAAATAATGCATTTGTCCTAGATCAGTCATTTCAAATTTTGAAACAACACTTGCTCTAAATTCATGAAACAAAGATGAATTATTCCTAGCATATATGAGATCATCCACATATAGAACAAGTAGAATATCCCCACCATAATGTCAAGTATAAAGATTAGTATTAGATTGAATTTTTATAAAACTTTTTGCTGAAGATAAGAATCAAATCTGGAAAGTGGCTGCAACCAAAGAAGATGGAAAGAAGACCAAAGAAATTAGAGAGGGTAACTGGTTTTCAATTGAATGAGAGAAAAATCTGAAGAAAATAAGTTGTTGTTTCTATTTTATTGCAAGAGGTCATTGCTGCTATTCTAAAATTTGTGAAAGTTGTGAAGGAATTTTGACTATTGCAAAACATTAGAGGAGAAATATGACATGTTCCTAGTCAGTATTAGAATTTTTTATCAACATAAAGATACATAAAGGAGATTAGGTTTGGTAAAAAAAATATTACAGTTTATTGTTAGGTTGCAAGTAGACATATAAGACCATAGATAGAAAAATTTAATATTCTAAAATTTGTGTTTAAAAATAGGGAGAATTGTTTGTGAGTTATAAGGTGTTGTCCAAAGTGATTATTGAAATTTTGCAAGAATATTATCAGTTTTTTTGAGATTAATAAAGGGATTCAATTGTAAAGATAAGTTGCTGAAATGACTAATATTTGCAGGTTCATCGGGACTATTGATTCCAATTTTTGATGGGGCAATTCTTTCTTATTGGAGTACTCGAATGAAAACTTTGTTAAAATCTAAAGGTTTATAGAATATTGTTACTATAGGGTATGAAGTACCTTAAGATGTTGATGCACTAACTAATCAACAAAAAAACAAATTATAAAAAAATGAACAAAAAGACAATGAAGCTTTATTTTTAATTCAAGGTGCAATAAGTCAATCAATCTATCCTAAGATCTGTGGTGTTACTTGTTCAAAATAGGCTTGGAATATTCTTGTGAATGCATATCAAGGTGCTCACATAGAAAAATTGAAAACATTAAGGAAACGTTTTGAAAACATTAAAATGAGTCAAAATGAATCTATTAATGAATTTCTTACTAAAGTTGAAGGGATGATAAACAAGATGAGAATTTTAGGAGATGATGTAAGTGATCAGCATGTGATTGAGAAAAATTTAAGAAGTTTTCCTTCCAAATTTCATAATGTTGTTTCTACAATAAAAATTTCAAAAGATCTTGCATCCATGGAAATTGATGAATTAAGTGGCATCTTATTAAAAACAAAAGAAAGAATGAAAATTAGTGAAGAATCTTTAGAAAAATAATTTGCATCTAAGGAAAACATAAGAGGAAAAATATGTAATTTTTTTAAGGAAAATGATTATCATTTCAAAATCGAGCATAGTAATAACTACAGGGGTAGGAGCTATGATCGTGGATGAGGTTCTATTTTTTAGGAAGAAGTACCAATTACAAAGGTAGAAGTAAGGATACTAGTAGAGACAAAAGGCATGTTCAAATTTTCCATTGTATAATCAAAATCTATTTCTTTCATTTTTGAATACAGGTTCTAATGAAGAAACTTTATCGTATATTGATTCTAGTTGTTCGTCACACATGACATCAAATGAAAATTTATTTATTAATTTGGATGGAAAGCATAATAGTAGTTTTGTTTTGGGGGACAATCAATCACATGGGACTAAAGAAAAGGGAACAATTGAAGTAGCAAATGAAAATGGTAAAATTAAGCATATTTCTAATACTTTGCTAGTTCGTGCTCTAAAAAGAATTTGATATTAGTTGGTCAATGCTTGAACAAAATGATCAAGTTGTTTTTAATAAGAATGAATGTGTTATTAAGGATAAGTCAGAAAAATATGCAGTGGTTGCATGAGCACGTATGATAGGTGATCATATGTTTCATCTTCATTTTTCTTCAAGCAAGTAGGTTATGAGTACTATAGAGGTGCATGATTGTCAGTTGTGGAATCAAAGGTATGTACATCTCAATTTTGGTGGTTTAATTTTTCTTAAAAAGAAACATATGGTTGAAGGATTGTCGTTTCTTAAGAATACACAAGACATATGTGAAGAATGTTTGTTTGGAAAACAACATAGAAATACCTTTTTGATTGGTTTGTAAAGAAGGTAAAGAAAACCACTTGAAGTCATTCATATTGATTTATGTGGTCCTATGGAAACCATCTCACTAAATAAATCTAAGTATTTTCTCACTTTCATAGATGATTTTTATCATAAAACATGGATTTACTGTTTGGCTGATAAATCCAAAGTTTTTGATAAGTTGGTTGAGTTTAAACAACTAGTTGAAAAATAAAGTGGTGAATTCATTAAGGTCATCAAATCAAATAATGGGGGAGAGTATAGATCCATTGTATTTTTTGATTTTTGTAGAGAACATGGGATTTAGAGAGATTTTACCACCTCCTACTCTCCACAACAAAATGGACTTGTTGAAAGAAAAAATAGAACTATAGTTGAAATGGAAAGAAGCATGATGACATAAAAGAATCTAGATAAATAATTTTGGGTAGAGGCATTCACTACTACATTTTATTTGTTGAATAGGATTCCCACAAAATCAATTCATGGAATGACTCCTAAACAAGCTTGGTCTGGTTTTACACCATTTGTTTCTCATCTAAAGGTGTTTGGTTGTGTTTATTATGTGCATATTCCTAAAGAAAAATGAACAAAATTGGATGAAAAAGGTATCAAATACATTTTTATTGGTTATGGATTTGATACCAATTGAAGGTATCAATGATTACAAAAAAAAAAAAAACAAATGATGATCTGAAAATCATCTACCTATCGAATGGAGAGAAGCAACAAAGATTAAATTCTTGTATTAAATAAAGAGAATGGGAGAAAGTTTTATACAAGAAGGAATAAAACTGAAATACCTAATTAGACATAACTGTCCACTAACTAAACATAACTAAAATATTTATTATTCTTACATAAGAATCCATTGAAGCATAACGGGAGAGGAATTTCGCTAGATGATGTAGTGGCAGATTCCCTAGTGAATACACAAGAAAAATATGGAACCACAAATAAAGAATGTGAACTATTTTGTATAATATCTCAATATGATGACACAAATCTATTGATTTCTTAGTGGATCTATGAGTGATAGTATTCATCATTCCATAGGGTTCGGTAGATTGTTTGCTAAATGGTCTAATAAAAGCCATAGGCACAAAATCTATGGAATAATAGCCTCAACTCAAATATTAGTGAAACATGGTGCACAAAGTTGTTGATTTTGTGGGTTTTTGTTAGGAAAAAGAAGGTGTCTCAACCTTCGATTTTTCTAAATATTAAATGTTGCTGATTTTCTCACTTTATCTTTGTGAGTTACAACTTGCAATTTCTATTTGGATGAGGAGTCAAGTTAGAAAGTTGATATTTACAGGTGGATCTGTGCATACAAGTTTTTTCTATTTTTCGTGTTGATTTTACATGGAATGTGAGTTTTAGAAGAGCAGTTATTTTGGAAAGTGCAGATTTTGCAGATTGGCATGTGGTAAAAATTGGAAACTTACCATTGTGTGTTTGCAGTGTTTTTGGCGCTTTCCATGTTGCACGCTCAAACTTTGGCAGTTGTTTTAGAAATTTTTATTTTATGCATTGTAAAACTCTTATATATTGAGAAGTTGTGTATTTTGGAGTAGTATGAAGTTGTGTTGAGATACTGTTATGCTGCCAGATTTCTTCTAGAATTGTTTATTGGTGATACTCCTATAAAATACTTGCTTTGCAAGTGTATGCAATCTTGCTTTTGTATTTGAAATACATTGAGCAGGCTTTGGAGTGTGGATTTTTTTTTTATAGGGTTTTCCCCACATATATCTTGTGTTCATTGTTTATTTTCTGTTATGAACGTGTTTCTAGATTTTTTGTAACTATTAGATCAGTTTTAAAGTTTTCATAATATCTATATCCAAGACTGGCGTAGGAAATTGTTTTCACTAATCTAATTTCCTTACAAGTGGTATCATAGCTTGATCACCTTTTGTTTCAGTTATAGGTTGTTGGGTTTTTTGAGTTAATCAAGGTTTGAGTGGGAGCTTGTGCAGAGGATACTTTGTGATCTTGTTGCATATGCCTTTTTTGAATGGTGATCATATTTGGGAGGATGGAGGTGGAGAAGTTTTTTGGCATGAACTTTGAAATGTGGAAGCTAAAAATGGAAGATTTGTTGATTGATCGGGATCTATGGGATACAGTGGATGAAAATGTCTAGAGGCCTATAGATCTAGCTTTATCTGTAAAATATGATGTAATAGATATAAAAGCTAAAGGTATCATTATAATATGTCTTACAAATTAAATCTTGATAAATTTCCATGAAGAATCCACTTCAAAGAATCTCTGGAAGAATTTGGGTGAGATATACCAAGCCAAATCCCTAGTAAATAAGATTTACTTAAGTTAGAATTTGTATTCCTTGAGAATGAAAGAAGGTGGATGAATTTTTGAGCATCTAGAAACATTCAATATGCTGGTGAATCAGTTGACCTCAGTTGGGGTTAAGATGGATGAAGAAGAAAGGTGCCAAACTTTGTTGTGTTTGTTGCCAGAATCATGGGATAGATTAGTCATGACCATTGGGAGCACTTCTATCATCTTGAAGATGGAGGATGTTGTTGGTTCTCTACTCTCCAAAGAGATGAGAAGGAAGGTCTCTCTAGATGCCAAAAATGCTTTTAGTGTTTGAGGAATACAAAAAGAACGAGGCAAAGATGAGAAGCAACGTGGTCATTCCAAGTCCAAAAATAAGGGGAGATCAAAATCTCTTGGTAAGTCCAAGGTAATATACTGGAACAATGGAAAACCCAGACACTTTTGAAAGGAATGTAAAGAAGAGAAGAAAAAGAAGAATAAGAAGCAAGATTCTGATTTTGAGTCTAAAAAGAAGATGGATATGCCTTTATTGCAGCCTTGGCCACTTGTGCAAGTGATAATGTATGGTTGATAGACTTAGGTGCATCTTTCCACATGACTCCTAACAAAAACTAGTTTAGTAAGTATGAAAACTATGATGGTGGTAAGGTGTATTTGGGTGATGGTTCTTTCCTTTATATTGTTGGCTATGGTAGTATTCATGTGAAGTTTACTGATGGTAGAGTTAGATGATTTTATGGTGTCTTACATATTCTAGGACTGGCAAGAAATTTATTATTTGTTAGCAAGCTAATAGATGTGGGTGTGCATGTACAATTTTTTGAAGTAGGTGTGAAAACGGTGAGAGGTGTTATGCTGATAGCAAGATGAAGAAGATTGGGTACATTGTACCAACTTGATGCATGCACAGTTGAATGTAATAACACTTCTGATAAAACTAAGCCTAAAACTACTTCACTAGAAAAAAGAGATGGTTTACTCTTCTGCGGATGGTCATGGCTTCTAGGTACCCAAGGGTGCTCTGACAACCGAATCAAAATTTCCTATAGAGAAGACCATGTTATGGCACCAAAGGCTTGGCCACATTGGAGAGAAGGGTTTAAAATCCCTGAAAAACAAGAACCTCATTGAGGGGTTGAATGATTGCAATCTAGAGTTTGATTTCTATGAACATTATATTTATGGTAAATAGAACAATGTTCAATTTTACTCATCTTCTCATAAGTCTTCATGTATCCTGGATCTAATTCATTCTGATGCATTTTTCCTGTTGATGTTGCTTCTATTGGTTAACTATTTTATTATGTTACTTTAATTGATGATTTTAGTAGGAGAACATGGGTATATTTTTTAAAGAGTAAATATGAAGTTTTCAGTCATTTTAAGGAGTTCAAGGCTATGGTAGAAACTCAGACTGGAAAGAAAATTAAATGTTTGAGGACTGAAAATGGTGGTGAGAACTATTCTCTAGACTTTGAAAAATTATGTATAGATTGTAAGATTAAAAGACAAAATACAACTCTTTATTCTCTGTAGCAGAATG